>JAMJFZ010003266.1:6310000-6662500 GCA_026225945.1 Cricetomys ansorgei
AAGCTTGTAAGGGGTGTGAAATAAACTGAAATAATATAAAATGAATTAGTTACAATGCTCGTTTATTTCACCCTGCCTTTTTTAATTCTGTAATTTACCAATCTAAAGAGGGAAGCATCAGAACTTTTCTATTATTTTACCAAGAATAAGACCCCCATACTAAGTTATTTCTCAATTTTATTTTAGTACGTTCATGACCTCTCTTATCTTGAAGAAGTTCAAATCACTGTGCATAGAAAATTAATGCCTATGTCTTTGTGCTCCAACAAGAAGAAACTGTACTTTTTTACAAATATTCATGGAAGTTTTAGCATACAAAGAAAGGAAGAGCCTGACATGAGACTATCAGAGTAGACCTCTAGATATTGTTGTCAACAAAGTGCTCCCTTCAAACTTCTCTCTCTTCTCTATAATAATTAACACTTATTATGTGCTTCCTATGAACAAAACATGTTACCAGGATCATTAATATCTCTGTCATGTAATTAAGGGATTTTTAATCTATTTGGCAAATCTTCTAAAAATGGAATCAATAATTCATTCTTCAGCCATGTTTGATGCTAAGAATATAGAAATGAGCTCTGAAGTCTGAGCTGAATTCATAAACTCTTAAGGAATCACATATTAATTTAGTACACAGATAATTACAAAATTACAAATTGTCTCCATGAAAAGAACCATGTATGCAAGAGAATCGTGGATGAGGAGAATCTAATTTTTATTGTCACTAAACCATTATTTCTGAGTTTGAGGAGAGCTTGGACCTCTAAAATTTAGGCCTAATAGTTTAGGAATCATTTCCCATATGCATAAATAGAGAGCCCCGGCCCGACAACCTTCTGAGATAAGGTTAAGCTTATTTCCTTTGTAGTTAATAATTATTAAAGCACTGTTGTTGATTAATCCATTGTTCTATTATTTAAGTATTCTTAACATAAATAAAGTATATTTATCAACAGTATGTTTTACTCCTACACTATGTTTTGTTTTGGTTTTTTTTTGTTTTTTTTTTACTTTTAAACTTTAATCTTATCTTTAAGTATGGTTTATTTTTTTGTTTTGTTTTGTTTTTTTTTTTTTGATCTTGTGTAGTCACCAGAGGCCTAGAAGCCGTGAAAGCCTGGGAAATTGTTACTTTCTGAAACAATACTAAATTTCTAGATTGAAGAATAAATCAGATTGTTTTAAAACATGTTGCACTAGAATGTCACTAAACATTCTAAGAGATGCTGGTTTGTTTTCAAAATGTTATAAATTATCTTTTCAATTAAAAAAACAGAGGGATTGTTTTTGTTGCTGTTATTGTTGTTTTAAGACAGGGTTTCTTTGTTGTAACTCTGGCTGTCCTGGAACTCACTCTGTTGACCAAGCTGGCCTTGAACTCACAGAGATCCTCCTGCTTCTGGCTCCCAGTGCTGGGAATGCACCACCACCACCTGGCAAATAAAAGGAATTTTAATAAACCATAGAAAAGTAGATTACTCTATAAAGTAATGAGCATTTATCTGTACCAGATGCCTTTTAAGATTTTTGTATCAAGATTGCTACCCACACTCTGCAACTACTCAACAAAGAAGGAACCATTTTCATGTTATAATGCAGAAACTGAGCCCCAGAAAATTAAGTACGTGCAAGAACACAAAGCTAATATGCAAGTTTGTATCACTACAAGACCTAACAGATTCAAACTTTATAGACATCTCTTACTTGGTATTTTTATCAGTTGCATCTTGGTATCACCTAAACTCATGTGGCCACAAGTCCTTATTTCTTTAATGGTCTAAATGCCTTTAAAAACTGAAAAAATTGTATTTACAAAGTATGTCCTTACAGTTTGAAGCTGTCATACTGAGTTCTGTCACATCATGTTGAGATAAATTAGCTATCAGAAACCCACGTATCATAGTAAATGCTTAAGCCAGAATTCACACACAGAACCCACTTGTTTGATTAACTTCTTGTAAGATAGGGTTTCATGTAGTATAAGATGTCCTCCAACTCTATGTAGACGAGACTGACCTTGAAATCCTCCTTCCCCTGCCTCAGTGTTCCAGACGCTAGACTCACCAGCATGGACCACCTGCCTCACTTACTCACCATCCCACCTGTATGACTACTCTTCTGGAGTATTTAATTTTCTACGTAGTGTGCTCCCTTACCTTGTAAAGAACAATTGTAATACAGTCCCTTCATGAATTTCCCAAGAAGAAGACATGTTGAGAGACTGACTTTAAAACTGAATTCTGTTATCATATTTGCAGACAAACATAATGGTTTATGTTTCCTTCATTGAGAAATAAGGAGCTGGGAAAACTTACTGATATATCTCTGGGTTTTCTTAACTCAGTGTGTGTCGATGCTCAACACCCAAATCGTATCACAGAAGATGGTACCACTGTCTTGAATCCCATGTAAATATAACCTTTGAAAAGCGAAGGAGAAGTAAAATAACTGTGCTCATTAAACCAATGAAAAGGAATAATTCGAATGTTCTAAAATTAAAATTTTGTTTATTAGATATTCTTCCTCAAGATTAGCTTTATAGCATGATAATACACACACACACACACACACACACACACACACACACACTTTATAGTAGTAGTATTAAACATTATAAAATGTAAAACCTTAATCATTGAAACATAATTGTTATTTCCTAATGAGTGCTGAGGGCTTCATGAAAAGCAAATTGCAGACTTCAGGAAGTGGAGGCACGAAAATGGTAAGTTTGAAGTCAGACTGGGGTACGTAGTGAGCCCTGCCAGAAAAAAAAGTGAGAGAAGGGAGAAGGGGGCAAAGGAGGGAAGGATGGAAGGATAGAAGGAAAACTTTTTAAAATGTTTTTAAAAGCAGAACTTCTACAGGGACACACATTTCAACCATGGTCCCGAATTACCTTTCATGTATCACTTTAGCAACAATGCTTGTAAACACTCTTGTTTCTGAGGAGTCCATTTTGATTTCTTGATTTGAACAGCTATCCTAAAACCATTGTCACTGGGCAGTGATAACTGATCAGGGAATGGTTGTGCGGCAGCAGATGTAGAGCCGTCTATGGTACTCGATGTCCCAGAGCCGCTTCTCACCTTACTTCTTGAGTTTGACCTCCATGTCTGTGTTTCCAAAAAAGACCTTAGCAGTTCTTTCCCACCTCCGACAATGCCTCAGTTAAAATAACCCTTCCTGATTAACAGAGATCTTTGCTGTTTGCCTCAGCCTCTTTCAGGATGCTACTAGCAGCCCTACATCAGAAAGTATAGCAGTTTCAAATTTCAAAATCTTATTTCAGATCCTGGGTTTCCTCTGGAGGAAAAAGAATCTTTACAACAACTTTATATTTTACTAAAAATTTAATTCTGGTTTGTGTTTTTTTCTCAAAGGAATTTTAAATGGAAACAAAAAAGCCTTGGTTAGAGGAAGGCAGGTTATCTCTACTATTCAAGACTGAAGAGAAGCAATTAGGAAGGAACTTTCTGACCCTTCGAAACAGCAAATTTCCAAGAAATTAGGCACATGTATCTTCATAAGGAATAGAGCTCTACATTTCAGTTCAGGTTGTCCCACATTGGCTTTAAATGCCCCCAACTAGTGTCCCACAAGGCAACCTGAAATTACCATACTGAGTCTACTGGGATAGACAAAGGAGGCCATGCTGAATCTTGATTCTTCCTGGAGAACATGAGACCACTGAGGCAAAATGGAGCTGCTCTATTGTTCATGCAGATTTTTGGAGCTATAAACTCTTTCCCGTAATTGCTCCAAAGACATTCAAGGAAATAAATTGGCTGGTATCAGTTGCCTAGTATTAGAAAGATCCATATTTTTAACAAGGTCTTTTACTTTGTGGCAAATAAAGATATAAATTTTGCTTAACTGTTTTATGCTTTTTTTCTAAATTGTTCTTTACTGAAATAAATACTGTAGGGTTATTAATTTTAATTTTCTGATCAGTAATCAGTACTTGTATAATGTTATTGTTGCTGTCAGCCTAGTGGATGTTTGTTTGTTTTAATTTTTAGAGATTAAGGCTGGTAAGAACAGCCTTCAAAATGTCCAGGGGCCTAAGCTTAGTAAGTTAACTAAGCTCATTTAACCTAGAAAGATTTGTCGGTGGAGTTTTATACACTGGGAATTTGAGGAAATGGGAAAATATTTGGCATGGCATGAGAAGTTCTTGTGTTGAGGAACAACTGATACTAGCAAACTATGTAAGACATGACAGTGTGATACTGTGTGCATCATCACTATACGGTTACCACTGGAGAGGCAGCAATTGTGTTGAAAACAGACTGAGCAGACTATCTGGCGAATGGACTCAGTCTTGCTCAACAGTGTTGTCTTAAGAGCATATTCCTTTTCTGTAGAGGGCATTTTCCATTATTTTATGCACAATATGATGGGATGAAGTCAAATGACTTATTTGAAATATTTAGATTTCTGAGTGAGGATGGTTCATAAATGTCATGGATACAGCAGCAGCAGAGATCACTTAGAAGTCTCAGGAGTAAGGAACTTTATCTGTGCACTTAGTGGTTTGAAGTTCCTTTGCTTTTAGGCTGCCGTATAAGAAAACACTCTGTTGTTGCTGAGGGTTGTTCACACATAGGAAACAATGACTGAGTTGCAGTGAGATATTACTTCCCTCAAACATTTACTTTTAAAGGATGCTACTATAAATTTTCTGAACAGTTTCTCTCAAATTAAACAACAAGTATTCTGTCTGTATAAGGCACTGATTTTCTTGAGGGGAAGAAATGAAGGTCGTGTACTAATTTTCTTTCTCAGTCACTAGTTGAATCTTCAGTAAGTGTTAGACATCCTACTTAGAAATTTTGTGTACCAAAGTAAGTTTAATAAGTAATAATTTCATTAATTCAACTATATACTTAGTATTATTAACCACAAAAATCAATAGTTGATCAATCAGAAGTAAATACAACTGATTTACTTCCTTGGCATAATTATCTGACTATATGACTGACTCAGTGTACATGGCAATTTAAAAATTGTCAGTCATTTTCCACATGCACAGAATTCATCTCTCCATTATAGCCATTGTAATTTTTGCTGGATTTCTGACATCGTTTATGTTTCTCGTTAATTGAGAAGTAAATAAAGAAAATATAAATGTAAATAAAATTAATATAAAATAAATGAAATATTTTATTTATTAGAAATAAAATCAAAATAAATAAAAATTTAAAAAAAATAAAGAAAATACAAAATATTTTTAAAATTTAAGCTTTATATTTCCAACAGAAAGTCCTCAGGTTGTTGTGTAGCTGAGGGAGGACTGCTTGAAATGTTAGGTTTCAAATAACCACCAATGATCCCCATTTAAACAAACTTGAAGGGTAGTATCAGTTCATCTAAATCAAAATCAGGCAAGAAGGTACTATATACTTTGAGGAACTATGTTGCAGAGTGGTCACATTCTACGTCCTTCCTTTCTACAATAAACAAAACTTTATGGGTAGAGGGCAAATACGTGATAATTTCAATTGGAAGTTAAAACATAACAACCACAATTGATGATAAAAACGTAGGTTTGAGTTCCATGTTATGGTAGTTATGTTTGGTTTTTAAGAAAAAAGAAAGAAGAGAAAAAGAGAGGGAAGAAGGAAACAGAAAGCTAGGGGAAGGAGGAAGAGAGAAAAAGCATCCCTCTTCCAGATAAGAAAAGGACAGAGGGCAGGGAATGGGGGTACTAGGGTTATGCAGGTTTGCAGAACAGAATCCTTCCATCTCACACATCTGGTTCTGGTCCATAAGTGGACCTACTTGATTCAAGCCAGCTAGTTATCCTCCCTTTCAAGAGAGATAATGCTAGCTCAGAGGTAACCATTAGCAGCTGTGGGAAAGTCAAGGCAGTGTGACAGCTGCATTAACTAAAAAGGTAGTGTTTGACCCTGCCCACTGGCCCAAAGCTATAGTTCTTTGTCTGCAGTGTCTCTTTAGTTGAGAAGACTTCTTCAGTGAAGAGTGTGCATCGTATTTATGTTATGTGATTCATCTCTATACACAGTACTTAATAAGAGGAACTTTAGCTAGAAAGATGTCAAGTTATTTGGAAAAATCTATACTTCTGCTGAAGATATTTTAATGAGATAAGAACCTATATATTCTAAAGTAAGAAGATACAATTAAAACGTGCATACATTAATAAAACATGCATTAATAGTACTTTATCTTTGAAGTTATCACTTATTTATCATCCAGTGCAGTTGATGTTTTTCAATAACGTCTAAGTCCGCATATGGCTTGTGTCTTATAAGTATTTAAAACATGGAAGGTGGCATTGTCAAAAGGCATGTAGAATTGATACCAAAAGGAAACAACCCAGATACTTATGTATGAACAAATGGATAAAGGACTGAGGCCCCATGCATATTTTGGAATATTTTCAACCTTAAACATGAGTGAAATTCTGATAGATTCTTACAACATGGGTTTTAAATAATGAAAATCCTTTGGCCTTACACAGATATTCTACTTTAATTGATCAGGTGCGGTAGAATCTTGTAGGGCCTTGTAGGACCAAACTCATATTTTATATTCAGTTTATTCAAGTGTAGTAGGCTTCTATATGTAAGAAAATAATCTCTCAAAGTGATGATTACCTTTGTACCACAGAAACTAATATGGTTTTATTACTGTAAACACTACATTTCTAGATATCATTACATAGATATTCATGTAAAATACACACCGACACACTTAGCTAATGATCAACTGGAACATGTAATTTAATAACTGTGGAGTTACTGTTAGTCAATTAATTAATTAGATTCAAAATGTAACTGACCAAACAAGCTATTATAAATGAAAATTTTTTCCTAAAATATCCTTTAGTTTGGCTAATATAGTTGATAGCCAAAAGGTAGAAACAACCCAAGGATCCATGTGTGGACAAATAGATAAACAAAAGGTGGTACACACTAGGGCATCATTTAGTCTTAAATAGAAATGAGATTTTCCCATATGCTACAACATGAGTGAATCACAAAAACAGCATGCTAAGTCAGTGCACAGCATGTGACCAGCCAGGCAAGGGCAAATCCTGGATGATTACATGAACATAAGAAAGAATATGCTCATGTTAATAGAAAGGAAAAGTAGAATGGAGATTTCTGAGAGCTGGGAGTGGGAAAGGGATGTTTTCATGTATGATTACAGAGACTTAGTATAGGAAAGTTAAAAAATTTGGACATAGATGTTTGTGATGTTTGCATGACAGTGTGAATATACTTAATGCCAGTGCACCATACCTCTAAAAACAGTTAAGATAACAAGTTTTATGTTATGTTATGTTATGTTATGTTTGTTTGTTTACCATGAGTAAAAAAAAGCACAACTGAACTGCACACTCTGTTTGTAGAACCATTAGAAGAGTTTTGGAATATAATAACTTATTAGCTGGAAGAACACTCTACTGTTGAGACCTGATGTATTTAGGGAATATAAACACTGCTATTAACCTTGATTCACAGCAGTAATGACTGTAATAAGCTCGGAGAGAATATAGTTTAAAGAAGCAAAGACTTCTTTCCAGAATGTTCACTCTAGTCAACTGATGGTAAATGCATGGAGTTTTCTACTCTACCTGTTTAATGTCTTACTAGTTTATCTTGTTGCTGGGGAGAGCCATAGGCCTGTTGAAGCTCATATTATCCTGAAATTATGCTGTCAGTTGATCCTTTTGTTTCCTAAAGATACTGAATATTTCTGCTCACTTCAGAAATCACCTAGTAGTCATTTAATATAGTGTTATTTGAAATCCACATAGTCACCACAATGACTATCAGGATACAAAACAGTTCTTTTACCCCACAAAACTCCCATTCTTGTTCCCACAACTGGCCACAGACAACCACAGGTCTCTTCTTATCAGTATGGTTTTGTCCTTATGAGAATTGTCAAGTAAGTGAAATCTGGCAGGGAACCATTAAGATAGGCTGACTTTACTGAGCATGTTGTCCAGTGAGTCAGCAGTTTCTGTCCCTTTGATTGCTGAATAGCATTTCCTGTAAGGACAGACCTCAGACTATTTAGCCAAGCATTTGTGAAAGGCAGCCACAATTTTTATTTAGAGCAATTCTGAATAGAAATGCTATAAATTTTTACATATATATTTTTTATGTGAAAACTAAAGTTTGTTGTTGTTTTTGTTGTTGTTTATCAGGGGTAAACACCCAAGGGTAGAATGTTATATTTTTGTATGTTGGCCAAGATATCACACAACTATTTTGCTAACTGGCTGCGCCATTTTATTCCTGCCAGCAGTGCATGGGTCCCAGCTGTTCCACATCCTTGTAGCTCCTTGTTATTGTCAAGATTTTGTTTTTTAATCATTGTAATGTGTGCAATGGAAACAGTTTTTTTTTTCTTTTGACTGTAGAAGATAATGTAATTTGGAGGCCTTCATCTTACCTAACTCCCATCTTTAGTGCTATTCTACTCCTGTATTGTTAGTGTATTTCTAATACCATTATTTCCCCATACACATATACTTTTCTTGTAAGTACTGTTTTTCCATTGAAATCTCATTGATTCAGTTTTTTCATCTTTTTAAAAAAATTCTTTCTCGAATAATATGATACATAATAATACATGATACACAATAATATATAATATATTACATATAATAACACATTAGAATTTGAACATAGAGATACCATCTTTTTATGTATTCAAGAAAGAATATATATATGTATCATATATATGTTTACATATATATGAATGCTAAGTATATGGTATAAAAATAATGCACTGATTTAATATATGTTTATTGAACATTTACAGAATTTCATCCAGTTAGGTGAAAAAGACATACTATGACAATAATGCACAGTCTACAAAATTATAGCTTTTTAACTTAAAGTGCTGAAGAAAGTTTTATCTAGCATATGTTAGCTAAAGTAGAATTCTTTGAGATTGGTACAACAGTGTTGAATGGGCATGAGTCTCTTCTTTATAATTTTGGACAGATGGAAACAAATTCGTGGAACTGACACAACTTTTCCTCAGAAAGAAAGGCTAGTGGTGGTAGTTAGAAGTTCTGCGTCGTAGGGCCTTATTATTCTACTTCTGGTTCATCTTGACACAATAGAAAATGTAACTGACAAAAAGACATAGTTTTTGGAGACTTAACAGTTTCTCTAGGACAAGTCATATTTAGCACTATCACATAGTCTAATAATGTTTTTTCAGAGATCTTTAACTCTTCCATGAATAGGTGCCTTATTCCATCCATAATTTCTATGACTTCATCAGACTTGTTAGTATATTGTCTGTTACTTGGATTTGTGGGTGTATTCAATTATACTTTATCTAATTGAGAAAATATAACATTTGGTTTCAAATAGAATCGTGGGTTTGTTTTTTTTTTTTTTTTTTTTCGAGAAATGGTTTCTCTTGTAACTCTCTGGCTGTCCTGGAATTCACTCTGTAGACTAGACTGGCCTAGAACTCACAGGGATTCACCTGCCTCTGCCTACTGAGGCATGTGCCACCACCACCTGGCTAGAATTTTAAAAGAATACAAGTTGAGTATTATAACTTGTAAAGCAGATGATTTCTTAATATTTTCATTCAAAGTAAGAGTAAGAAAATTCTGCTTATTCATGTGTAGAAAAGAAAGTCTGTGTGTGCTGAAAGCCAGTTGTTTCACCCCTCCCTGAGAAGATTACTAGTGAATTTACAAGCTGTTTGACAAATTCCCTTAACTAGCCACAGGGGTTTTAATACTAGGAACAACAAAAATAATAAAGCAATATAAAAAGCATATTTCACAAAATCACCTCCACTTTTTGTGGCTATTAGTTTAAGGTATGAAATATTAGGATAGGCTATAAAATTAAAATCAAATAAAAATTCTTTTCTGTGGGAAAACTGCTATAGACTGTCACTTTCTGTCACTGTCTTTCTGGTTTTCTGTCTGCATTGGGCATACGATCGAATGCCTCTTCAGTAGAAAGGTTTTCCTCTGTGATGATATTTTAGGGGCCTGTACAACTGCAATAAAATCTTCAATATTCTAAGAAAATATTAATCTACAAAGTATAAATCTTTGCTGCTGCAGTTAGTATAATATATGAAACATAAGGTTTGTGGGTTCTTTAATTCCCATCTACCCAGACAATGACAAGTAGAGATTACTGTGCTTGAAAAATAAGGCAGTCCCATCCAACCCTTGAGATGGCGTGAGGCCTCAGAAATCACCCAGTACTCCAGCACTGATTTCTAGAGATCATAAGGTTAGACAATGAATTTCATTTGTTAATCCTATGGGCTAAGAATGGTTCCCAGTGAACATTTGCAGTCTGTGTGTTGACAGTCTTTGGTTTCAATTTATTAAAGTAGTATCTTCTCCAGAAAAATACCATGTTCCTCATTAGTAACCCTGTGTTGCCAAAAATGTACTTGTTATTGTATTTCAAATTTTGCTAATAAAAATATCATTTAATATTTTTCACTTTTATGTACATGCTCACAGACTATAACACTTGTTTTCTATACGCAAAGCATAAAATACTTATTTTGTTTTTTTTGGTAGAAAATGTTTACCAATCCCTGATAGATATGGAATCTAAAGCCTGGGGAAGCTAAATGAAGCTTTAGAGGTATTAGATCCCATTGGTCAGAATATTCTAATATTACCTGAGTTCAGAAGTACCTGTGTTTCTACCTACTGCTGTTTTGTTCTCCTTACAAGTGAGTTAGCTTCTATTTTCCTTAAATTACTAACCTATAATACTGTTGTGAGAACTAAGTGAGGCGGTGATATAGGAAGAAAAATCGTTTTTTTTCTTTTTTCTTTGTTTCTTCCTTTCTTTTTTTTGTTTTTTCCGAGATAGGACTTCTCTGCTATAATTGTAGCTGTCCTGGAACTCACTTTGTAGACCAAGCTGGCCTCAAACTCACAAAGAACTGCCTGGCTCTGCTTCCCGAGTGCTGGGATTAAAGACCTGTGTCACCATAGCAGAACATGAAATGGTTTTAAACAATGCCCTACGCATGATTATTGTCACAGTAATTGTTGCTTATTTTCATATTAATGTCAGTGTGTTTAATTGATGGGATGTCCTAAAGAGACTGAGATTCTCCTCAATAGTTTGAAGCCATCACATTTCAGATATGAGAGAAGAATGACATTTATTTTTATTCTCATTTTTGTAATATGGTTTGTTCATTCTCTTTTTACTACTCTACAAAGCAATAGAAAGACATTTTATACTTCTAAAATACATTTGTGACTCCTAATATTGATAGGAAAACTTAAATATAGAACACTTACATGACATACATGCCCCACAGCATACATGCCCTGAGTCTAGCAGATGAGAGTGTAGCCCTGTGTGTCTCTCGTCTTACCAATCCAGAGGACATTCTTACATATCTGTAACTACTTGAACTGATTACATATTTTGATGATTAGGCTCCTGTTTTTAATTGTATTTTATGCAATAGTGAAGTTTTATGTTTCCCTTCATTCTGTTAGTGTTATTCATACAAGTAGGAAAAGCCTGTTTCCCCAGATTATTGATATTCTTTATCTTAAGTTACAAAGGTGTTATTCTGAAATGCATGGAGCCCAGTGAGGTAAATTCCTTAAACCCTGGACCCCTTAGTAAGTTGACCTGTGAGTCTTTTGGCAACTCAATTTTACCTTTGGAAAAGAGTCTACACCACTTTATTTCTCCCTATGAGTTACAATATAAGGAAGCTTGTTTTCTGCTGCAACAAAATCTGGAAGTCTAGTTAACCAAGAAGATCCACTGTGTGGTTGATGATTTTAGGAAAATGATTGTTAATGGCCATAGGTTATAACTTGGATTTTCAAAAGTATCACAACAAAAAAACCCAAATCTAACCTTGACTGAACATGACAAGAATTGATGCTGCCTATAATTGCTTCCTGTGTGACTTCTAGCTTGTGTTTGCTCAATTTACTGGTCCAAACAAGATTTTACTCTTCTTGGACCTGTAGATTTAATCTCACAGAAGAAAACACTCCTTTTTTTAAAAAATAACCATTTAGTACATCATCTTTCCTGACTTACTTCATTTATAATAAGAATGTATCTTAACAGAAAAAGAAATATGTTGACACTAAAAGACACTGTGTTGTTTTCTTTAAAGGAATTAACATAAATTCATTTGTTAATGATGCATCCAGAATTAAATATGTAGTTCAAAAGGCAAGACTTAATAGAAGATAGGATGAGTAAGACCCATATACATTAGACTACTCTATAGGTACACAAGATTGAATGCAAAGAAATTCAAGGTCAACAAATACCACTAGCACTTTATTTTTGTTTAAGTATAGTTCTGCTACAGTTTTTGTAAAGAGCTTAAGAATAAATATATTACAGTTGTTCTTATAACATCTAGTACCTCACATTTAATGTAACTTTTATTTCTGTGGAATTATTAATCTGATAGTCTCCTTTCTTGGGTATAAGTTCAATTCTGTCTTAATCATACTGGTGTCCAGTATACTCAGCACAGTTTAGAATCTGGTAGTAAAGAGGTCTCACATTAGGTTGGAAGAATTAATGCGTAAATAGACATTCACAAATGAATGAATTTGTAAGGGGCATTGTTATTATATTTATTGAACTGAGTGTCATTACAGGGCCATATGTATCAACTAATGGTAGGCCTTTCAAATATATCAGGAAAGAGCCATGCCTTTGATGTTTATGTCACCCATTCACAGATCTTTCCACTTATCTCTGCATATCAGCCAATTTTCACATTAAGGGTATAATGTTGTTTTCACAGAGATAAAGTATTTGCATCAAGACCTTGCTCAGATATTACTCCCTACTAAAATTACCTCCATTCCCCCAGCTATGAGTAATTGCTTCTTCTGATGATTTCCCACAACACATTATTGAGGACTCTTTGGACTGAATTTGATTTTAGAGTTTTCAGTGGTTTATTTAGTTGTATCTGTCCCAAACTACACTTCATTCCTGTGCTTTCGAAAATGCCATACAGTAGATTCTTAAATATTTGGACATTAAAACAGAGCATTGTTAATAGAAAAAAATAACTTGCACATGTTTCAAATTTTTAAAAAATTGTATGGTTATCATAGAGTACTTATTCCAAGCCCAGGGATGAGAAATCCATTCCCAGTACCACCACAGACAGTCAGTTCAAACTCAACACTGTCTGAAATCCAATAGGCATGCCTGTGAGATACTTAGATATATCTTAGATATTGTTCCTTTGAGTGTTGCTGACTAGCATTCCCCGCTGTAGCCTCTGTTATTAATTAACTTGCTCAGGTATTTATACAAAGCTGAACAATTTATAGAATTTATACTGAACAATTTATAGAATAATAATTATTAGGATGAATTTTTTGTTCCTAGGTAGATCTCTGGATAATAGGGCAAAAAGATCAATGGCTAAGATCACTGGTCGGGTGAGGGAGGGCGAGTCAGCCTTTGCTTGCTTCCCATTCAGAACCTCCACTTTCCTCTGTGGACATCCTTTTATGTTCTCCAAATGAAAAATTATGCACATGCTGCCAAGTATTTTCCTCTCCCTTGTTTTCTTCTTTGCCTTGTTTTGTTTTGAGATGGGATCTCAATCTATACTATGAACGCACCAGAGGCTTCCTATCTATTAGGAGGTATTTCTGAGTTGCTTTAAGCCAGAACTGGCTGTAGCACTTTAGTTTATTCCTGGTTGTTGTTTGATTTGTTTCTTGTTTTGTTTTAATTTTCTTCTTCTTCCACTTCCTTTTCCTTCTACTCCTCCACATTGTCCTCCTCCTCCTTCTCTTCTTCTTCGAAGACAGTGACAATGTCTTGCTAAAGTATAGCTTATGCTTGCCTTATGCTCACTGTGTTGACTAGCTGGCCCAGTCCTGAGGCTGGAATTAGACTTGTATGATAACATGTGCCATTTAAAATTTTGATAATCTCAGATTCAAATCTAAATAAGCCAAACCAGACATATTCCTCACATTATTTTATTACTTATTCTATGACAGAATGTTAGTATGAATTAATTGGAGAGTACATTGGAAGACAAAATAATTTGAAGTCTTTTTAATGAGAAAAGTCTCACTGGGTAGTGGTGGCACATGCCTTTTAATTCCAGCACTTGGGCAGCAGAGGCAGGTGGATCTCTGAGTTCAAGGTCAACCTGGTCTACAGAGTGAGTTCCAGGAGAGGCAGAGTTATAACAGAGAAACCTGTCTTAACCCCTCCACAAAAAAAAGTAAGAAAGAGAAAAGTATTACTTTTAAAATAGTAAAAGAGTTATTAGACTTGTCTGTATTAGCAGTGACAGCTAATTTTTATTGATGTCTATGTGCCAGGCCCAGCCCTGGGCCAGAGATTTATATGCAAAGCTATATCAACACAGTAACTCTTTTCATGGGAAAAATCTTTGACAGATGTATTTTTATTATATGTATGTGTTTGTGTGTCTGTGTGTTGTTATGTGCATATGTATGTGGGTGCCTATGGGAGCATAGGCTCCTCCTGGAGCTGGAGTTACAGGCAATTGTAGGCCACCTGATTTGGGTGCTGGGAATCAAAGGTAAATCTTCTACAAGAGAAGTATACACTCTTAACCACAGAGCCAACTCTCCAGCCCTGAAAGGAAAACAAATGTTCAAGATTAAAGCATAACCTGAGACTGATTAATCTTGACTTAGAAACAACGACTAAGATGATAAGGATAAATCTTGTTCATTAATAAATAGAGTATCGAAAGTCTGATCCGGGAGCTTTTAAACAGTACACATAGTCTTTAAAGCAAGTCTCCAAATTAGACTTTACCTTAAGATAATTTCTCCAAGCATTCATGTTTTCTCTGTTGTTAAGAGAGAATCTTTATTTTAAAACATATTAAATAGCCATCATCATGTTTCCCTTCAATTTACACATGCTCAGGAAATAAGACTGCATGTGCAATATAAACAAGTGGACAATTATCATGTAATAAATACAGGAAGTGTGTGGTTTGTTTAAGATGAGATACACCTGCCTAAGCTGCCTATATGTTTAGAGTATTAATGATTCTTTCAAGATGGGTGTTATCAACTTTCCCAGCAAGAACCCAGATACAGATCAGAGAATGTGTCTCTGCTCAGACCTGTTCTCTTTTCCTCCCTCCCTCACCAATATTCTTTTTATTAATTCTGTTTTTCTCCTTTGATCTTAATATTATAGCCATTTTGTCTCAATGATAACATTAAAGTAGCCTTTCTCAAAATGCTCACACATTATCTCTAAATTTATAAAATAAAAGATTGGATTCACTGATTATGATTCTCTGGTAAAATTTATGATCTATATGTTTGCTAGAATGCCATTTTATTATGCAAAAAGTTTATAGTAATATGTAAGTGAGACACATCAAAAACCATCATTGATGTAGAACATTTTATACATGAACTAAATTAGCTTTTATTCTGTACATACCCTTATTTTGAAATTTGCTAAGTTGCTCCCACAAAAAAAAAAACCTGTATTTTTTATGTCTACTTTGCCTATATTAAGGGAGCTTCTATAAATCTATCAACTCTGAAGACCATAGTTCATAATCAAAGACTATTTATTGGAAACATTAACAAAGCAACTGGTAACCTGAGACTGATTAATCATGTCTTAGAAACAATGACTAAGATGTTAAGGATAAATTCTTGTTCATTAATAAATACAGTATCTCTTTTATCTTCCTAGATTTTTGCTCTCACTTTTAAATCTTCATTCAACTCAACATCCTCTCCCACACAGGAAATATATCCTACTAAATTGGGGGTATATTCCTATATTGATCATGCAGAGTATAGGTGCTTTTAGGATCCTTATTTATGTTAAATGATCTAAAGAATTATTGTATTTGAATTTTAAAACTTCTTGTATGTTTTAAACTGTATATCTCTTCAACATCCAGTGCCGTATTTTAAGAATTACAAATCTAAATAGATCATTCCCAAAAGATCCTGGGCCGTCTGTGTCAACTAGTCACTCCTAACGTTTCCTGGGTATACGAGAGTTAAGAGAAAATAATTAAAGGAAGAACAATGTCTCTTGCCTTCAAGGGAAGTTGACATGGGGTTATGATGATGAATGGAAATATTAACAATTTCATCCTAGGTTTTTGGAAAAATAACTAAGTACATGCTACTGTGAAAACATGCATAGATATTTTATAGCCAAATAGTTATTGTATCCTACCAAGGGAAAAGAACATATAGTGTTAAAGTAAATAAGTCATGAAACATAGTGAGTGTGAAATGGAATTTACATAGTCTGGTTTTCACAGCACAGGTGGAAGTTGAATGTCTCTGAAGTCCTGACACTTGAACTGCCTTAGGTCAGTTTGATAGTGATGGGAAATGGAAAAGGAAACACACTGACATTTGTATTATTCATGCTTGCTCAAGTGAGGGTGCCTGGGGACAAAGACCAGGAAGGCAGTAAACTGCCTTGAGACATCTTTCTTTGGATACAGTAGTTAGATTAGCCATAAGTTAATTCTTTATAAAAATTAGCCTTCTATTCTTTGTTTTTAAGCATGGTAAATCAGTGCTTTGTGTTAATTAGAACATAGTAAATAAATAAACAAATAACCCTCTTACTCATGTTCAGTCATCAGACTGTCTTCTCCAACAATTAGATCTTATCTATAGTTGCTTTTCAAATTGCAGAAAATATAGTCAGCATTTCTTACTGATTTTCAACATTCTTCTCATTTGTTGAAGGATTTACAGTCTCTTAAACTTCCCAGAACATTATTCTTTCACTTACTCTAGTAGTCTAGGTTCACTGTTATGTTGATTCCAAAGACCAATGTTTTGGTTGTTGAAATGCTCAGTACCTCAAAGAATCATGGGAATTTGAGTGTCTTCCTTGTCATTTCTTTCATTTTTTTCTTTTTTGCTTATGTATATGGGCGCTCCCCCCCCGCCCCATGTGTGTGTGTTTGTGTGTGTGTGTACACTTGTGTGTTCACCCATTATGGGTGCCTGTGTGTGTTGCAGGTGTCCTGCACTTACATCACCTAAGTATGGAGTCTCCAATGTTAATAATAAGCGTCTTTCTCAGTCCCTCTTAACCCTGTATATTGAAGCAGGCTTTTTTACTGAACCTCACCATTTCACTGAAGTTTACCGTTTTGACTAGTCTGGCTAGCCAGCTTGCCAGGGACTCACTTCTATGCTTCTTGCACAGTGAGGTTAAAGTACTACAACAAGCTAGCTTTGACTGGCTTCTAGGGATCTGAATGTATGGTTGGCAACAAGCACTTTTCTTGCTCAGCCATCTCCCCTGCACTTGCTTGAGCTTTTGGTTTCTATAATTGCTACAGATTTTTAATCATAAGCTAGAGAAAATGATACGCCTTTGTTTAGTTATACAACAGTCATTCTTCTGCTGTATTTTCTCAACTGGTTTTATTAGTGTTTTAACACATCTAACCATTGTTACAATTAGGATATTATGTTAAGTAAAATAAGCTAGGCCCAGAAAAACAAATATAGCATGTTCTCACCCATAAGTGAAGACAAAAAGCAAAATAAAACAAAAAAATCAAGAAACAATCAAACAACCTATTGATTTCACAGAAGGGGAAAGAAAAAAGGAGGTAAAGACAGATGAAATAGCAGATGCTGAACTGAAGTCATAAAGGAAGAATAAGTTATATATTTTATGTAGCAATATACTATATAATTCTGTAAAGATCTGGAAGAGAGGACTTGAAGGATCCTAAAACACACATAAACGTGATAGAGTTTAGATTCAGATGTGAATCACCTTGTTCTTTCATGTCTTTTTTGTGTGTATTAACTTTTGTACTGTATCCCATGAGCTGGAAAATTATTTTACAGTTTTAAAAATAAAGAATTTTAAAAGAAGTATTAAGTTTCAGACATAAATTATGTCATATCACATATTAAAAATAGACTGTCCTTTGATCAGCTGAGGAAAGTTACTAGAAGTATAGGCAGAGGACCTTCAATTTTATTGTATAATGTATATTTGTCAGATATGGTTATATGGAGCTGGAGAGATGGCTCAGCACTTAAAAGTGCTGGCTGCTGTTCCAGAAGACTGAGTTCAATTCCCAGCACCCACATGGTTGCCCAGAACTGTCTGTAACTGCAGTCAGAGGTATCTGATGCCTTCTGTGGCCTCCACAGTACCTAGCATATGCATGGTACACAGACAGACATATTGGAAAATCACCCATGCATGTAAATAAAATTCATTTTTAACAAACTTACATGTAAACCTTTTCATTAAGACTCATTGACAGTTGGATTTGAGAGAATGGGTGGCGATATCTTACATATAAATGGCCAATTTAAGACAAAATATAGACAGTTTGACCTATTACACAAAATATACTAGCCTTAGAACATTGAATCCTTTTCATTCTCAGTGTGTTAATCTTGTTAAATACCTCCTGTGCTCTCATTGCCTTGTTGGACAGTTCTCAGCTTGATGTAGATCAGTCACTCTTGAGAGCCCGGGTACTGCCACATAAAATTTTGTCTTCAAGTCTTTTCACCCTGTTGTTTACAGTGTGTTCAACCTGCGATTTGGATGACTTTAGGGATTCTGAACAACATGGCTTGGAAACAGTCCCCACCTGGGTTGGTTGCCGGTGGCTACTGTCTTAAAACTACTACCTTCGTCATGATGTAGGAAGTCTGCACTTCATTCTCCAGTATATTCTGCAGGCCATAGTTTAATGTCAGCATCAAGGGTTCAGGTGAGGACAGTGATACCTTCTTTCTGGATACTATAAGAGAGGATCCTTTCCTGCTTCTACTAACTGCAAACATTTCTTGACTGTGGCCACATCAGTCACTAGAGTGGTGTCTGGTTCCAAGGTCACATTGATTTGCCCTCTTCTGTCTGTAAGCTACCTCCCTCTGTTATGATTCATGTGCATTTAGGGTCCACCTAGAAAATTCAAGAAAATATCTTTATGGAAAAATGTCAACATTTCTTATTTTTATCTATATAAAATAGTATTTATAAGTAGAAAGATTAGGATTTGTGTATCTTGGATAGAAATGTTTAAGCTATCACATCATTTCCTTTATCTATGCTTCCATTCTCTAGCTCTTGCCTTGACTCCCCTCCTTTACTGTCACTGTGGGTCAGATGAAGGAGAGAGTGGGAGGAGCCTAAAGAGGCAGAGGGAGGAGCTTGGAGAGAAAGATATACATATATGTATGTGTATATAGAGAAAGGAGGTCTGACTTTGTTGTTTGCACCTTGTACTTTAGCTGTACCAGTTAAAGACATGACATGACGTATCCTCACATTAATACTTTCAGAATTAGAAGAACGTTGTCTCCCTGGATATTGGTCTGCAGATTTATTTATTTCATATGTGTTCTTTGACCTCATTCCCATAATTCTTATCTCAGTTATGACGATATCTAAAGAGGCTCAAAGTCAGTTCTGCCTTCCTTAGTATTCACCTTCCTCCATCACTGCTAAAGGCAAGGAGACCCCAAAGGCTAAGTCAAATGTCAGTTCCCTGTCATCCTGCATGCAGGAAACCTGTGTGCTGTAGCCGTTGTTCCTGAGCATTTATTCTTCTGCTACATAATGAGGAGGGACATTGCAGAAAGGTGGCTATGGGGAAAACATCTGGAAGAAATAAATTTTCGAGGATCAAAGGGCTCCTTGTGTAGCCCAGAGGGTCCTCAGAGTGCTCCTCAGAGCAAACAAGCAATTCTCTGGATGAGTCACTGCATTTTTTTTGTTTCTGCCAAAAGCCCACATGTGCTGCAAGAGCTCAAGGAAAAGGGGTGGAGAAAGGAGAGAAAATGAAATTAAAGGAGGCAACAAAATCTATTAAAATTTTTTGCATATAAATAAGAAAAATCGTAACATGATTATAATATTTTCATATATCTAGCATTCTCAACAGTATACCACTTATATTGCCCTAGAGTAATATTATATACTCAAAATTTATTTAAAGGCCAAAAAAATGTGGCGAAGGAAGTGTGGTGGAGGAGAATACAAGACTATGAAACGACTTATCTCTAATGCATGAAAATTGGCAGAGGAGGGCGAAGCCCAAGTCAGTGTCCCAAACCCTAGCCAGTGGAATTTTACTGAGAAAAAAAAAAGTTACTTATGAATCAGTACAGCCATGCTTTGTTCTGCATGAGTGTTTTAATAGAGCGAGTGTAATATAAGGATCAGGTGGGCTCATGGGAATGGAACAAAAGGTTTTGTAAAATTAAAGCAAAATAATTATAGCTCTAGGTGCAAAGCGAGCATACTCTAGCAGTTGATAGCAAGGACCTGCTCAGAGCAAAGAAGGGGGGGGGCACACTCGAAGGTTTTTTTCTTTCATTTTTTTTACTCACTAACAAAGGATTTTAATAGGTAACAGTTGTAAAGCATCTTTGAAAGTAATTAATGCACCCACACAAAAATTTATTAAAATGAAAATTTAAGGAATTGTCTAAAATGAATTAATTAACAAAAAAAGAACATCATGCCTTTCTTATTTTTTAAAGAAGGAGAGAAGGTTAAGCAGAGCAGATTTTTGTGAGATTGCATTTTAAAATGTTCTTGGTTTATTTAGTATCTGAATAGCCCTTAAAGAGAGAGTTGGCGGGATTTATTATCCACCCCCTTTCGAAATACTAAATGGGGACAGGCATAAAATGGGGATTAATTTGCCACACATGAGCTTTACAACCTCTCAAAATTATGATATCTGTTTACAAAATGCCCACAGTTTAATGAGTTTTCAGAGACCTGTAGGAAGCAGAATGGGACACTCAGAAGTGGAGAAGGGTCCATGCTCACATGGCCTTCTCTGTGCTCTCCTACCAGTAGAACTGTGCTTCTTGTGGCACTGTGGAAGATGAATGCAAAAAAAACAAAACAAAAACCAAGCAAACAAACAAAAAACACTGTGATGTCCGTGGCTAGTCAGTTTTACCTCAGAGAATTTCGAACTCATGAGGAAAACATTGACTGTACTGGTCCTGTTTCTGTGAGAATATTGAGTACTTATATTTGCTTCTATTCTGCTTTCTTTTGTATTGTTCCACACTGAGACACAAAGTAAAATATGTACATCCCACATGAGCATTTTTGCTGTGAAAATTATTCCTAGCTGATTACAAAAGTTTCTACTTTCAGGTGTTGTTGATTATACCTCAAAAGCTTTAGGTCTGAACTTGCACAAAGTCTTTGATATAAGGACATCCAAACCTTCCTCTATCTTTGCTTACTTTTTAGAAAGGCAAATTTATAAAGTCCTGATAAAAGACACTGAATACTCCATCCTTTCCTCGCGGTCTGTCCTTAAGGCCAGTAGAGCTATTCTTTCTTTGGAATATTATTTAAAACAAGTGCAATTTTAAAAAATGATATTGGGCTGGAGAGATAGCTCAATTGTTAAGAGCAATGGTTCCTCTTCCAGAGGAACACGGTTTGATTACCAGAACCCACATGGCCGCTCCAAAGTGTCTGTAACCCCAGTTATAGGAATCCAACCCCTTCTTCTGGCTTCTGCAATTACCATACTTTCTCATGGTGTACAGACACACAGAAAGGCAAAGACCCACACACATAAAGTATAAAAATAAACAAATAAATGCATGTATACATGCATACATACATACAATTTTAAGAAATAAAGAATTTTGATGTATAGTGCTAAGAACTATTGTTTTCATAGTATGGCTCCTGATAAAACTCTCTGTTATGTGAATTGAAGCTAATGTATCTATGGGCCTTTGGTCTGAATGATATACTTTTCTATTGCTGATATAACAAATTACCATCATCTTAGAAGCTTACAGCAAATATATTATTTCACTGTTCTCTAGGAGTTTAACTTGGCTCTCCCCAGTTTCATTGTTCTTGGTTTCATGAGGTTGTAATAAAGATCTGAGCTGGTTGTGTTCTTAGCTGAATTTGAGAAAGATCCCACTTCTGAACTCACGCTGTTCTGTGTAGCTCTGAGATGGTGCTCCTTCTTTCCTTGCTGACTTACTGGTCAAGACCACCCTTAGGTCTGTGAATGTTGTCCTTCAACTCAGTGCCACCACAGCGGCTCAGATCCCATGGGATCCCTCTGAATGCCCCTTCTACCGATTTCTTTTCTAAATTCAAGCCCTGAGTGTTTCCTGCTTCTAGATTCACTTGATTGAGTTATAATCTGGAATATTCTTAGTATTTGAATGCCCATAACCATAACTATGCCTACATAAATCCTCTGCCATATATTGTAACAGTGCCATGTGCCGGGAGTTCTAGGTTTTGATTTTTGGGAATTACATTTTGCTTATCTCAGAAAATTCTGTAAGAATGTATCATTTCAGTGATGTATTTCTGGATAATTCAGAGAATTAGGGGTGGGAGTATTCCCAGAAGTAGGAGTTTACATAAACTACTAGTATATTTTTTCCTAATATATCTTACAGCACTTGGTAAAAGTGATTTTCCAACTTGAACAGTAAGGTCAAGTGGAAGCATGGGCGCCGTGAATAAGGCAAGGAACTGGAGGTAACACCATTGGGTTTGACAGTGTTGCTCAGGGTTGACTCTGGTGTTTGTCATGTGGGTTTCTTTGGATACTAAGATAGGTATACAGTCAAACCTACTAGATTCTGGTTTCTCTTATACTGTTTTCCTAAGGAAGAACTAAGCTCACCAGCAACTTAGCACCGTGTATAATTCAAAATAAGATTTCATATCCAGAAATTTAAAAATGAAGAAGAAAATTTTTCATCAAATACGATTTCCCAAATAAAAACAGGAATGATTAGCAGTCGTATTGTAAAACTTGAGTGCTAACTACAAATTTTAGTCTAATCACAAATAAAACATGAAGATACATGTATTGATGTTTCTAATGTCAGGTTCTAGTTTTAATTTAATAAATCTTACTTACATAATCAATTATCTACTAAAAGCAAGGATAATTGGAGGCAGATAGGTGTTTATATTTTTCCTCAAAATATATCCAGTTGCTCTATTCATGTATTTATGTTGTTTTAATTTATAATTAATTTTCCAGTATTTCTAATTGCCTAATTAATAATAAAATAGAAGCTTAACTAAGCAATATTGTTTTTCTAACAGGATGGGTAAATCACAGTAGCCCCCATGCATGGTTACATTAAGAGAATGCATGCAAATATACAGAATGTGTATATAAATAAAGTACATGTACATGTAGTTCATCTAGGTGTATATATCTTAATGTCCTTTTCACTTAAATGATGAATACATTCTGTCTTCCTGAAGGTTGTGTACAGAATACTCCACTGGAGAACAAATTTTATAACTATAAACTCACATGAGGACACAGAGCATCCTCCTTTATTTCTAAAATAAGTAGTATTGGTGCATAAACAAGTTATATGTAAAGAACATTAAGTGAAGTCTAAGACTCTGTGAAATCCCTATGTCAGGATTAATTTCCACCTTTATTCTTTTGCATGTTAGGTATATCATATTAAGAATATCAGTTAATCATTTGTGGCCTCAGTTTCCTCACCTATTAAACAAGATTGATATTTCTCTTATTTATATTCTGTGGTTGATGTTCCAGTAAAATGAGCTAAAGTTAACTTAAGGCACTCATTTTTTTATGTTTTATACAAATATAAATTATTCTTGCTATTAAAGTTGAGGGATTGTCTGTGTCTTCAAATATATAAAATCATAAAAATGGAAAATAATCTTTTACTCTTTATTGTGTCAGTTGTAGTGCCCATGTTTCTTTTTGTATGTCTGATCAGCTGGTAGTTACAGTATTAAATAATTAGTAAATAAAAACCAAATAAATTAATATTTAGTTGGTTTTAATGTTATTTTTGCTAAAGCTAATCAGGACAGTATTAGCTGTCACTGAATTGACTAATAGGGAGGAATTTGGAGTTAATGACAAAAATATAGAGAATTGCTATAATATATCTTGCTTGATAGGTTTCTTTATTTTCTCAATCATTTCATTAGTAAATTTTTAGCTTATATAGTTCTAAATTTCAGCAACAATGAATTAAGAAACTCGGGAGCATACAGGTTAAATTGGTATTGTGCCAACAGTTGTGTGTGTGTAACTAGGTATGCGTGTGTGAGTTGGCTGGTTGTTTTCATGCTCCATTTCCATGTCTACAAATCCTTATTCTCACCCATCTATTTTTGTTTGATTTGGATATAGACTCAAAGGTTCTTTCAGCTAATGGATGATTGGAGGGTATAGGAGTGAGTTTTAAAGTTTGCTGAGTGCCTTGAACATGTGTGTGTGTGTGTGTGTGTGTGTGTGTATGTGTGTGTATACATATGTGTATATATGTATATATGTGGGTGTACTCCTGTGTATGTATGTGTTCTACTTGCATTTGTAGTGTGCTTTCTCTTATCCCCTCCTTGGAGATGAGGTTCTTCATTATTTGTTCCTAAAGGAGCCCCAGGACCATAGAACCACTGGAACTTTGTGAGCTAAAGATCTGGCCATCTGATTCGGTTAAATATAAGCTCTACTCCTATCCTTTTCTACCTACTCCAGTTTATGACACAAGCATTTGGATTGATGTTGGTAATGGGAGAGAAGAAGAGAGCTAGCCAGTAAGACAGTAGGGTCTTCTTCCCTACCGTTGCTTATTGTTTTCTCCTTCCTCACTCCCTCTTTCCTCCTTTTCATCCCTCTTCCTTTTCCCTTCTCTGCATTTCCTCCTCCCTTCTTCCTCCCTCCTTCCCTTCTCCTTCACTACTTCCTTCTTTTTTTCCCTTCCTTGTTCTTTTTCTTTTGAGCTCTTCAAAGACAACTTGAGCATCATTATTTTAAATGATAGCCAAACTTTATTTTAATGCTATCATTTTTCTTGTGTGGCTCATTTTCCTTCTCGTTGTTTCTAACTTTACCTCCTTTCTCACCGCTTGAATTTTAAGAATACTCTGTTGTCTCCTAAGAGCACTACTGCACTACTGTTGTGTATCAGAAATCATGGAGACATTAGTGGGAAATGTAATAGCTACGTAAAATATGTCACTCATATTCCTTTTCAACATTTTCTCAATGAGACTATTTTTTCATTGAAGAACATAAATAATTTAATTGATTGATGAATTGTTTATTTTATTAAACAGATTAAGTGATAGTGGTACTATTTTATCCAGTAGTATAATTGATCTCTTAGAAGACATAGACAGGACTATCTCCAAGTCCTGTGGAAAAGCTCAGATTATAGAATAGAACATGCTATTGCTGCAGAAAGGGAATAGATTGCTATATCTTTTCTTTACACCCAACAATATCTTTGTATTATAGCTATTTTTTAGTAAAAGTAAGTTTTTGAAAGGAAGAAAAAGGTGATTGCGTTATTACAGATGTCTGTTGACAGTTGAAAATGTTGCTAAGCAGAGCTTTCTTGTAAAATTCAGATTTTCCAGTTGGACTGACTTACTGTCAAAAAGTCAAGTTGATTATTCTTCTCTGAATTAATTTGATAATTGGATGAATAAAATGTTAATGCCAATTTAAAAAGGTAGAGTTCTAAGGCTATACAACAAAATAGTTCCTAAGACTGTTTTGTCATTTTTGTTGATTTTCCTTAAACTCTCCAATGAACATATCATGTAGTTATAACTTTCTGTTTAATGTTGTATTTCTTTCTCGACCTATCTGCTATATGTGCATAACTTATACACACATACACACACACACACACACACACACACAGACACACAATTCTGATTCCACCATTTACTTTTGTTTCAAGACAGGTTAAAGTATATAATCTTCCCTTTTCACATAAAGCTACTTAGAACATCAATTTTAAAAGAGATTAATTCACTGATTAGATGTTTTCAACTTTTTTGTTCTTCCTATTTTTTGAAGAACTTTTAAACATATTTATTTTAATGTATGTGTCGTGTGTGTGTGTGTGTGTGTGTGTGTGTGTGTGTGTGCACGCAGACACATGTGTGCTAGTATACCCTTGAAGTCCAGAGTGTGTCAGATCCCTAAAAGCTGGACTGGCCAGGCAGTTTGCTGCTTGATCTAGATTCCGGGAAACAATCACAGGTCCTCTGGAAAAACAGCAAGTGCACATAACCATTAAACCTTCTATCTAGTTCCCTGGAGAACTCTTTTTCAGTGATACTAGGCATTGAACCCTGAGCCTCATGCACCGTAAGCAACATGATTCTACCACTAGGCCAAATGCCTAACCTGTGCAAGACTTCTTAGGGTTTTCCAAGGTCATTTCAGGAATTTAATTCTCAATACGAAGTGTGCTATCTGCACTCACGTTCCTGTTGCTTCCCCTCCTGTCTTCCTTCAGTCTTGTGTAGCCTCACCACCTCACTGGTCCCCAGGAGTCCTCACACTTAGAATCATCTTCAACATCTCATCTGTTCAGTTGCCTTTGAGTTATGCTCTAGGCTCACATCTCACTTAGAGGTAGTTCTCTACTTCATGAGTCTCTTACAATGTAGCATCTTCTCAACCAGTAACGTTTGTTAGTCACCCCATCCTCATTAAGCTATATGTCTTAAATTAATGGTGATACTCCTTGTTTACCCTCCTCTCAGTCAGTGCTTTCAAGAGGTTGAAGACTCTTGATGTTTTTCTGTGGACTGCATATAACTTTGTTTTTAAATCAATGGCCTACAGAATTGCCAGAAAACTAAAATCTGTGTTCCATGTTATAAATCGAGATACCATTCAAATATTGAATACATCATGCTTATGACTAAGCCGTGTTACTAGCATCTCTTCAATAAATCGTAAGTCTTTCAACCTTTTAAAATGCTCTGAATCTTACTTTAGTCTCTAATGTTGCTTATTTAATCGGCATTATCATTCTAATTTCCTAAAGCTGCCATACCAAAGTACTATAAACTTGGTGTTTATAAGACACAACTTTTATTCTCTCCGTTTTAAATTCCAGAAATCTTGGCTCTGCTGTGGTTGATATGTACGGGAATCTATCAGATGACTTTCATTTGGCTTCTGGTGATTGTCTGGCGGTTTCGGCATTGCTTGGCTTACACAGCCATCTCCCACCTATATCTTTACATAACATCCTTCTTCCAGTTGTCTATATCTGTTCAGATTTCTCTTTCAATAAGGCACATGTCATATTGGATTACAGGGCCACCTGACTTCATTATCAGTTCATCCTAACTAATTACATCTCCTAGGATTAGATTACTAAATCAGACTACATTCTAAAGTACAGAGGATATGTACTTCAATTTATCCATTTCAGAATCCCAAAACTCAACCCAGAATAACCCATGAACAATATTTTGATCATATCTCTACCACACGGATCCCTATAATGCTGAATTTTGGGCATATTTACAAACTGCTCATAGTTATCAGTCCTGCATACTTCACCTTCCCTCGCTTTCTTCAGCTTCTCTTCCTTCAGAGATGCAGATGAATATTTTCTTACTGTTTCCATTGTACTTTCTTCTTCTTAAAATATTCCTTCTTGTTTAACATGAAGGGAGGGTCCAGAGTACTGGTGTTGCTGTGAATTAAGGAAGAATGGACCAGTTCCAAGAGAAGAGCTCCTGACAAGTGAAGGCCCATGTGGGAGTCCCATGCACTTTGTGGCATTTGTTTCATTCTCCCAAGGGCTCTGCTTTCTTTTGGGTTCTTAGACAATGTCCAGATATTCCTAGAAGTGAATATGATAATATTGGATAATTGGCATATTATATGAAGTTGCAACTAAAACTAAAAAAAAAGAAAATGTAGCCAATAATATGTTAGAAACTGAATGCTTTACCCAGTTCTTGCCTTAGAAGTTACCAATTAGTTTAAGAATGTCAGAGTCCTCCTCAGAATTCAGTAGGGTATAAAGTCAAAAGAGATGGTTACTTAGTTTTTGTCTACAGTGTCTATCAGCCTTAGGTTATTCAATAAATGATATTAGCTCACAATTGAATCAAGATCAAAGGCTATGAGTGGGTGAGGAAGTGTGGACTTTTAGTCTTAACAGGTTGTCCTCTTGACTAGGATGCAGGGCCTGTAGCCCCAGGTGCTGTCTTACCAGGGTGGCCCTTGTGCTTCTCAGGGCACCATGCTGATGAGCCTCCCACTGCAGTCCTGATTTTGGCAGCCACAGCAGAATCATCTCTTTGATCCTTGGAGTGGCTCCTGCCACAGTAAGTGGTTCTGTTTGTTTTGTCCTTCCTTTGGTCATTACTCCCACCTGGCAGTGTAGGAAAAAAAAAGGGAGGTGGGAGGGGAACACTTCAGGAACATGGCTCTGCCAAGCATGAAAAGCTGCTTAACCATTCTGGTTCTCAGAGTGCATGATATTTCTGCCAACTCATTAACGCATACAGTGCATTTTGTATATCACTCAACAGTCTAAAAAGCACATCTCCTCATTCTGTGTCCTTGTTATTGAGGTCTTATATCCACCATAAAATGAATCCAGCCACAAAAATAAAAGGCAGTATTACTCCTTGTCTTTTTATGGTCTTCTATAAGTATCTGGGTACGCTTGTAAAAGTCTACTTCATCTTAGGCTTTGATACTTTGAAAATTCATTCTCCAGTATATTGGAAAATTAACATAAGTGTCATCTTTGTGTGTAAATATTTCACTTAGTTATATAGTTTGTTGACATATAATAATTCTATAAATTTATGAAGTGCAGTGTTTAATTCTGATCTTTGTATATATTGTGAAAATATTTACTCAAGGTAATTAACATATTTACCTGCAGGAAACTTTAATTACAATTTTAGTAGATTTTGTAGTTGTCTCTGTTCACTTCAATACACCATTTGATAAAAATCATAAAGATGATTATACCTATTTTATAGTAAAGTGCTGGATATATTAGTTAAGATTATACTAGGCATACTTCTGTCCTACTTCTCCATTCTAACACTGGAATTTAGGATTTTAGCATATGCTTCTTAAGATGGCCAAAACACTTGGTGTGAGGTATTTACATTGGTGTGAGGGTGTCAGATATCCTGGAACTGGAGTTACAGACAGTTGTGAGCTGCCATGTGGGTGCTGGGAATTGAACCCTGATCTCTGGAAACAAACAGTCAGTACTCTTAACCACTGACAACTAGTCACTCAGTTAATTGTTTTTAGGTGTTAGCTGTTTGTATATGTAAATAAAATACATAAGATTAGAAGTTATAAAGTATATGGAATTTGCTTAGGAAAATTATGGAAATAGCTCTACATTAAAATGTCTGCAAAAATTTTGGTTGCTGTTTTCAGCCCAATGATGATATTTCTTTAGAGATATATAGGAGTGAAGGATAACTTTCAGTGAGTTGTTCTTACCAATTGGATATCTTGAAGAAAGAATGCATGATGAACTTTTACATTAATCTACTTTCTACCAGTGACAATTTACGGGTGAGAAATGAGCAGGTTCTCAAAAGTTCTAATGCTTTTGAAGCTCTGCTTAGACGGGCAATGGGGTCATAGGGTGGTAGTCATTTTGTTATCCTCTGCCTTCCTGATACAATCCCAATCTCAGCCAGAAACCATAAAATGAAAAAATTGGTGAAGAGAATAGGCAGTCCCTACTTCAAAGAAACCTAGAAACAGCAACAACGTAACAAAACACAAAAACCACTTGATTTATACAAGTAAATAAATGACAATAGTCTTCTTAGAGCCTTTCAGTGACCACTCCCCACCCCTATAGGGAATATACCCATTTGACCTGAAATTATCTTTGGCCATAACTTGAAAGTACTGCATAAATATTTGTTCCATAATTTAGGTCAAGAATTCAAGATGATTCTACTAAGCCAGTGTCTAAACAGAGGGAAAAATGAGAAGGCGCCAGAGTCCCCAGTGCTAAAGAAATACTTGTAGTGGCATGGAGGAGACGCGATGGTACCAATGTGGTGACTTCTTCATGTAGTCCCAACTAAGCTATTCATTCTCCTTTAGATAAAATTTAATGTTGTATTAGGTACTTGAAAAATAAAAACTTATCATAACATATATTCCTCTATCTATATTTTGCCTGCCAGCTGTTTTTTAAGGTTAACCATTTCAGCCATATTAGGAACATCTTCAATGGAAAAGTACCAAGCTAACAAATCCCATTTGTTTTCACTAACCTATTTTATCTATTGCAGGCTTCAGTAGTGCCATGTGTCATTTTATCCAAAAATAGTAAATCCTGATTGCATGTTTCTCAATGAGTTTCAGTGCTACACATCTTAAGTATATTTACTATATCCCCTAATTTTCAAAAACTATTTGAAAGTAAGGGAACCATATATCAGAGAAGCTAAATAATTTGACCCTGGACATACAGCTAATGTAATGACGAAGCTAAAACTTAGGCTTAGATTTCCTGGCCCAAAGTCTCCCTTTCCTCTTTTCAAACCAGCCTTATTCTGCATCAAATTATACAAACGACTCTGCATTACTTCCTAAAAGTGCATGTGGTGTGAATAAGGGAAAAGAGAAATTGCACTGCACATTTTTTTGCTTGCTTGCTTGCTTGCTTGCTTGCTTTAACTACTCAAAACTATGTCCAACACGATCAACTTGTCATTTTTTTCTCCTAATGAAACCTACTAGCCTAGAGATACCATAGTATTATATTCTAGTCTTATTTGTGAGGGTATATTTACATTCGCTCTCAAAACCATTTAAGTTTCCTAGATAAAAATAATATTATAAATGGTATATGTGACTGTGTAATTATAACATAATTAGACCACTTTTGCTAGGTATTTGTTACAAAGGTCTTAATATTTAGGATTTTAGTTCATATCAGGCTTTACTACTTGGGAGTTTCATCATCTGTTAAATAAAAACTGAAATAGAACCCACCTCAATTTTTTGTGATGACTAAATGAGATGTTTATATAAATAATGTTTACATAAAATTCTTAAATCAATTACCAACATATATGTAGTACTCAATAGTGTTAACTTGTTATAAATGAGAGCTACAGGAATAGATAGTATGAACTTGATAAATATACAGTGAATGGATAAATGAACTCTACACATTCTTTAAATGGCTACATATGACTGATTTATAAGTTTGGTATTCTGGATGCTTTGCATGTGGAAATACCATATAAAGCAAATGTTCAATAGCATTGAGAACCCCATCTCGTTTCCTAGAGGAGCCATGTTATGACAGACCATTACTTTCCCTCACTATTTGCATCCCTTTTTACTGAGTAGTATGTGTTCTTTGGCTGGACATAAGTGTATGTATTTACTTAAGTAAATACATATTTTTTCCTTCTTGTAATAGTCATGCAAATATGATTTATCTTGTGACACAATACAAACAGAAGTGTTCGAGTACATGCACAGTGAACAAAAGACAAATGGGCAGGAAAACACAAGAAGGCAGCATGTACTCCTGTCCCCGCGACTTGCCTGAGGCACCAGGGATACATGGAGAGAGAGGAGGACAGTGTACATCACTGTTTGTGCCTTTGCTGGGAATGCTGCATACCCTCCTCATGATGACAAGTCATTATGGTTTGAGAAGGACTTGGTTCCTTAATAGATTTGTTTTTTAAATCCTGAGCTGTTTACTATCTGAAGCATTTATCTGAAATTACTATTCGCTAAATCTCTCAGTTCCTAGAACTGCTAATCTGATTCTAGTAATAGTTTTAGAAAGGGTTCAAAAGTTTGCCTCTCTGTAAAATGTTCTCCCTACCATGGGTACTCCAAATCTACCTTTGGAAATAATTCATGTGTGAGGTCTAAGAGCTGAATTTAATACTTTTCTGCATGTTTGTGTTGTTGCTCTTACTGTGTTTTTACTTTTCTGTTTAGAAGTAAAATGTTTTCTTTTAGCCCCTAGTGATTAAATTATAAACTCTTAAGACAGAGACTGTACCTTATTCATCTCTCATAGCCAGTGTTCTCCATTTTCTGAAACAGAATAGATTCTCAATCAAATATATGTCCAGTAAATTAACAAAATTGCCATACATCAGACAGGGACATGAATGAAATTTCTTCTGTATTTTTGTTTCCCTCAAGTGAGTGTCAGCCTTTTGAAATTGACTGTTAATATGCTTCTGAGTTCTCTAATTTCTTTGAGGGACATTTTCTAATCTTTGGAAAGGAGATCTTTTTTTTTTTTTCTTTTTTGTCTATTTGACTGTTTTTGGTTTGTTCACTCTGTGCATATCTTTTACAGCAGGGCTGAAGTGTGATGTCCAGGAGTGATTGCTTGATGGAATCACATGGAAAAGTATTATTAATTCTCACTTTCGTTTACATTCTACCTGTTTTGTTGCTTTGTTCCAGCACTGTATCTGTATGCTTTTAAAGATGCATGGGTGGTGTCAGTGAGCTGAGAAAGTCTTATTTTCAACCAAAATCCATAGGCCTTAATACGATACGTGATACATAGTTAAAAGTCAGTAAATGTGGCCTACCTGAACAAATCCCCCATTGTTGCTTACGATTTTGAGGACTGAGCCTGAGAATTTTCTTAAAGGTAACTGAAATGTCCAGTATCATACAGCCAAGTAAGAGAAAATCTGACACTCACAGCTTGTACTTCTGTGTTCCAGGCTGTTACACAAGCTCACTGAGAAGTGCCGTATATGCCTGATTTCTCAACTTCACCCTGCAGTAAACTTTTGCAATCCTGAGGCTAGAGACCTCCTTTGTAAATGTTGTCTGCCCAGTGACTGTGTTGGCACCCGGGAGGCCTTAGCAGATAAAAGTGGAAGAACATATGGCTTCCATCTGAATACAAATTGGTGGACATAACGTGGTAATTCAGCTGCAATGTCCTCTACACTGTAAACTGAAAGAGTATGATTAGAGGTGTTTATACACGGCGTCTGAGTTCTCCCACCCATCCCCACCCCCTTTCCACTGTATTTTTATCGGCCTGAATCATAGCCATCCTGTGTCCCAGTCTCACTGTGTTATTTGTGAAAATGGCCAGCATGAGGAATTATTAATTAAAGCTAACAAATCATGCTGACGAGTTGTGCCCTGGCATGGCTGAAGGTTGATTGGCGAAAGTGTTCTCCTTTGGAGAAAAGACTTTTTGTGCTCGTGACGCAGTCAGGGACGGATTATTGAATATGCAAGTTAGAAGAAAAATCACAGGACAAGCAAATTGAGTATTTACTGGCAAATAATTGCTCTCATAAGCTGTGGCTCTCTTCCTAAATTCTTAGCATTCCCGAGGGTTAGAAAGAAACACAGAAAAATGCATCGGTGCAGAGTTCATTTTAAAAAAAACACATAGACTGATGTTTGAGACTTGTGCAGGTAAGTGTGATTATGTGTGCACGGAAGTGAAAGAACAAGCAGAAGATGGGGAGCGTGGCTGTGAGTCTGGTGAGTTTTTAATCAGGTTGTTTATTGGAATACTGCTCAGCATACTTCTAAGTTGAGAGTTTAGTTTCTGTACTGCATTTATTGTGAAAGTTAGAGTCGTGAAAAGGAGAATGTTTTCTCAAGTTGTTTGTCTTTATCAGCAAAAAAATATGTTAACGTTTTGTCCCAAAAATAGTTTCAATTTTGCTCAGATATTTGTGACTATGTACAACATGATGACTGGATTTAAAGATCTGTCGTTATTTTCAACATTGCTAATTATGACGCATCTTAACAGTGTCCCAAACATGTGTGGGTACAGCTATTGCATTTATTTTTAAAAGTAAACACTGTTGTACATTAGAACCTAGCTAGTCCTTGTTGAGAATTTCTACAGGAACATGAAAGTTTTGAAGTAGTTGCTTAGGCTTTGAGATCCTATAATAACCAAAGTGTCTTTATTGTCTATGTCTGTGTGTGTGTGTGTGTGTGTGTGTGTGTGTGTGTGTGTGTGTGTTTCATCTGGAATCTTGATCAGACTCCTGAGTTTTGTGGACTCTGTAAGACAGAAGAGGTCTGTAAGGTCTGTTTCAAAACTCAATATAATACACAGAAATATAAAAATATGGAAATGAAGGCTCGTGTCTAAAATACAGAGATTAAACAGAGTTATTTTTTTTGTATGTGCAGTTAGATTATGTGAATAGCACCACCAAAATACGTGTATCTACTAGGGATGAATTACATGTTCTTTAAAACCTAGAAAAGGTGCTGTCATCAACAACAAGCTGTTTTTGAAATGAGAATAATTGGCTGGCGAAATAGCATTTTAGGCTTGTAATAACTATGAATAACACGGATTTAAAACAAAGGCATAAATATAATTTAGACTAAATTAACTAATTAATAATTGCAAAGTGCTTTAACAATAAAACATCGACATGATAGTAATAATAATAGGAATAATAATAAAATGGAAAATCTGGCAGTTACAGAGAAATTAAACCACAGTCAACTACATAAGCTCTCAGAAATTTTAAATAAGTAAAACAGATTTTTTGTGGCCTTCTTATCTGTTCCTGGAACGAAAAAATACCATACTAGTTAGGAGTCTTTTCTTACTATATTTTATATTAGAGATTAATTTGCTTTAGCATATAGAATAGAGCTCAAAAGGAAGTTTAGAAAATGTATGTTTTTAAAGATTCACTTCCCACTGGACCAGATTTCATGCAGCAGCCTCCTTAAAGTTTTCTGTGAGTATAGAGGGCAAAGTTTGGTCCATTATTTTGAAATAGCAAAGAGGGCATTTAAAGCATATGCTCAGAGAACAAACCATCTGCCTTCGTTATTATGAGTATCACAGCATTCTGAGGGCTTGGGAAGGCTTGAAAATTGAGCCAAAGTCCTGCACAAGATCTTAAGACTGAGCACTCTGGTTTCTACGTGTATTTTGCAACCACTTATTATTAGTAGTATTAGTAGTAGCATTCTTTTCTGATATATGGACAGTAATGCCAAAGTGTTGTGGAGTGACATGAACCCATGGCAAGTTAATGATGATTCACTTTCTTTCACTTACCTCACTAAATATGAATACTTTATTGAGTTTTGAACTTGTTATTGTTGGTGAAACTCAATTTGACTTAGAAAAACAGAAGGTGGTGACTATTGGAACAAAAATGAAGTCCAGCTGCTAGCTTCTGGACTATGTACAGATGGGTTTTGGAAGGAATGCAGAGGCCAGACTCTAAGACTGCTGCAGTCCACCCATGGTGTACTGAGCGTATAGATCAGCACTGGTTGTCCATCGGGGGAGGGGGCGGCAGCAACAAAAAACAAAAAGTAGTGTGAATTGGCATTATGCCTGGATGGCACAACTGTATTTCCTTAGCATCTGGAAGGGTCTGAAATTCAAAAAATAATAAAAGATAAAAAACCATATGTGGTTCCAAATATAATAGCACTTTGTATTAGTTTGAGCATTCTGTAGTGGTCAGGTGAGGACAGACAGAGTCTGTCCTATAGTGAACAGAACACTTCTGTCTTACCTAAATTGTACTCAGATCACACCAGACTGGATGGCTCATTATCAAAGGAAAACAAGACAGATTATAAGTTCTTAATGGTTTTCAGAATCATGCATTGGATGGGCTGATTGTGCCGAAGAACTTTCTTTAGTCTAAAAAATCTAACATAAATACTTTAAAAGGTCTACAATTGATATTCTTATCAACAAAATTACTGACCTTGTGATGAAAAATCGTCCAGTTTCTGTGGATCATCTACTGGTAGAATTTTAATGTTGTAACCCATCCCCCAAATGCAGATCTACAGATCATATAGATACCTGGTGAATGTTTCATCTAGTAGTCTACTGCCTATGAGAAATTGTTATTTTTAGGAATTTAATTTTAATTTGGGGATTTGGATATCCATGATCTGTATGCCAAATGTGCATGTATGCACAGATACACATGTAATTTTGCTATTGTTTGATGCCTTGTTCCAATTAAGGAATTTACATGGTTGACAGAGATAAACAGACAATAAAGCAAAGCACATGAATTATATGTATGTAATAAAGATGAAATAAAGCAAAATGATAAACCAAGATAGATATAAAGTGGAAGAGGCGCGAGTGAGCATACAGGCCACTGTACAGTTTCAACTTTCTTGCAGCCAAGTAAAAAATTGTGACAAGTTACGCAACTCACAGCATCTGCAAAATAAAATAACTTCTCTCAAGCATCATAAAATTTTTTAAAATGATGAACTCATCGTTTTAGAGAAGACAGCGTTAAGATGTCTGGAAAATTCCACTGAAAAGGAATAATGGGTTTCAGTATCCTAAAACTCAGCCCAGAAGTAGATGCAGTGCGTCTGTGAGATGTGGATGTATTAGGGGTCACCTCTTTCTGGGCAAGAAGAGATGAAGGAATGGGAGGAGGGGCACATGGATGAGGGGAGGAGGATGGGGACAAGGTCAAGGACTGGATCGGTGAGAGGGGATAGGAGCGCTGACAAGTTGATAAGTTCTTATGGAAAATAAGGAGTTAAGGGGAAAAGAGATCTTCAAACTGCTTATCATAAGTAAATGATTATATATTTTTAGGACAAACATTGATACTGCTTTTGTTGTGGCCATGAAAACAAATTTTATCAAGTGACCCTCTTGAATCACTATCACTGTCCCAAGTTGAGCACAAAGCACCGCACAGTGGCTGTCATTCTTCCCACCTTTACTGTAAACAGATTGTCAGTCTTTTTAAAGGTTTAAAAGGAGCCTTTTGTGGCTTAAAATCTTGCACTTTCTACCTTTGCCCTCTCTTTTCCTTCAAAAGTTTTAGCAAACTGTCCAGTCACATTTGATAGGCTAGTCTTCTCTTCATTTTCAAAAGGTGAGGCGTATGGATTTCTTTATATACTGCCTTGGAGTGCAGACTTTAGGCCGCAGTACAAGGGCCACCTGGAGGAGGAACACTAAGGCATTTAAAAAAAAAAAATTAGAATTTCTGAATCAAAAGCTCTGAAGGTGGCACTTGGGGATCTACAATTTAGAGTACTATCTAGGTTAGTCATGCACATTAGAATTTGAAAACAAGTGTTTTAAAATTGTGACCTTAAACTTTATAGTATATGAACCACAGCTGGTGAGGGTTCATTATAATAACATGAACTAAACTCTAATGCATATTCAATACTGTGTGATAAGTGCCTCCTAATAAAACTGGAATTATGTGGCTCAGAAAAAAAAATACTGAAATGTTTAAGGCCTATAAACCACTCATTACCATCTGACAAAATTAAAAATGCTTTTGGTTAACTATCATTGATTGAGAACTATTATACACTAAGTCATATGTTGGGTCTGACTAGTAAAAAGTGGTCTGTCTTTGTATGAAAATTTTCACAGCTGTGATAATTTTATGTTATTAGGCTGTCATCTTATCCAGATTAAGATAATCATGAACTTATGTAAAAACTTATCTTAAGATCATATGGTAACTCAAGATTCTACATTGTATTATATAAGTAAACATTGGTCATAATTTCATGTAGTAGGACCCTGCTGCCACTTAGAAGATGGTAAGAAGCCTCTGCAGAGCCCTTGATCTTCCTCCATGGGAGACCGTCTCCTAAAGCTGGAGTACCAGGAAGTGTCACAACGACCTTCTGAATACATTCCTCCCACCATTAGTCAGCAATTTGTTATAAGGGTCTTTGCTGCAAGAAGGAGAGAGGTGTTTGAGAGTACACTAGATGTTATGACTTACGTGTCCCTTGTTTCTCTTGTGTTTAAGCTGGTCTGCAAGAGACACGGAAGCCCAGGCAGACTATCTAACTGATGAGTGAGACTGCATACAGAGGAGCTTCAAATGCTCTCACCCAGAACTCTTTGTTCCACAATTTCTAAATATAAACACAGCAGTCTCCCTGAACAAACATCCTGTAACACTTGTCATAGCCTCCACTTAAAATGCATATTAGAGTCATGCTTCTTGGGGCCAAGTCTTGGCTTTTTTCTGTTTGAATAATCTTAGCCAATAATCTTATTGGGCATCTGTAGTCTCACTGTAGTTCTCTTTTAAGTTGGATTATTAATAGTACTTACCTTGGGCATGATCTTAAGAAGTGAATATGGGAGGCAGTGAGGTGGCTCAACAAATAATGGCACTTGCCACCAAGCCTGACAACTTTAGATTCATCCTCACAACCTACATGATGGAAGGAGAGAACCATTTCCTGCAAGTTGTCCTTTGACCTCTGCACACCTGCCAGTGCACACACAAAATTATTAAATACGTTTTTAAAAAATTGGAAGGGCTGATGAGATGACTCAACAATTAAAGGAGAGGCACTTGCACCAAGTCTGAAGCTCTGAATCTGATTCTCAGAACCCCCGTGGTGGAACTAGAGAACTCACATGCTGGAACTCACAACTCCTAGAAATTGTCCTCTGACCTTCACTTATATGGCTGAAACACACCCCCAACACACACACATACCTAATGAATAAATACATATTAATTTTTTAATATAATGACACGTATAAAATGCTAATCACTGGACTTGGCACTTAGAGAAAATTACTCAAAATAGTATCATTACTATTATGTTTACTATAGAAGCAGAACTTGAGTATCAGCAGACTAGAGGGGATGTGTAGCACATGAAGGAATTTATCAAGCAGCCAGCTCAGAAACAGAATAAGAGCTTGCTGTTTCATTGGTGGTTTATGTTTTCCTGGAAGTTTTGAGGTAGCCTTCCTCATTATTTCCAGAACAGCATAAGAAAGATTGCGTGAATTTTACCTTCCCCCTTTCTTGCTTTCTTATTTTCAACACATACTTACTGAGAATTTCTTGCCACCATTCTCTTTCCTAGGAACCACAGATGATAGAAAATAGGATTTGATGTTGAATTCAGAAAGGTTTATATTATTTTAGAGTAGAAAGAAATAAAATGACTAAAAATGTGAAGGAATATATGTATATAAAGAATGTCATTTTTTGAGATGTGGCCTTCTCTGTTCCCTGTGAGTTCTATTGTGTCATATTGTGGGATATATTTTTTCCTTCTCTGGTTCACAGACTCAGGGATTCAGGAGACTCTTCTTGTGGGCACCTTCTGCACTGGAAATCTGCATACCATTTTAAGGGAGTCAACAATTGTTTTCAGCTCTTCGTTCTAAGATTGTGTCTTCAGGTTTTTCGTAAAACTGAGTCATAGGTGCTCAAGATGCATAGCATTCTGAGGGATAAATAAGGAGGGATCGATACTGGAGAGTCTTAAGCTACTGTAGAGAAAATTAATGATTAACAGGACTATGTGACTCTGGTAAGGTTCTCAGAGGACAGAGTAAGAAACACGATGCTAGAAAAGATTGGAGATCAGAGCAAATTTTAACTGATACTAACAGCCTAATAATAATACAAAATACAAGAAGTTTCACAAGTAAAATTCAGAGTTTCCCTTTGTTCAGCAAGTGATATGTCCCCATGATGAAAGCATATTAAACAGTGGGAAATCATATTGAAGAAGAAAAAGGGAAAATACTTGTTAATTCACCACTTAGAGATGCCATTTTTAACATTCATCAGATACTTTATTACTTTATTTTATGTGAATGAGTGTTTTGCCTGCATGTGTGTACGTGTACCATGCACATTTCTCATACCTGTAGAGGCCAGAGAGGGCTCAGATGCCTGGAATTTACGGATGTGTGTGAGCTGCCATGTGGGTACTGAGAAATGATCCCCAGAACGGGGTGGGGTCCCTTGTAAGAACAGTTAGAGCTCTTAACCCAAGTCATCACTCCACATCACTTCAGACACTTTTTAAAGTATTTATTATGTTCTCAGATTTATCTAGCTAGTCACACCTCCTCAGAAGGAGTGTTTTAATTGGCAAGTGGTATGAATAGCAACATCTCAGACTTTGACTTGTTGGCTGTCTTCAAGTTTGAGTTTAAAGACCAAATGGGTCCCAAACTCAGTAGTATAGCCATATCAGCCTTAATAACCTTAAAGATAACATTAATACAATGCGGAATGTCTGTTATAACCTCCACCTAAGAACACAGGTGAGAGACAGGCTTCCTGGATTCAAGCCCTGCTCTTACCTCCTTGCTGGCAGTCATCTTGGACAAGTTATTGGGGTGAAGTATCATATCTTGTTCTGTAAAATTGGATTATTAATACTTCTTACTCCCATACAGTATATTGAGAAATGAGTGAGATAATGCATATGAACTGTTAATTTTAATGCTTGAGACATTGGGGAGTATTCAATAAATGTCACCACTACTGTTGTGATTGCTATTATGATTATTGCTTTTGTATCATCACCCAGGAGCTAGTTGAAAATAGATTTTTTCCAGTGTAACTGCATTGGCTGTAGTGACAAATATTTCAAGGCACATTTCTTTCTGAAGATGGGTCAAAGATACTGTCTTTGCAGTATATATTAAGAAAATCTGGAAAAATTTTTAAATGTCAAAAAGTGTGATTGATATATAGATGATATTATGCAAACTAAATTTCTTTTCTTTGTAGAAATTATGTTTAAATCTGCATCAAATGCTGTTTATGTTACAATTTTGGACTTGCACTATTAAAGGAACTTTTCAACCTGAAGCCTCAGTGATCATAATGTAGTACAACTTGCTCTAAATATCAGTTATGGAAAACAAAAACACCATTTTGCCTAAAAATGACATCTTTAGAAGATCTATAATTATCAAATCTGTGTTGAAGCATGATAGTTAACAAACTCAGATTACCAAGCTAGGGACTACATGGTAGGTACCTGAGAATGTTTATTGAACAGGATCTATATTATCAGGAAATGTATGTGACATCAATTCAGACAATCTGTGTTAATGTTAATAAGAGAATGATACAGTGGAATTAATATGTTTTCTTATAAAAAGCAGTTGACAATACATTGTTAGCTTTTTATTTATTTTATCTTATTTATATCTTTTGTGGTACTGTGGATTGAACCTGGGACTCACACATGCTAAGCAGGAACTCTTTCAGTGAATTATATTTACAGACTTATGTTAACTTTTAAAAATTGTACCCTTGCTTCAGTCTTAAAAGCATAACTATACCATAAGGAGATCACAGGCCATGTTCTTAGACAGAGTATGCTTCATTTTTAGTCATCACTTCTACTATATACAAATCAATGATTATAGACACCTTGTTTTTTTATGTCTAAAACCCTGAAATGTAAAAATGAACTAATAACATTCTCATCGGTCTGTATTTATGTTCTCTAGTAAAGTTCTTGATACATCTTGGTACATAATATATCCTCAATATATGGTGTCTGCTACCAACTATAATAACCACAACAGTAAGTAATAAGACACAAGATCCTTTTAGACAATAATCATGAGCTCATTAATATATGTAAATATGTAATATGCATTAATATATGAATTATGTAAATTACAATACTTGAAATCATTTTGCCTAATATCTGACACACAGTAGGAAATCTTGATGTAAATTTCATATATTTAAATGCCTTATTGGAAAGAGTACTATAATTATTTCAGTTAAATGAAAATACAATTCAAAACTCCTAGGCTAACTCAATCTTACAGAAATGATAATAAAAAGAACAGCCACGTAAGGATTTTTTTTTTTTAACTGAAATGACCAAACAATTTGGGCTTAATGCAAACAAGTAGGATGTGCAGTGCCTTACTTGAAGTGATAAAAAAGGGGAAATATTTAAATTTTGTAGGTGACTTTTGATCTGAAGAGTATTTTTTGGAAGCATTTAAAGATCCAAAGGCTACTATTGCTAGATGCAATAGATACATATGGAAAATGGCTGCAGAGATTCAGAACATAAAAATAGTTCATTGCTAAATTCGAAATTCTGTTACTGTCACAAACAGTGGGATGTGAAACACAAATGAATTGTGATGACAGTTAGTACCAAGCTGCCTGTTTTTCCCCCTCAGAGCTGTCCGTATTTGGCTTTATATTTTCCTCATCCTGATCTAACCCATCAATATTTGTACTTTTGTAACTCACACCACCTTGGAACATACGCATTAAGGATTTCATTTCTAAACCTTTTTGCTTCCTTGTAATCCTGCTCTTGCTACTGTCCTGGAGTCTTCCTGACCCCTCACTTTAGAGGCGGGGTTTTGAGCACCCTTTAAGCTGTCTTCTTGCAGAACTCTGTGTTGCACTTTATGTTTCCGTTTCTTTCTGCTGTCTAAAGTCTTTCCATTCTTGCTAATCGGCAGGCTGCTTGTTGAGAGCATATTTCTCTCAGTATGGCTTTCATGTGGGGCACTCACTGTTATCCTAAGAATCTACATTCACTTTTTATTATAGTTTTTTTTTTTTAATTAACCCAGTTAACCCAGTTTTTCTAAAATATCATTCTTCTCCTTCATGGCAGGGTCTCTATGATCCTGGATTTTGGGAGCAAGATTTATTTTCTGAACCAAATAAAGTTCCCTTCAAACACAGCAGCTCCATACTAGCATAAGCTAGGCTGACCTTTGGGAAATGTCGTTAAATACTCTCTGAAGAGTATTTTAAAATCGCCAAATTATTTAGGTTTACTGGCTTTTGTAGCATGGATACCAGCCCTACATAACAGCAACAGGCCTAGAGACATTTTTATTTGGATTTTACTGTGTGTGGTGATTTGGTTGCCACTTATTGAGTGTCCTCTCTGTTCTAGCCATTTTAATCTTTTAAAAAATCTGAAATGTATACTGTTCTCTTCACTTAATAGATGAGAAAATCTTAACTTAAACTTCTTAAATGATGGGATTCAAGGTTCTCATATGCTATAGTCTGTGCAGTGAATTGAGCACATAGTTAATTTCAGGACAGCAAAGTGAAAATTGTCAACTTTGATTTCCTATTTTTATTCCTTAAAATTGAGAATAAAGTAGATATTTTTTCAAACTTACATTCAGTAAAACATGAACATTGAAAACACTATCCTAAAGGTAAGAAAACATCTGAGCCCTGCTCCCAGCCGCCAAGACTGTTTTAACAATATATTAATAATGGTATATTTTACAAACCTCAATATGACTGGGTGCTTTTCCCGTCTCTTTAGTCTTAAGTATCTTCAACTTGTTTTCCTTTGTTAATATATTGAGTACTTATAGAACCTTAGTGTGTTAAGTGTCAAGTTTGCTGCTCAAGAATCTTTTAAAGATTGGCCTCCTAGCATGCTATTTATAACCAACTCATCTTTTTCATACATGTAAGCATTACAAAGACATATTCATTAATGATGTTATTTAAAATGTGACAGAAATGCCACAGATGGATGCTATATCTTTTTTCTTCCTCCCTCCCCCACAAAATAATTGTTGACATGAGAAAATATCCAGAGAAAAGCATGACATTATTTTAAACTTTAACATCTGTGTGCACTTGTATTCATGTTTGTGAAAAATATAGAAGAGTTACATATTTTGAACATAGATTCAATATAAATATAATCCAAATCATAACACATTTGTAAACAATGTTCAAGTCTTGTGTTTCTCTGGTACTGTGATTCCATGAAGGAAATGAAACCAACCACAACAAAACTCCCCTTCTAACAGAATAAAGTGATTCTTACAACTGTTTTGAAAAATGGTTTGAACAGTGACTAACCACCGATTGTTCAAATACTGTTCTGGCCATTTTAAGCTGTAGAATGGACAGCATATGAGAAAAGTCAATAAAATGATCTGTCATGGATTAAACTAAAGTATACCGTTTTATCCAATTCTCTCTCCATATTTTTATTATCCCATTTCACTAAGGTGTTGCAAAAAAAACCAAAAAGCCAGCTTCTACTAGGATGAAGTGTACAGACAAGAAAGTCTTTAAATAATTAAAAGAATAGGGTAGAAGATAAAGACAGAGAGACAGAGACAGACAGACAGAGATAGACACATAGAGAGAAATGGAACAATGAAGTTAAGTGGAAAAGATTATACACTGAAAATGTTGACTATTACAGAATACAAAATTAAAGGAAGGGAAGAACTTTTCTTCAAAAGAAAATGTGTTCCATTCTTCAGCAGCAATGCAGAATTGATGGGCTGATAATAAAAAGCCTTTTTAGTGTGGTTGTTAGGAAGAACATGGTCATCACAGAGGCTTCACTGGGTGTTCAATCGCTCTGGGCAATCTGATCAGCGTGTCCTTGTTTCTAGAACTAAGTAAACCAAATCAATCAGGATGAACGACACATGGTTTAATAGTTAACTTTCAGAACAAGGGGCAGGGAGATGCTTTTATGCCATCATCCGGTCTTCATTCCAATCTCATTACTGAAGTCTGTTCTGAGAGTATTTACAGCTTTCCGGAGAGTCTAAGCTTGGCTGAATCCTGAAGATGGAAATATAGCTTAATGTCCTCCTCGTTCTGGAGTCTTCTTTAATGCAGGTGAATCCTTGTGATAATTATGCTCTGCGATCTAGATTACTGCTATTAATGTTGTTGTGATTATTACTAGCCCTTTCTTATCATGGGAAGTAGAGTTCCATTTTCCTATTGTTGAAATATGAAAAAGTTTTGAGACTATGCTGAGTTTTCTCTGAGTCTCTGAGGAAATTAATGTCCTCTCCAAGTTGGAAATTTGAGATAGTTTGAAAAGTACTTGAATATGCAAGTTCAATCCTGCTTTTTAAAGGCCAGACACAGAAAATATCATAGAAACAATCTTTTATTTTATAAAAGGACAAAATAAGTAAAAGAAGAAAATTGTTTTACATGGGTTATTCAGTCCATGGCGCTCAGTTGTGTTTGATTTGTGGTCTTTTTGCCTTCTCCTCTGCTTTCTTGGAAACCAAATTAGATGTTTCTCGTATAGCTGATAGACTCTTCTACTCCTAACATCTCTTTCATCTCGTCAAAAGGAAATGAACCATAGACTAGTTCTTTCCATACTTAATGAACAGGTGTTTCAGTATTCCAAATAACAGAATGGGGCAGCTTCTTTTAAGCACTGAGTTAATGGAGGTGTTCGAAGAGTCTGGTATGGAGTTGATATTAGAATATCATAGCTAAGCTAATAAGCAGCACCAATAACAACAGTCAACACAACCATGTTTCCTACTCTCTCCTTTTTAGTTCCATTAAAAAAGGCAATACTATAATATACTCCAGCAAACAGAAAAAGCACACACCTGTGTTTTTGGTATGTGATCATATACCTTCATTGTAATTCCTGCCACACATTAACATTAATTATCTGCGATGTTTCTTAAGGATCATCTTGTGTATGTGTGTATAGCTATTAGGGTTAACTGTTTTTCATTCTCTGCTTTTATTTGATCTTTTTTTTTTTATGCATGCTAAGTAGCTCCTTTTCTATCCTCCTTACACACACTCGGACAGATGGGTGGGTGTTTTTTTTTTTTTTTTTTTTTTTTTTTCCTGTATAGTGCCTTTTAAAGGGAGAAGACGGAATAGATTTTGAACAATATTTTACCAGTATTATTGAAAAATTAGCTTCTGCATATTCTACATACATACACAGCAGCTGCATAAAATGCAAATTCTATTCATATCTGCTCTCTTCTGCATTTATTATGGTGACTAGTGCTGTAGCATCTAAGTACTTTATATTATCCCTCTTGCTATTATTTACCACCTGATCATTCCAAAGTGCTTTTGACAATCAGAGAATTTCATTAACAATCCATTCTCTTTCTTTTTTGTTTTTTGGCATCTTTGCATGTAAAAGTATAAAGTATCTGAGTAGCTATATCAGATAAATTACAGTAAAGTGATGTGTACTTCTGACAGGGGCTGAGGCAAGACCATCCCAAAGTATTTTCTAATGTTCAGCTTATGTTTTATAGCATCCAAATCATGGTATAGAAATCTATGTATTCAAGTGAAAACTCAATTCTTTATAACTACTTTTATTTATCATATTCTCCACCATTGTAGTAATCAGAAGCGTGATATGAAGAACATGTATAATGCCCACACTTTACACATAGAAAAATCAGGACAAATGTACCTTCTCCAAGCTAGATTCCTATTGACATAAACATCCCTTCGCTCAGAACTATAGGTGCCAATCTATTTTTTTAAAACTACTGGGTTTTTTTTTAACTAAAAGGATTAAAACTTATTTATTAAAAGGTTCATTGTCATTATAGTGGAGGGTGCGTGGTCGGTACCTTAACAGTGTGATTGAATAAAAATCAAGTTCACGCTGGGGTTTCTTTTGCAGCTCCTTGCTTTCTCTGACTCTAAGCTAATTGCATAACCTCTGGTTGACTTGTGCCTCATCTACACATTCAAAGTAAAAATCAGAAATGAGGGTTATTATCTAACTAATGTAGGCTAGAACATTAGTTCCCTAAATATTTCTGGGAGAGAATTTGAGATTCCTGATAGTAAACACCCACAATTTTATGAACATTGTCCTCCAGCTTTAGGCAACAATCCTATGGGAGTGCATACGTCAGGGTCACAGGCAGATCAGAAGCATTAGAGTAGTCAAACTACTCCCTCCCCGCATACACCAAGTTTCTGATTCTGATTCTAGAATGTAAACCTACTTTACTTCTAGTGAGTCCTTAGTGTAACGCTGAATGGGTGACACTTTCTGATTCACTGCCCTAAGGGAGATATAGTTCCAGTACCAAAAAACAAATCAAAACTCACAGTCTCTTCATGTCATGGCACTAAAGTGTCAGAGTGCAGACACACCTAGACCTTCCAACTTTGTATCTGTATTGTCTTTTCAGGACAGACGATTTTCCTTCCCTTTACTTTGTGTTTTCAACAACTATCAGCTGCCTTGGAATATTACGCAAAACAGCACTGTAAAGCACAATAATTGGGTCTTTGCCCTCACATCTAGTAGTGGTTCTTGTTAAGTTTGTGGAAGAGCCTATCTCCATTTTAGTAACTGACTTTGGACAAAAGGTGTTTTAAGAGCAGCTCTGTACTCCCATTTAAGTAACAAGAACAATGAAGAAATGAATCATCTCAGCCTTTACTCTTTATAGTCGATGTGTAGACATGAACAAGTTTATGAACTATAACCAAATTCTGCTGCGATACTACTTTATTAAAAAGTTCCAGTGTAGTTTACTTCTCTGCATACACATGACAACATAGAGTGGCAAGGTGGACAGGGCTACTCTGAAGAAACTGAGGACAGGGTTCTAGCACTGTCTCCCTCCCCAGGAAGCATCTGCTGAGATTCAGGAGAACTGGAACTGCATAACCGAGTGCTTCTCTAACGTGACTGGTATTGCAGCGATCCAGGAAGACTTCTGTCTGCATTGTTGTACAAGAAATTCAGATTCAATTCTTCAGGACTAGCATTTGATAATCCATAAACTATTAAAATAATTGGTAATTATGATGTGTAATTAGAGTGAAGGATCCTTTTTTATAGCTTGAGAGCTTAGGTATTGAAAGCAGACAGGCTGAGTTCATATCTTGGTCACTCAGCAGCGTTATACATGTTATTTCATCTCTGTTAACTTTTGCTTTCTCATTTGTAAAATTCAAACAGTAATAGTCTTGTAAGGGCTTTGAAAATTAAACGAGACATTTAAATAAAATAATACATTAAATAAATTAAATATATTTAAAAGTTTGGCATTATAATGCTTAGCTTATGATGTAAATCTATTACATGTTAGCTGTTGGGGTTAGGCATCTCATCTTTCATCTCATCTGTAAGTAAAGGGCAATCACTGTTCTTAGTGAAGAACAAATATCTTAAAAACTGTGTATGGATTCACATCTGCCATCTTGTTCACAGTATCTTCTTTAGCTCCATTTTTTCCTTCATACTCCCTATGTGTAAATATTAGTTGCTATGATTTCTCTGTAAACATAGTACTTGACAGAAGAAACTTGGAAGAGGACAGATTTATTTAACCTCACAGTACTACTAGGTTTCATTCCATTATGGCAGAGAATGCATGGGAATGCTCCCAGTTCTGAGGACCAAGCATGTGAGAAAGGCTGTTCGCATCATGATATACCAAGAAGCAGAGAGTGAGAGGCCAGAACCAGGAGTAGGCATAGTCTCCAAAGGCCTGCCACCAGTGATGTACTTCAAACCCCTTGAAGTTTACACAGCCTCCTAATATCAGGCCAACAGCTGGAATGCAAGTCTTCAGAACATGATCCTGTGAAGATATTTCAAACCTAAATCATAACAATTTCGTTAACTTATTAGTTGAAATCTGACAGATTCAGCCTTTATTGGTGTATTTTGCCAAGTATTGGTACTCCCAACTAAGACTGGACACTTGAAAATAATATAAATCCACTGAAATTCTCATAAGGATAATTGAAATATGATTGACTGTTGACATATAGGCTCAAAAAAGCAGAAGGCCGAGCTTTGCAGATGTGTCTAAATAAAACCGTGCATGCTCCTGGAATTGATTGTCTTCTACTGCCCACTCACCTTATAAGCTCAATAGTTGGTTGCTTTCATCTCAGAGGAGAAATGATGCCTTTCACCTACTGGGTGAACATGATTCTAACAAGTCCCCTTCCTCTTCCCTGACTTTTTAACTCTAAGTCTTATGTAATTCTTCATACACATATGAATAGGTTAAAATTATGGCCATCATGGTTTATAAGGCTATTTACTTATTTCTACCCATGTTTACTTGAAAGTAGCTGTCAATCATTTTACCTGATAATTTAAAAAATTAGATCCTTTTTGATATAACTATCCCATGTGTCTCTTGAAGTAGTTTTTGGATAGACTGAAAGGAATCATTTGACTGTCCAATAAAAGTACAGATGGTTCCATTTTCCTTGACTCATCCCTCAGTACATATTAGTCAAGTCACATGCCTAAATTTGGGAATTTTTGTAGCACCCTGTCACTAAGTTTTGGGGCATATAAAATACTATTTGCCTGGCTTTGAAGTTTGTGGATCTTACACTGTGCCTGGCATGGAGATAGGAAGAACATTTTTTTTCCATTAAGCTCTTATTCTGTTTTGAAAGGAAAAGTTGAACAGAGTCCCTACTGAGATTTTAACATGTTCTGTGGTGGTAACCATAGGAAATAGGGAAACAGGAAATTTTTGGACAGAAGGAAGCCAAGGAGTCCATCTCAGCCTGTCCTCGCCTCCCAGATACCAGTTGGGCTGTATAAAATTATTTTTATCTAGGTACATATTTAATGCTTTATATTTCTGTAGTCTTTCAGACAGTAGAAAAATAATACTGCTGGTTATGAAAATGATTGTTTTCTGAACAGAACTTAGCTCTTACATTCTGGAGGAACCGATGGAAACATTCAGATGCTAGTAAGGCCAAATTGTGGAAGTTTGCATTTGGAAAAGTTCCTTTGGAGTATTTAGAAGAATTCTCAAAGAATGTGACAATAAAAATACATATAATTTCCAGATATGAGAAAAATACTTGTTGCAAAAAATTTATGAACACGGAATGACGACAATGTTAAATTCAGAGCACATAAATCCCCCACAGGAAGACACATATTCTTCATTTCTCACCTCCTATTCCTTGATCCAACCTTTGGAAAACAAATTCGGAAGTACTGTATCATTTAAATCAAAGCGATTATCAAGCACAACAGTGTTCTTCCCTAAAAATTGGAAACACTCTTTTTAATGACTGTTTAAAGTTTGTATTCATTCATTTGTATGTTTTCTACCTATAGGGAACATGTTTTAAATACCCTGGTCAGATAAAGCTCTGTTAAAAGTCAACCATCTCAAGAACATTATACCTATTAGAGTAGTTTCTATTTTCTTTTTTAATGCTGCAGTAATTATGAAAGCTATCCTAGAGATACCACTTCCTATTCTTGTTACGTTTAATTGGTGAAATACAGATAGCAAGTAATAGTCCTGGCTGCTAGCTATATTCAAATACACAGCTCTCTTTTTATTATATATAAAGTAGTGCCAAATTTTAAAAGGCTTTGTACAATCCCAATAATAATAATAAGCCAAAAACAAACAAACAAACAAAAATAACCTCTTACCAGGTCATAAATACTGCCTTGGATGGCTGGCATTAACATCATCTTAGCTAAACCACCTAGATTGTATAATCTCATATTACCATATTGTACAGTTAGCTTTTTCATTTTGAAAGGCGAACACTATATATACATAACCATAATAAAACACCCCTAGCTCCAGAGCCTTTAAAGTAAGTGTGTGCCCAAAGGAAGGGAAGAATTGCTCAAGGAACTGGTTGAAAAGCACAGTGGTGTGTCAGAATGCTCAAGTTCTGACTCGCATTGACACCAAATTCATTGTCACTCAATGCTTTTCCAGTTCCCACATCTGATTCAGTGGCATCTTACAACCTTCTAGATTTTAATAATTAAAGTCAGACACCTTTTTTGAAGTGCTTAATATTATATTACGATTTTAATATGTAAATAATAGGTTTTCCTTGAGATTTAGGGCCTTATTTGTTTTGATAAGTTCTCTTCTTCCAAATGCTAGAGTCTAATTGAGTGGTGTCAATGGGTCTGGTTTAAGGAGCCAGTAATGGTTCACTATGGTTGTTAACCTAATAAAAAGAAATGGGAGACACTAGAATCTTAGAGAAGTATATAACCTGATGAAATTTGCTATGTTCCTTGAATTGTCTAATGTTTGACACAGGATGAGTTGAAGGGATTTTTCTGACAGTGGGAAGCTCTGGTGAGCTAGGCGAATTTTTCTGTTAATAGTTTAGTTATCAAACTCAATTGTACCTAGGAATCTAGTGAAAATTGGAAGGAAATATTTTTGTAGATTCCCACTTGATAGCAGGTCCTAAGTGGGCTTGTAGGTCTTCCTTAAAACCAGCCCCCTAAGAATTTGCTAGCTGAGGTTTTAGAAATGAGCACTGAATTTTCTGGCAGTTGATCAGTGCTCTAGATTTCAGGATATGTGGTTTCTGATTATGGGCAGAATTAAAGAGATTACTTAATGTTCTATTCTCTAAAGTCCCACAGACAGAACATTTTATTTTTTCAGTCCCTTATCTTTGGAATTTTCTATTTGTTCCTACTAAATTTGCATGTTTTAGCTTAGGAAAGAATACAAATAGATCTGTTTTGTCAGAATTTTTACTTAATTGGCACTATAGGATCTATCAGAACAAGGAATCTTTCACAGATTTTGATATTTTTTCTCTTTTTATGCATATGCCCATATGTCTTCACAAAACTAAAATGAATTTTAAAAAAATAAACTAACAGTTCTATTTAATGTATTTAATAGAGCTTTGTCGTGCTACAATGACATCTGATTTAACCTCTCACAAATACTCAATTCCATAAAGATAAACAGAAACATCCCCATTACTAAGAAAATTTCATTTTATGAAAGACAGTCTCTCTCTCTCTCTCTCTCTATTCCACATACTCAATTCCCATGTCATCTAACATTATAAATAAATAACAAACCAATTTGGCACATGCCCACCGATTAAAAATAAAAGTTGTCAGAATGAGAGGAGAAAGACAAAAATATGAATTATTAATTATAATATTAAGCAGCACAAAAAGCCTAACATGAAATTATGCCATGTAGAAGAAATTTTATCAAAAAAATGAGGCGCTGGTTTAACATTTATCATAAAGTTGCATTATTGTAAGTTTATATGATAAATATATTTACATTATCTAGTGCTGGTATCAAATTTGATGAAAAGATATCTTAATCATTGTAAATAAAACTCACTTATTTATATATATATATATTTATTTATATATATATATATTATTTTTCAAATGTTCAACATTTTAAAAAGCAAGAATGCTTTATGAACAGAAAAGATGATGTTCTGAATTTTAGGAAATGCTTAGAAGTTTACACCATTCATTTTGGACTGGGAATTAATATGCTTCCCTATAGAGATTTGAAACAAATATATTGAAACTGGTTACTAGCATAATTTGGGCTTTCATCAGAGTACACTGGTGGAAGTGCAGATATAAAGGAAACCAGTAGATATTTCTCCTCCTCAAAGACGCTTACCAAGCACGTTTGCTGTGATGTGTGTATATGTATGTGATTGCGCACGTGTGTGTCCTAAGAAGTCTAGCCTTTGTATTTTAGTGGTTTAAATGTTTATTTCTAATACAGTTTCTATTGTTTCACAAACTACCTTAAAATTGTATTCAGAAACTAAAAGGAATTATCAAATATTTGTCCATACTTACCACATTCACAATAATCTCACAAAAAAGTAATGTAGAAAAGTACTTTACTGTTCCCAGTGAATAACAATCTTGGGTCTGTTTAGTAGTGTTTTTAATATTCTAGAAACCTCCTTGTCTTGTGATAAGTTTGCTTGTTCCATTTCAGTTGGTTTTGTTCTATCTTGATAGTTTATTCTTTCAAGCGTGATGTTACATTACCATCTCGATGTCCTTGCCAATATCTTTGTTTTTAATTTTAAGTGAATTAGTACTCATCGAAGTAAAGAGTCAAGATCCATATCCAAGCAAAGGACAAAGTCTATTTTTTTTTAATTTAACAGTAAACCAGCATTTGCTTATGCTACCTTTGTGACTTTTCAAGCAGATAAATTCTTAGTGTCCTATTTAAGAAACTCTTGTGTCACGTAGTATGTGCCAACACTATCTGCCAACATGGGTTCTAATTTACGTTCCCTATGAGCTTCTAGCATTGGCTCTTAGAAAATATTACCCTTGGAATAGGAGAGTTAGCTCAGTGGTTAAGAGAAGTTTGTGCTCTTGCAAAGGACCCAAGTTTGATTCCCAGCACTGTTAGAGTGGCCTGCAGCCATTTATAGCTCAAGTCCTAGGGTATCTAACCCTCTTCTGGTATCCTCAGACACCAAGTGTGCATGTTGTACACATACATACATAGAGGCAAAACACTCATATACCTAAAATAATAAAATAGATACATCTGAAAGGGAAAAACCTACAGAATCACCCTCATGTGTTATCATCACCTCTAAGCATTTGTATGGCACCTCATCCACGGTGGGATATTCATGGATATGGTCCCCGAGTTGTAGGTTATGTACTAAAAAAGCCCAATAACAATAAACTTTAAACTTCACACTGCATGCTCATCTCCAGTTCCTCTATGATCAGAGGATATCACTCCTTTTAGTGTTACTTTCTTGTCCAGATTTTTGCCAAGAACTGACTTATCTGGCTTCTGTAATCTTCAGTGTTTCAGAGTGTTTATTAAGCTTGGTCTTCTCTTGTAAATCATGTAAGTTTCATGGTCTTCCAGTTTTCTTAGTTTATGCCTTTGGGGTTCACTGATTTCCACTGTGTATAGCATTTCACAGCTGCTGTCATCAGCTGCTCCCCTCTGCTGTGATTTTCCTTTTTTAAACAGTCTCCCATAGCCAAGGCTTACCTCAAATTGCTATGTAGCTGAGGGTAACCTTCATCTCCTGATATTCCAGTCTCTGCTTCTCTACTGCTAGGATTAGTCATGCATCACTGCGCCTGGAGTTGGTGTGCTTTATTTTTAATAATTCTTTGTTTGCTCAGTTTTGGCAAATGTTAGTCCCAATAAATTCTCATAATTGTTCTTCCTTGAGTTTTAGTTCTTAAACTATGGAATAAAATGAGAAAGTAGTATAAGCAGTGCTAGCAAACTGAGGGCGGGACGAGCAGAATGACACCTTACAGCCATGATGGAGGAGTCCAATAGGAAAACAGTAGTCAAAGATCATTTTATTGAAAAAGTAACCTTAACTAGCATTATAGCAGAATAGAACTTATCACCTATAAGTATTAAAATCTGGTCATAAAAAATAACCAAAGAAAGCAACTAGCATATTGATGTGTTAATTTGTTAATACTTAACATTTCATAGTTATTGCAAGTTTTTTTTTATATGCAAGGCAGCACATTAAGCAACATGTATTTCTTACCTCATTCATCTTTACTACAAATTCATGAGAGTAGGTATTTATTCTATTATTTCCTCTATCCTACATAATTGAAACCCAGGTCTTAGGCAGTTTAAGTAGGTAGCCCAAGGCCATGCTAGAATGCAGCAAGAATGTGGAGCCAGAATGGAAACTTAAGGTACGTTTCTTGACCTTTTCAGCATGCTACCTTCCGACATACAGCCTCTAAATGTAGTACATACTGTGGTATACCTTACATTAGAGAAAGGTCTTGAAAGAGCTTGGAGTACTGCATCACATGGTAGTGTTATAAGCACTTGAAACTTCACATGTTGGACAAAAGTGAAAATTTTTGGAAATGATTCTTTCCTGAAATTAGCTAGTGTCATCCTTAATGGCAGAAAGTCATTTGTGGCTTATTGAAGTTAGGGAGATCATCTGATGTTCTTTATCCAATATATTTTTAGAAAATGAAGAGCATATGACTCTGTGTCTATAAATTACATGTTACTATAAGCAGTATGACTCTGGGTGACTACAAATGTTTCCATTGATGGTTTTCTTGACTATCATAGGTTAAATTTTAAACTAATGTATTAAATTCTGATAATCTGGTACTTAACAAATATCTGATAAATTTATGTACTGGATGAATTTAAGATAAAGTATACACTTTGATATTTAATATTTTCAATGTAATTATTTCTCAATGGGAAAGTATCACTTTTCTTAAACTTTAAAGAATTAATTGCCAACACATTATATATGATTTGTTCAAGTACATCTTTAGTGCTGGTCTAAACCATCAAATCAATGAAGGCAGACACTGAAGAGCCTGGAGCCAGCAGCATGAGAATCATCCTGCCTTGAGTTAGAGGGCCACATGGAATATCATCTGCAGAAAATTTTCACTCTTCTTATATAAACATATTCTCCTTTTCTAACTAAACCTTATTGTCATCTTTCTTTATATTAAAAATAATGTTCTACTAAAATACACTTATTTTAAAAATTCAAATTGTTTGCTATATTGAATATTACAAAGCCAAGTAGTAAAATTTTCAAAGTGAATATATAAAGAAATGGAAGCTCTGGTTTGGATTATTATGTTGGCTTCAGCCTTCAGTGTGTTTTTACAGATAGAAAATACCCTATGGTATCAAAAAGTCATGGAGCACACAGAGTAGCTGCACAGAGGAACAGTCCATTTTCCCCCTAACAGCTTGTCATCCAAACTTAGAGATTTAATTTGAGACCTGTAAGAAAACTAGTTAAGCTTCTTGTATATATTTAGATTATGATACCATTGACCTCTCCAATACTTCAAATTCTATATATTCAAATTTGCTTGTCATTTGGTCAGAATAATAAATTGATATCAATGTTTAAATATCTTGACTAACTCCTAGACTAAGTATCACTTTGTAAATCCTGGGATTGTGAAATAGTTTGAAAAACAACTCATTTACTTCCAACACTTTTAGGACACGGTCTTTGTTGTTTGGTTTTTGCTGTTGTGTTGTTGTTGTTGTTGTTGTTGTTGTTGTTGTTTTCCTGCTTCTTTATTATTTAGGGACAATTTGTCATTTGGGGATGTATTATCTTGAAATCTTCAATTTATTTAAATTACTTTTCAAACATAGGTTAGGTTCCTTAAGAGAAGAACCTCGTTTGTTTGTTTTCTCCATGACCTAGTATAAGTATGACCACAGAGTGTGTCTTCAAGGTCCCTTACCTACTATCTGAGCATGATAAACACTTTGGAGGAGGAGCTCAGTGCTCAGTGTTGTGTCCCTCCATCTCCTCATTCCTACTTCCATGTACATTGCTGTGTGTTCACAAAGGCAATCCAGAAACTTCCGAATTAAGCTTTTCAAAACTCCCATAATGCAGGAATGAGAGTGGTATGAGCTAGGAAAGAGGAATAAAATAGCTGATATGCAACAGTGGAAGACGAAAACAAAGCCCTTTCATGAGTGAGACAAACATTCATGACCCCATAAAGAAGGCACCATCAGCGCCTCCTTTAGAAAGTATTCAAGTACAAAAGAGTGGCCAGAAACCAGCGCAAATGAAATACCAATCCCCCACCCCGCAAAGAATCCAGCATGACACCAACCATGTCTCATCACCATCAGAAAGAACCAGGAAGTTTCTTCCATTGGCTTTTGAATATCCAGGAAGACTTAGACATGTGGGAACCAACTATTGGGAAATCCAAGCCTTATTGCGCTTTCCGTGTGATTAGTCAATGAGGAAATGAGAGTTAATGCAGAACACTATGAATGCACACAACCCTAAGTCTGTTTTTATAAACGGGTAACATTTCCTAGTAACTTATTTGGAAAAATCATTTTTATAATATATGTGTTTACACAAAACCAATAAAATGTCTTGTGTGTGTTGGAACATTTTGCTTTTATGTCTGGTAGACCATTTACTTTACCTCCTCTTCAGTGTCTGTTGGAACATTTATATTATATTCAGCATTTCATTCCTGTTGGAGCATTTATGTATGATTTGTTTGTTACTTTTATCTGTTGATCTTGCCCTCCCCATATGCTCATGCCTGACTGGCCTAGTTTCCCACATTCAGTATGTGATCTCTAGCCCTTCTTAAATATTAATTAGTGTAATTGAATTCCCTCCAGTATTTCTAACCCGAGGCACCTGAATCTCAGTGTTTTTATTAGAACTGATTTGTGCATTTAAAGCCCAACCTGCCTCCCCATCCTCCATTGCCCAAACAACTTTTCTTGATTAGGTAAAGGTCGGGGTACATGCTTGCCTCAGAGAAAGTCTGCATGGAAAATAAAAGCATTGTATTTTGCCACCTTTTTCAGCTAAAGGCTGAAAAATACAAAGCTGTTTTGAATCCTTGGCAAAGGAAATCATCCAGAGTAGACAGGAAAATGATGTATCTTTCTCCAAGTAAACTAACAGGGTTTAAACACGGCAGTCATACAGAGTCTAGTATGGAGACAGAGCAAAACCTCAGCATCCTCTGCCAGCACCTATGTGGACATAAGAATGACACCTTGTTTAAAGTCCTCTCTACTGTTGTGGTACACGGGTCTCTCTCTGAGAATCATGCCATTTTGGGGTGCTTTCCTCGGAAAGTAACAGGGACATGGAAGAGACCATGAAAAGTAGGCTAGAGTACCACAGAGAAGTTGGGTATTTGTTAGTAAGGTCATCAGTTATTGCCCTATTTCAGGACATGAGAAAAAGCAACTACTCATATGAACCTGTCTCATTTGTAGTAAGCATGAAAAATCAGTTTGGGAGAGCAGTTCGGTGTTGCTCTGGATCAAAAGCCTGGAGCAGATCACTAAAGCAAGTAAATGTAAAGACATGTGGTATGTGCCCCTAAAAAAAGCACTTGCTAGAAAGTAGAATAACTTCAGTGGAAGTCACAATGTGTGATGCAGTCTCTCCTGTGCTTTTGAGAAGCTGGTAGCTCACATAAATAGAGATAAGATTAGCGTCTCCTTGAATGACCAGGCTATGTTTGTAGATTTTTATATTTTATTTTATTTATTTATTGTTTTGCCTGCATGTATGTTATGCACTATGTGTGTGCCTGCAGAATTCAGAATATGGCATCAGATCCAGTAGGACTGGAGTTACAGATAGTTGTATGCTATTATGCTGATGCTGGGAACTGAACTTGGGTCCTCTCCAAGAGCAGTAAGTGCTCATCCACTGAGCCCTCTCCTCTTGCTAGTCCCAACCATACTATTTTTAAATATTTTTTATTAAATTAATTTGTAGATAATTTCTTACATGCCTATAGTACATTCTGATTATTGTCACTCTTTTCCTCTCTACCCCCCACTCACATTTAACCACCCTCCCTTTCATTTTCATGTCATTTTGTTTTGTTTTGTGATTCAACCCAGTTTATCCAGGACCATCTGTGTGACCGTGGGTATGGAGCTAGCCAATGGAGCCTCGCAGACTCCATCAGAGAGTATTTAATTGAAAACAATGTCTGTTCTTCACCCAGAATCCATCAGTAGCCAGTCCTCAACAAGGAGGGTTAGAGCCCTTTGTAACCTTCTCTGATCCATGATTGACTGTTGATAGGTCTAGTCTTGTGCAGGCCATTGCAGACAGCCATAGCTCCTGTGAGATCAGGAGCTATTGGTTGTGCCATGACCAGAAGATAGCATTTCATAATTCTTCTCCCCATCTTTTGTTTCTTACATTATTTCCACCCACTGTTTTGAGACGTTCCCTAACCCTTAAAAGGAGTGGAATAAAATCCTGTCTAGGGCTCAGAACTCAGATTCTCTGCACCTTGATCAGCTAAGCTACGTGTTTCTATGGTCACTGCACAGAGAAGCTTCTCTGATTAAGGCTGAGAGTACCATTTGTCTATGGATATAAACATACAAATTTAGAAGTTAGCTTGATCCCATGGTAATTTAGCTAAACCACAGTAGTAAGTGTTTTCCTACAGCCTGAGACTTCCTTAGCTATGGGGTTTTGACCAGGCTGTTGGGTGTCAACAAGTGACACATTGTCAAAGGAAAGATCATTCTTACAGAATGAGAAAGGAGTATACTGGGTTTTATCTTCGTCACCAAGGTGTTGGGTTAATGTTCTTGGTGGTGTTTGATGGTTAGGTGATTATATGTTCACCATGTTTGCAGATGATGGGACTCCAGATACATAGAAAAGTTGTTGAATAAAGTGACAGTTTCCCAAAGTATATTAAAAGGATAGGATGCACCAGATAATATTTAAAATATCTAAGCAGATAATGTTTAAAATGAACAATGGAAGATTCTGTGTTTTTTATTTCAAGACTACTCATGAATGATATGAGGGAAAGATGTCTTAACAACTCTACACAATAAATCTAAACAGAAACATCTTCATAAGTAAGTGACCAGGATATTAGGAAAATGAAATGAATGCTGTGAGGAATGGTTAAGTGATTTAGAATTGCTTGAAAACTTGGGAGGCAGAAATAGAACTGTCTTCATGAATATTAAGGGCAAAGGAAGTTATCTACCAGGCAATCCAAGTTGCTTTCTGTTATTCCAACAAGGAGAACATGAGAAGTGATGACACCCTCAAGAATACAAAACTCTGTTATCTAAACTAATACAGTAACACCCTTATATATTGAAAGGCTGAAAACAGAAGGGAAGGAAATAGATCAGATTAGAGGATAGGTCTAGTTCAATCTGAGAAAGGGCATTTACTGATTCTTTGTTTGCGAGGACATTCCCTGAACCTCTCATAATCCATAAAATAACTTTAAGCAGTAACTTTGTTACTTTAGGAATTTCCTATGTGAAGAAAGTGGAGAGAACTTCAGTGTTGATGTTCATCACCTAAGGCTATCACAAAGGAACCCACAGACTAGGAGCACAGACAGGAGAAATTTATTTCTCAGCTCCAATGGCTAGAATCTAAGGTGGTCAGCAGGTTTGGTTTTTCCTGCTGAATCTTGAAATGACTTTTCCTGTGTGGTCATGGGCTCCCTCTCTCTGTCTCTCTCCCTCTCCCCCTTCTCTTTGTAAAGATGGTTTCCTATTGTGTTGGGGCCCAACATTATACAAAGTAATCATTTACTTATACCCATTTAATTTCAACTACTCTTTCAAAGGCTCAGTCTCTAAAAAGAATTGGGGCTTAGAACGGCAACACAGGAGTTTTAGAAACACAAATAGTTAATAACTGAAAGATCCTCAAATCTTAATTCCCTAAGTTCAAGGTAGTTAAAGCCAGTATTTTCGTAGTTGTACAGATGTGATTTAATATATGTTAATGACTGTACTGATGAGATATTTTGTCTATAAAAATAAAATCCAATATGTCTGATGGCGGCACACTCCTATAACCCCACTATTTGAGAAGAGGGGGCAAGAGGATAAACACATAAAGGTCATACTTAGTTACATTGTGAGTTCAAAGTAAGCCTGGGAAACATGACACCCTGTATCAGAAATCAAAAATAAAATTAAAACACCTCTGTGAACCAACTCTGAAGTTCTACAGTTCTCTACAAGCTCATCATAGCACGGTGGGTGTCCAGGATATAAAGCAATCTTTTCTCACTAAATGCTTCCTTTAATATCCAAAAATTCCATTTCATTTGGCAAATATTTACATTTTTGCTAGGCCTCCCTTAATTTCTGCTGCCCAAGTTACCAATGTGGCTTCTGGTGAAACCTCTGTCTCCTGTGGAAGACCATACCTTCCCAAGCCTTTAAATTCTCTAATCAGAAGTTGTATTATTTAAAACATGGGAAGGAGAATATAGCTCTCTCAAAGCAAACAAGAAACTTTGCACCCAAATTCACAAGTAAATGCATCTAAGAAGTAAAACTAATGAACTGATGTATTAGTTCATTGAAGAAATATCAGAGTCTGAATTTATAGCTTTGAGACTGAGTGGAGATTTGACTTCGTCTATAAATGTCTTGTTGTTTGTGCTTGTTTTAATAAGTATGTCCTCACATAGAAATCAATAGTTTGAAGTTGAGACACTTAGATTGGCTATTCTCTTGGTTCATTTTTCTTGGCAAGAGTGTTATGGTGTAAACATGGTTAAATTGACTTGTGTCTGGGGATATTTGGAATGACATTTCAAAGTCAAGACTGTCAATCAGTAAAATGACCCATCGTTTCCCTTGAATGAGCCTCCTTCGGCAGACTAAGTAACACTGGAAAGAAGCACATCTTCCCAAGGAAGAGCTAACTAAAGGCTAAAACTTTACAGAAGAGCTGGGCATGTAGCTAAGTGGTAGGGTGCCTAGCATGCAGGAGAACTTGGGGCACAGCACTGCAAAACCAAACAAACCAAACAAAACCCCAGACCACTGTTAGTGGTTTTAGTTCTTAGCATTTCAGCCTACCTCCTTTTGAGGGGCAGTTACTGTAACTTCGCATTTGCAATGAGAATTGAGTCGTGATGTGCTGGAAAGTGTATCATGTCATCGAGAACTAGGGCATCTGCCCTTGGCCTAGCTCGTCGTCAGCCTCAGCTATTTCCAAACAACTAACAAATTCCTTGTAGCATAGAACTTTCTGTTGAGGCTTCTTTTTACATGTGCTTTGACACAATATGGATTATTTAATAAATATTAGTTTATTTTTATTTTTCACCATCCTTAATTCTGTCCTCCTCAGATGGGAATAATGTTAATATTTTTCTATTTAACCCACAAGATTCATGTGACAGTTGAGTAATTATGATGTGGGACTATAAGCTGAAAAACACTTTACAAATACTATTTCTTCTGCATATGAATGGGGATGCTTACCTAGAAATGGAATTGGGACTAGCCACGATTTTACACTCCTGCTGCTTCCTAAGAGGCATTACAGGCCTCATCTTGCTTTCTTTTAAACTGAGTTGATCTTCAGAATGAAGTATTTAACAACAAATATTGAAGTTTATGTCCTCTTTTCTGTGGAGGATATGAAAAAAAATTTTTTTTTGGTTTTCTCTCTATTATTACTGCATTCTCTCTCCTTTAAATACCTAACAGATTATTACCTCTTCTGTATGCGGGGCTCTGGGTCCATGGTGCATACTGTCATTATTTCCACTGTATTCTGGTAATTGATGTTTTTCTTATTAATTATACTTTGCAATTATATAGCGTATTTTAAAGATAGATAAATGTCTATGAAATAAGCATGTTGTTTTTGAAATATTATTTAGAGTTTAGACATTTCTATATGTACCTTAGACTACTTTCCCAGAAAGACTTTTATATGAATCTTCAGTTACAACATTTTTTAAACCTACCTTTGCAAATAAAATACTAACCTAAGGAAATTATGAATTTTATTTATCCAGAGCTTTTTATTTTTAATTTCTGGCCTTGGTTGCTTTATAGTAAAATTTCTCTTGGAGAACATTTTGAAGTAGAAGGAAGAGGTGATTAAACAGCGACCCTCCCCCCCACCTAAGCGGAAAGGCCTGTGTCCTCCTACTGACTTCTGAATCTCTGCTGATATAAAAAGTGAAACCAGGCGAACCGAGAATCGTCTGGATTTTAGGCTAATACTTTAGTGTTGGCCAGCACTGACTGATAGAGGCTCTTTGGAATAGAAACTCCACCGTCTCCTTCAGTCTCATGCTGCCATTCTCACTTCTTAGCTATCATTAATAGTAGTTATTTTAAGCTTCCAGTTTGGTTTGTCAGGGCTTATTTTCACATGGATCTTCTTATTCCCACAGCTTGGCACCTGTGCCAAGTAAAGAGCTTAGGTCAATGTAAGAAGTTTGTCCTAGGTAATCTCCATGTAGATTTTTCTCTGACGTACTTAGTATGAAAGTGGGAATAAAAGTTTATAGGAAATGAAAAGAGCTATTGTTATTTGTTCATTTACTATTTGGGGGGCATTTCCCACTTTTAGGGATGTGATCCAACTCGATCTTGCCATCTTCTCTATCTGACTTTCTTTAGTTAAAGTACTATCTTTCCTCTACTGAAGCAACTGATCTCAGTGTGCTCGGTGGCATTAGCATGTCCTAGGAATATCTTAGAAATGAAGATTCCGCCCTGTTCTATTGGATATACAACTTGTATGTTGCCTGTGCAGTGTGTATTGAACCATTCACCCAGGGAATTCAGATGTTAGCTACAATCTGAGAGCCACTGTTCTAAAGAGCTGTTGAATTCCACTATGAAAAGCTGTACCAAGAAAATGCAGCTCATTTTTCAAAACTTGCTATTATTCTACTCCAAGCTCATCTTAGAGTTTTATCCTGAAGTGTTTAATAGCCACTAAACTCTTTTAAATTCTAAAATGATCTTTGCGCTGCTCTGTAGCCAAATGTTATTCACCCTGGATTATCCAACTCAGATCTGCCTTGCAAAATACTTCCCAGACATGCTACTGTTCTCTTAATTTTGCCTTCCAAAAGCTCTTAATGCCTATATAGTTCATTTAAGTCTTGTCTGTGGTATACAGTAAATATACTTCAAAAACTATTTTGATGAACAATGGTTGCATTTATTCAGTGCCCATAGAGTTTCCTTTGAGAATTACTGTGACTCTGTTTCTGACACCTTAGGTAGCTAACACTAGGTATGTGCTTAAAAGTTCCTGCTTCTGCCAGACACTGGACGATTAGGGTATATTGCCTTGTAGTAGTTACATATTTTCTCATAAGGATGTCTGTTTTACCCCACAAAATCATATGCTCAGTAACCTATAAAGACCACAGTTTACTTGTTAAATCTTTTTTAATTTTTAAAGTCCCCCCCCCTCTCTCTGTGTGTATGTGTGTGTGTGTGTTTGTGTGTGTGTGTTTCAGTGTGGTTTGTGCACATATTTGCAGCAACTATGAAGGCTAACAGAGGGCATCAGATCCCCTGAGGCTGGAATTACAGATGGTTGTGAATTACCTGTTGTGAGTTTTGAGAAACAAATTTGGGTCCTCTGCAAAAGAACTGTCTCTCCAGCACACACACACACACACACACACACACACACCTGACATGTTGTACCTTATATAAGAATTTTGAGAATATAGAGTTAGTGGCTATTTGTTAGCATGATGTTGTATTGTAAAGTTGGACTATATTTTTAAATTTTGTTTCACCGCATTTTCCTTAGGCAAGTCTTAGAAATGGAAATGTTTAAAGTTCTTCTTAGATTCAAACTCATCTCCATTTAAACCTAAAAAAAATTCACTGTAGCAAAGTATTTTTCAGTCGCATTTCAAATATTCAATTTATAATTTTACATTGATTTTATTATCAATTACCATTAAAACATTTTTACATTTTACAAATACTTTGTTCTCATTGCCTTTTTTGCTTTTTCTAGACAGTTTTTCTCTGTTGTAACTCTGGCTGTCCTGGAACTCACTCTGTAGACCAGGCTGGCCTCCAACTCACAGAGGTCTGCCTGCCTCTGCCTCTGCCTCTGCCTCTGCCTCTGCCTCTGTCTCTGCCTCTGCCTCTGCCTCTGCCTCTGCCTCTGCCTCCTGAGTGGTGGATTTAGAGGCATGTGCCGCTATCACCTGGCTCTCATTGCCTTTAAAAGAGGAAATAACTGATTTTGTTTATTTAAAGAATTTATTAATTTTTAGAAATTTATTTTATCATTTTGTATAAATTAAAAGGATGATTTGATAATCTGACCCATGCCTGTATACTCACATGTACCTACTGGTGATGAAAATTGATAACAATATTACTAACTAAAGGATAATTATTGAATTTTTTAATGTAAGCATAACCATATTCTGTGAACATTTTATATTTGCACATGATTTTTATTCATGTAACTAAATTTTTAACTAAGAAATAGAATTCACAGGCTCCTCTGGATCAGGTCACACTCTGTGGTTATTTGTGTGTGTGTGTGTGTGTGTGTGTGTGTGTGTGGCAGGGGGTGGGGGGATCTTATATAGATGTCATTATTAGAGAAAGTTCTCTCCATCCTGGTCAGTATCAATCAGATCCAGATTGTTGCAAAAGTGTATATTCCTAAATTCGACCCTGCAAACTGAATCAGAGCTCTGGGCTTAGAGCCCAGCAATTTGCATTTCTAATGATCTCTTCCAGGTGACGTTTATGCTCAGTAAAATTGGAAAGCCTCTTCTATTTGGATTCATTCTCTACTTGCCTGATGAATGAAATCTTCCAGAAAACTGATCTATGAGTTCTAAAACTGATTGTTGTAGGCATAAAGGCTAGGTGACAACCTTCAGCAATTACTGTGTTTGCCTTTAACAGGCTGTTATTGCATTCTGACATTTTTGTGTACTGGGCACTTTTATCTAAATTAATATAAAACCCCAGTAGCTCTGTGAGATACATATTCATGATCTCATATTGAAAGTATGCTTATTGAGGCTAAGTCAAGTAAATATCTGAAGACAGCCCAACATACTAATTCAATTCACTTTACTCTAGAATATTTGTTCCTGATCTTTGAAACAGGGCTTAGTCAGAATTTTAAAGCCAGATCTTCTCAATCCTCCCTTTCTCTTTCTAAAGACTCCTGCATAGAGGGGTTAAAATAGATGACAGCTAATTCTAAGTTTGTTTCCCAACTCTGAGAGTCTATGTCAGGCAACAGTCATCGTAAATTATATGGTTGTAAATTCTGATGTTACCATGTGATCATCTCAATCAGTAAACCATCACCTTCAAGGTCATGACCTAGATCAACAAAAGCAAAGCTATACATCTGGCTATTTCATAATCTGGCCTCCTCCTCTACTGCCCTTTGGAGACTGGAGTATATATTTTCTTATGCAAAGGCTACTAGAATGAGCCTTTTATCTTCTAATTAAGAGATTTTCCACAACAATATCAGGCCTCATTTCCCTTAACAATGGCTTGTTTTGATAAATCTTTTGCAAATACAGCTGGTATACTGTCTAGCTGACTCAACGCTTCTTAACTCTGCCTATACGCTCACATCACCTACTGACTTGGAGTATACAATTTTTTGTCTCTAATGTCTAGAGATTCTGTATCATTTGGTCTAGAATGTGGGCTAGGTGACCCACTGTTTATAAAGCCTCACATTGCATCTGTGAGAATCCAGGATTGACAATCATTGATCCAGCCCATTACTCCATAAAGAACTTAGGGCTATCAAATGCATCGAAGGAATGATTGGAGGAAAGAAAGCCATCTCTTTAAGTCCTACAAAGAATTCTTTGAAATAAAAGTAGAACCTTGGAGTAAAAACAAAGGCTATTGCTTAAGCCAATCAGATATTCAGATGGAGTCTGAGACAATAAAAGGAGAAAAACAACAAAAGTAATGCTATTAGGGCATTGTGTGAAGTGGAACTGTGGGGCATCATTTTTTAAAATGCCATGGAATTTGAAAAGACCCCTCCTCCCTTGAACAGGCATTTTGTACTAGAAAATGAAGTCATAAAAATGGCAGCATATTTGTCTATTTATATTTCCTTTAGAAAAATTAAAATAAAAGTGAAGGCATAACCTTGTAAATGTATCTTGATCTGATGCTATTTTAGCAAGTTAGACAGACATGGGGCCACCAGTCAGACAGATTCGGGGCTTGCTATCTTATCAGAGCTCACTCTTCAAATCCTAGCACGAATCGGAATGATAAAGAGCTACCTTTAGATTAATCCTGCCCTGGACTCTAGAAAGAAACCGCAGTTTAATTACTGAGTGAAATTCACTTGTCTGATCTGCCTGTCTTTGCTGTAATGTCATAATATAATCAGCATCATCCCTATTTGAAACACGGAGCTGTGAAGTCCAAGGACCTGCATGATTGGAAGAAATAAAATGGTGTTCAGACAACAACCAGCCACGGTGCAGTAATTATTCAAACCTTGTTTTCATTTGTATGTCATTCTACTATTGGCTTGTCATGACAGCAACTGAGAAAAGGATGGGAGAAAACCTGATTGAAAAGGAGGGTGACCCACCCGTTGGAATCAGACAAGGTGTGGGAGGAAAGAGCCTTGCTGTATAAAATCTTAAGGCTAATTAAACTTGCTTATTTTTCTTTAATATATATCCTACTGGCTGCTCTGATCCCACAAGTCCACACTAAACCATTCAGCTGATGTCTCTCTGCAATTAAAATCTCCTTTAACTGATACTGTAGTTTCTACTTCTCTGAAAATAATTTATTTTTCTTTTAAAACTGGCAGTTTGGGCAGATCTCTCCCACCCACCCCCCTTGGTTTTTGTGAAGGTTTTGCAAATTTTTTAAAAAGACAGAAGAGAGTTGCAGATTATCTTCACTCAGATAACAGCCTTTGGGCTTTAGCTTCCAGGTTTGCATGGACCCACTGCCATTACATAGGATCACTGAATCTACACACACACATCTGGTTTCCCTCTGAGTTATTTCCCCATGTAATCCAGTGCTTAAAGTAACTTGCTCTGTGTGATATGGTTAGAATTCAATTGCCCCACAACACTCTACCCCTTCATTCTCATTTTTGACTACAGTCAATTTGATTACACCAGCCACATATTTTTTAGTTTGCCCTATATGCCAAGAAGTGTGCTTTCCTTCTATTGAACTTTAGTGAAACTAGAAAAGAAGAATGTTTGAGATTTGCATGTTTCAGTTGTTCTGTAACTTCCACTGTAAATTAATACTTTAAAAACAACTGAACTGTTAAGAACAAATGTACAAAATGAAGTAAAGAAAATCTTTTTTACTTCCCACTAAATTCTAACATCAGGAATCTCAAGGATATCTGGACCCTCTGACTCATATAAACAGGTATTGAAATTCTATGGAATCTAGGCACATAATCCACCACCAAAAGCTTTATGGCTTAGAAAAAACATCAGTCTTATGTAGAATAGCCCTGTGTGAAAGCTAGGGTCTACATTCCAGGGGCTATGTTCAGAGGCCTATGTGGTCTGGATGGAATGTAGACACACCTTTAATTCCAGTATTCAGAAGGCAGTAGTAGACCATGCCTTTAATCCCTAGATTAAACAGTGGAAGCAGACACAGGAAGCTGAACTCAGAAGGAGTCATTTCCACTCTGGAAGTGTCATCTGAGATGAGTCAAAGTTAATGGCAGACAAAGTGACTAATCAGAGGAAGAGTTAGCAGAGTTAGGACATGCCCAACTCTCACAAGTAAAGATGGGCTCTCAGCTCAGTTAAGGGGAGTTAAGTAGGAGATGAAGATAAATCAGTTGAAGTAGTAAATAAGAAGAAGGAGTTGAGAAGCTCTTAATAGAGTTAGTTACAGAGTCAGTTACAGAAGCTGAGGCTGGAGTAAGCAGAGTCACTTTCAGAGGCAGGATGGAGCCGTGAGAGCTCAGGGATAGACAATATGGCACAGCAGAGCTCAGTAGAAGCCCAGAGTGGAGAGAGAGGTGAACCAGAAGAGTCAGAGTTCAGAAGGAGCTGGTTCAATCAACAGTATGTCTTGGAAGGCTAAGGTTGAAAGCGTTCTAGCTCCAGGCTAGCAAGTTAAATGTTCTAGATCGTATGAAGGCTGAAGCCTTCCAGCTTAAGGATTAAGTCTAGATTGTAAAGAGGACGAAACGTTCAAGGGCTCCAGGGCTCCTGGGCTTTAGGCTAGAACTGGTGATTTAATTAGACAAAAGAATAAACTTTCTCTGCCCTGAACCAGTGTCTACATCTGGTGAATCTACATCAACATCTGACATCTACAGCTATAGTCATAGGTTAGAAGACTGTACAGTCAGATGACCTATATTTAATTCCTAATTCTCATCTGAAAAATGGGAACCGGTGCTTCTTAACCTCTTAGAGTCTACCTGCAGATGGTGGGCCCAGCACATTGTGGAATATTAACTGTCATTACTTCCCTCAGAGCATCTCTAGAACATATCGTCATCACGTTTTTTTCCTTCTACTGATACCAAGAGATCTGATCACATAATTCTTGATTATTACAGTAAATAAAGCATGCTCTCCTTGTGCCTCCTTTATTTCTAATTTCTAATTATTTATAACACAATAGGACTTTGATCAGACCAGTGTCCTACTTACAGGCCTTTCATTCTTGTCTTTTGCAATGGGACATAGTGTGCGGGGGTCTGAATCCAGCTCTAGTCCCCTCGATGGGTTCCTCAGCCTCCACGAAGAAGGATAAACAACGTAAACTATGACAAGTGAGCGCAGTATCTCACTCTTCTATGGGACCTTTAGTTGGCACGCTTAATGCGCTTTAATAAGACACAGAATACGCCTTATGATGACTATGACACGCAAGAGCGCCTCTTTAATAGTAAAATAAAGAAAGATAAAGAAAAACAAAGAATAAAATCAAAGAAAATAACAATGTGCACATTAAGGGAAGAAAGGAAAGTTTCTCTAAACTAGCAATCCAATTCTCTAGGCCTTACAATCTATTCTCCTCAGTTAGCTCATTTGCCTCGTCTCTCCTGTCTGTCTGTCTCTGTCTCTATGTCCATCGTCCTCTCGTTCTCTCTACCAAAACTTTTCTGTAGCTTAAGTAGCAAACTGCAGGAATGTTTATCTAAGGGATGCAGATGTCAGGCATATCTCAAAACGGAACCAGTGCAAAGGTGTCTTTCCTCCTTACAACTGCAGGCTTCAAAGTTTCTCAGTTATCACCAAAGAGTAAACGATACAATGATGAATTAGTGGATGGTAGGGATGTCACTGCTGATTGAATTATATTGCCATTTGCCTTGCACAGATAGTTCAGGGTGCCATGAGGGTGCCAAGGGAAGATTTTATGTTTTTTTGGGGTTTTTTTTTTTCTTAGTATGTATCTATTCTTCTGAGTCAAAGCTCTAAATTTCTAATCTTATCTGGTGGCCTGGCTAGGTTGAAGGCTATTTCTCTCTTTAAGTCCTGGGAATATTTACTTTTTAAGTTGGTGCAGGCTTGCTGTATTCTTTGTTAGTGAAGGGCTGTCAGCTTGTTTTTCCAGGTACACTAACTTTCTAACTAAGCTCTCTGGCTTCTATCTATTAAGGCTTATCTCTTCCTGGGAAGATCAGCATTTACTCTAGGAATAGCTTTATGATGCACTTGCAATAAACCTAGGTAGCTCTCACATTCCAAGACTTGGAAGTCTGGACGTGATTACAATTTACTTCTGAATAGCAAGGCTGTGTTTCATTCCAGCCCACAGTGGCCAGCTCAGGGATTAATATTGGGTATTACTATTATTACTATGCAGACCTTGTTATTGATGAGAAACGTATGTCACCATACAGTAAAGATAAGAAAGGAGCAAAGCAGTTAAGGAGTTCCAATTTCCTGACAGCAGAGGCCCAGGAACCTTGTCAAGCTGAAGCTTCCATAGTCTGGGTAACACGGATCCCAACAATAGTGGTCCTTCACCCCAGTATTCAAGAAGCTCTTCCCCATTCCACACTCAGCTGATCTCTCAACACTTATCTCCTCTTACAATTCCAAGTAACATGTTTACTTGTTGCTACAAAATGCATCTTTCAATTTTCTGCTTCTGTGCTCTTGCTCATACCCTCCTCACACACCTGAATCTCATTATCACTACCCAACTCTTACACATTCTTTTCAAAGTTTAGATTGATTTTTTTTCATCATAGTCAAGTTTTCCATTGTCAATCTATATATAAATGATAGTATTTGTTTTTGCTAAGTCTCTGTTCTGAACACCTGAATTCCCTTGTATTATAATTGTCTGTCTCACTTACCTTAAGCATAGGTCATTGTCTCTGTACACATGATTGTTTATTCAACAACATCTATCAGAGACCCAAGAGGTACTTGGTGCACGATTAATTAACATCAAATGAATAAGTGCTCAGAATATGAAGTTTTTTCCTTTGTTCTAAACATTCTCTCTTTTACAAAATTAGTTTGAATTTTGTGCTTTCTATATGTCGTTTTAAATTTTTCAACATCTCTTCTTCCTTGGTCTTCTCCAGACTCTTACCTTATAAAGCTTGTGTGTTTCTAGTCATCCTGCCATTCTCTGAGCTGGCATGTTCATATGCAATGTTGAGGTCATCTTACATCCTCCCTCAGCACAGGAGGGGACAGCCACTTAACTACAGAGGAAAAGATACAGGACTTGTTCAAAGAAAAAGATGAGTTATTTAAAGCATCGTATAAATTGTAAAAGCTTTACAAAGGCAAGGTGCAATCTTTATTACTAAATATTTCTGATAATCATGCTTTTCTGTAGCAAAATATAAAAAGAATTTTGGGTGTGATGGTGCATGCCTGTAATTTCACCATTATGCTGGCTTAGGTGGGAGGATTTCAAAAACATCCTGGTTGGGCTAGACAGGAGACTCTGAAAGAGATGAAGAAGGAGAGAAGGAGGGAGAGAGGAGAAGACAGGGAGGGTGTCCTAATGAGCTCTGTCATGTTTGTTAAATTTAAGCAGAATGGATATCACATTGAAGAATTGTTCAAAATACATTTCTACCTTTCACTCGTTTATCAAATCACATTTCTTTTTTTACAGGACATGTATTATTTGCCCTTGCTCTTTTGTCAGTTGTTATGACTTTTCCTTGGGATGTATGGAGAAATGTATCTTTACCCTAGATAGGGTCCCAATAGACCAAAGAAGTAGTTTCCACCATGTCCAGCTTAATGAAACAATGACTTACTGGGTCACTTACAGGAGCATAGGTGGCGAAGGCAGATGTATTGCCAAAAAGTGCCAGCATAGCACAGGCAACAGCTCAGGAAAAGTCCTTCACCTGAGCTCTACACAGTCACCCTTCTACTTCCTGAAAACTCTAGCACCCACAAGACATGTGTGTGGGGAAGGACTACTGCAGCAGAGCACGGGGGTGGGAGCGTAATTAGAATCTCAAGCACCAGTCTGATGGCCTTCTTCCTCCTCTTCCTTCTACAAGGAAACATCTGTAGCAAAGTGTAAGCAGAAAAAGGAAGAATCTACTCCTTGTGAAGGTCACTTGCAGATAACCACAGCACTGATCTGATTAAAGGTAGTAGTGGTTATGTCCATTCCAGAAGACATAGCTGTTTACCTACATTTATAAGGCAAGTGGAGGATTTCCTTAAGATATCCTCAGAATGTTGTATTTAAAATGTTTCTTAAGCCAGAAAGCAAGACTTATTTTTAACAACTGACAGGAAGACTCTTAAACTTCCTAAATTTTCCTGAAATAGCATTAGAAATAAATCAACTTTATCCTACACCTCAGATATCAAGATAATGCAGATTATTTTGACCATTTAGATTTTCTGCATGGTAAATTTGAGTCAAAAATCCTAACCAGAAACTATTACTTGTCATAAAGCTACTCCATTACAGAAAAGACATTTCTGACTTAATCTGATGCATAGATCCACTTTTTCTATAGATTTCATTTCAGTAATTGTAGATGAATTGGTGGACAGTTAGAATAAGGCTTAAAACTTAAAATTATATTCTTTAACATCCCAGTACTGGAGGGGATCATTCGATCTTTGTTTGACTGTTGGTGGAAACAGGCCAGACAGACCAACATTCATTCTGTTGTTTTTAGTAGGAACTGAATTTGGGAGGCCTCAGGTGAGATTGGATAACAACCTGGTAGTGTAGACCATCCAGCCTTTATTGGGGGTCTTTCCTCTGTTGATGGGATGGGGCAAGGGAAGAGCAGAGAAGAGAAGGGGACTGGAGGGATGGAATCTTTATGCACATACTTATATCAGCTCTGCATTCTCCTTACCATGAATGGATTCATAACCCCATGAGTTTCCCCAATCTGAGAAAAGACTTCATTTGTTGGTATCATGGTGATAAGCACCAAGCGGCTCATTTGTTGCTTATGCACCCCATCCCTCCTCTGCTTCCTGTTCATCATCAGGCTACCAAAAATTGCTCTTCTTCCCTACTGTGTCTGCTTCTCCTGAGCAAACCTGATTAGGACAGACAGAAAAATCTTTACTCCTTCCTTCTGACCTTTTGATTCCTCCTGCTTGTTTGGAGTTTTGAGTTAAATTTTTCAAGTTAATATTTAACCTATGAGAAAACTGTTTACAAAATTGCTAGTTGACAATCAGAGATTTCTCCCAACTCCAGATTAATATGGTTAAACTTTAACACAGTGGAACAACTCACACACCAAAAATTTTAATAATAATAATGATAATAATAATAACAACAACAATAATAATATGCATGTATAATTAAAATGTTAACTCTGGGAATTTTGCTGGTATGTTCTCTTGGCCCAAAATTGATTTTTTTTTTTTTATTAGTCTAGATGAAAGAAAAACCTTTCTTAAGGACTTGAGGGCCCGACTCTGTAACAGAATCCAGGCAGAAAAGGGAGCCAGAATCTACTGGACAGCCTGAGCCTCCTCCTCCTGCTCTTGCTCCTCTTCCCTGCCTCCATCCTTCTCTTAAAAAGTAACCTTTATAGCCTAAGATGATGACACACACTTTTAATCCTTTAGTCCCAGCACTCTAGTGGGCAGAGACAGGGAGATCTCTGTGAGTTCCAGGCTAGCCTGCTTTACAGAGTGAGTTCTAGCAGAGTTACAGCCAGAGTTACAACAGAGTATGTTTAGTGAGGCTAACCTGGTCTACAGAGTGAGTTCCAAGATAGCCAGGGCCACACAGAGAAATCCTGTCTCAAAAAAATCAAAATAGAAAAAAAATTATTCATTTTCTTGGCATATCTTAAAGAAGATTTTGGCGGGAAGGGGCAATGTCATATTTGGATAATGTTTAGCTTTGATCAAGCTTGGGCTATTCTGTGGTACTTTATCATGCCAGTGACCAGATGTGTTGCTACCATTTTTAAGTGGACTGTTTCTTGTCCTGAGCCACAAATAAACTTAAACCACATCTGACAGCAGAAGATAGGATACTACAAGAGAATATTGTGTTCTCTTAAAAGAAGTCTTCATGTCCTGTCCCTCCCGCCTCCCCGAGGCTAGAATTCAGTCTAGCACTAAAAACATATTCAGCTTATTTTGGCCTACTTGTAAGTGGTTTTCATCTTCACTGCTCGCCCTGTATTCCTCAAGGAATAATTTCTAGAAGAACCTGAGAAGAGTAATTAATGGAATCAGGTAGACCTATGAAGGAGTGCATGTGTATTCAAGTTCTATGTGGAGGTCTCTCTGAAATCCTTTCAGGAAGACACTCTGTCTTCACTGTATTTTGACACAGTAACTGGGGTGGAAATAAAATACCAGTTTGGGCATATATAAAATATATCTCTTTGGGAAATTTATAAATAAAGCAGGACTCATTGATATTTTGAAGTAGGTAATAAATCTTACCATGAGATATGATATGTAATTCATAAGCTTTAAGTTAAACCAGAGCTGGATTTTTGAGATTTTCTATTGCAGCCTGATTTTGAAAGTCATAAAGTCAAACATTCAGAACTCAGACATCTTAAGAGTACCTTTTCATAATTCATTGTTTGGCCAAATGTGCTGTGATTATCTCAATAAGCAACTTGAGATTGAACTGAGAGCAACAGGCCTCAAATATGATGAGGCTTCAATGGATTCGAGGTGCCAAATAAGGTGATAGGAAAAACTGGAAAGAGGGTTTCCCAGAAGACAGGCACAGTGCTTCAAGAAAGGGGGAAGTTGTTAACAGTGTTGCGTTGTTGCTGAGAAGTGGAATGCAAAGAGAGTAGGAATGTGACCAGAGGGTTCCTGCTGGAGTGAGTGTGTGGAGAGCTGAAAGGGCTCCTTGCAGCAGTCTGGGGGAAAGGCCAGGAAGCAAAGATGGTGATAGTAAATACAGATAATTGTTTACATAAGTGTCTCTATAAAAGGAAGATGAAAGTAAAAAGTAACTAAAGAGAGACATGGGATAAAGAGATTTCCGATGGTCATACCTAAAGCATGGTGGCTTTCTGTATTTTTTAATGGGGGGAGTTGTGTTTTGTTATGATTTGATTTGATTTGATTTGAAGCAAATCAAAACGATATTTTGTATTTGCTATAACCTCCTTCACCAATTAAAAAGCATGAACAGGGATCAAAACCTTCACTCTGGAGCAGAAAAACCTACAGAAAAGTCAATCTCAATGTAGTAAAATGTAGAAGATACCTGCTGAGATTCAGCAACTCTTAGCCTAGTTCGCACTCTTCCCTCTTCCATGAACTTGACTAGAAAGCACACCTGTGGGCTTGCCGGGATAGCTGGCAACATGAGCCACAGCAGTGGCTGAGCACAACCGTGTTTTCAGAGTATAGTTGGAAGTTTCTTCTCACCAAACACTTCTCTCCATTCACTTCCCCTGTAGCCTTTTGTATTTCAAATTCTACCTAAAACAGAGCCAGTTTCACAAGAGGTAGGGGTCTGTATTAAGTAAGCATAAAGGAACAACCTAACACCAAAACATTTTACCATACTAAAGAAACTCCATTTCAGTTTCATTTCAGACTATGGGAAACCAATATTTTAACCACAATGGCTAGTGTTAGTGGTGGAAACTCTTTCACAAAATCTGGTCTTTGGGCTTACTGGCTTCTAGAACCAAAGAATGGAAAGAGAGGATCAAAATGATAGAAGAGGAACCGGGAGATGAGAAGTGAGAACAGCGATGGCACAGAAGGGGACAAGTCTTGCTTAGTGTGGGCCCTGCAGACCAAAAATTATTGTGTTTCTAACACTATTGATTTTTTCAGCAGCTGATATTTCAATCTGGGTGCAGTGTGTCTGTGAGTCTACGCACACTGTCAAGAAGAAATATGATAGTGTCTTAAAAGATTAATAATATCGCTGGTCCTCTGGAGGCCTGTCTTAATTCACTGGCCTGTTCCCTGGCATGTACTGTAATTTATCTAGTCTGATTTGAATAGCAAATGGCAATCGGCTGCCATTAGGGAAATGGGCATCATTCTTATTGATCCAGCATGGGCTGGATTTTATTTAAGGAGAACTGCAAAATGTTATTACCTTCAGGAAGAAGGACTGAAAAGGAAGCTTTTCCTGAGTATGTTTTGGAAGTGTTCTACTTTAAAAGGAGGGAATGCGTTGTGGGTTTAGGAGAATGAGGGAGGTATATGAAACAGGACATGTACAGGCTGTTTTCCTTCCCTTCCAGAAAGAATCTGATTACTGAAGGGAGGCCACAGGTCTCAGAGGTCAGAATGCCATAGAGATGACCAGATCTTAGCTGCTTCACTGTGCAGCTCTATGTGACATCCCTAATTCCTCTGAATGTTTATCAGTCTGTAAAATGGGCCAAAAAACATGAACTGATCATATGTAAGCTTTATTTAGTGTTTGTTTTCCATCCTGGAAATCTGAGATAAAGGATATTATGGGATAAAAGAGGGGGAAAAAAGAGATCCTATTTAACATTGGTGGGTTCAGTACTTCAGTATTTGTTATTGTTTTAGAGGAGACAGGTCAGGAACAAGCTGAAAGAGCCTCAAACGCTCATTACCCATAATGCATCCCTCAGGTTAACACTGCCTGTGTTGACTTTTATGTTCACCTGTTAGTGGCAGACCTAGACCTGCAATTTTGTCTTGTTTTACTGAATCCAGGAAAGCTGCCAGGATTATGGTGGCAAATGTAGGAGACAGTGAGACCTGGGTCTCTCTGCCACCGGGTGCAGGGGCTGAATGTCCCATTCCTGTTAGAACCTGTTGGGGATTTACTGTAAAGGAGCCCTTACATCCCCTACCCAGCCCACCCTTCCTCTGTAATCAGGAACAGGAGAAAGGTGTGTGTGACAAAGGTGGCTGAGGAAGGGCTCATTGCTACTGAAATTCTTCTCTGTTTTTACCTCTGGTTGTTATGGAAAGAAGCGATAATGTGCTACAGGAAATGGCCAAGTATAAAAGCAATAAAATAAATTGAAAATGACTTTGCTTTTTTGAGCGGCAGTAATTGCTATATGTTGTGATGTTTGCATAAGGAATTAGTTAATGTGTAGCAGAATGGCATGTGATACTTTTTATTTGCCTGATGACTATAGTCTCTGAGTGAATGACTTATTAAGGTTAATAAAGAAAAATTTGCTTGTGACTTGTAATGATCCAATTGCTAGAATTTAGCATCCCCTTATGCATTGTTGCCTAAAGGGGAGAAGAAAAAAACCCACACACATTAATGGCCGACTGACTATGATTTTTTATAGTGGTGTGAGAACAAACAATGTCTTCTAAATTGTTGGTCTGTCTATCTTTCTGCCTGCCTGGGCAGGAACGTTATGGCTTTCTTAATTCTCCTGTGTGATTTATCATCCTAAATTCATTGTTTTGCATAACTCTGCTCAAAATGAAGAAATGTCATTATTTTGCAGCGAAAAAGTTGTCATTTGCATAATGCCTGCCATTAATTATTGTGAGACTAATGCAGTTGTTGATATTTTTAGGGCACAGTGGTACAGCCTGCACCTTGTATAATGTCATTCTGAAAACATTGGTAGTTAATAGGTGCCACAACATTGCACAAATGGAAAAGAAGATGATGAAGAAGAAGGGAACACAATGGAACAGGCTGTGATCTTTATTTAGCTTTTTTTTTTCTTCCCCTGAAATGCTTAGTGAGGGAAGACTATAAAAGGAATCGAATAGAGCAGGAAGCCGTGACATCCAAGAGAACAAAGGGATTGAAAAGCAGAGGTTTTCTATTTAGGCTGAATTAGTGTAACCTGGGTTCCAGCCAGTTTAACGGAGGAAGTCCTGTCTCCACTGTTTTGGCTTACCTGCCTAACCAAAGCCCTAAACAGAATGGAGGGTCGGGCTTTTAAAACCATCAATTAGGGTAAGAGTTTGCTCTGAAAGATGTTCATCCTGTGGAAGAATTCTCTCAGCTAGGCATTTGGCCAAAGTTAAGAGTACATGCCAGGGTTTCATGAAGCAGAGAGCTAAAGAATAATGATTTTCAGGTTTGATTAACCGCTCTTCTGTATTTCACCTATGTCGTTGTTATTTGTACATAGGACCCACAAAAAGCAGAGAAATATGGTGATGGTAGCAGATTAGAGGGACAATTTATTTCCTTTCTGTTCCTTGCCATAGAACTCATTCTTGCATCTGATTCTTTAGGGCAAAGCCTACTACGGCTTTCTATTACCTACTTCACAGGTAAATGAAAGTCAGTTATAAAAATTCGATCAGAGATGAAACTCATTACCTGAGTCTGGGAGGCATAAATATTACAAATGTAGCTAACTGTTGATCTTTTTAGTCATGGGAACTTACGAAAAAACAGGCATACATCAAATAGAATTTTTTCCTAATTTCACTGTTTCATGTGTATTATAAATTTAGCTGTTTCTTTTTATCATTAAATTTAAAAGACATAAAAGAAATGAAACCTCAAAAGTAGACTGAATTGCTAAGACTGACCAGAAATATTTAGAAAGAACGTAGTGCCCTTCAAGGCTTAAAAACTGGCATCGTAAACCCTTTGGAATATGACATATTTTTAAGGCTGTATAATACAAACTCCGATGGTTAGTGTGTGCTCCCAAGCCAGTGGGTATTCTGGAGCTCCCAGAAAGCCTGATGTTCCAGGGGTCAAGGGTCCAGCTGAGGATCTTCTGAGTAGAATTGAGACTGGGGTGGCTTTGTAAATCCTGCCCTTTGTGCATAATTGAATGTGTTTAGTCATGGCATATGTAGAAACATGTATTCTGAATTGGAAAATTTTAATTCTTCATAGTAACTTCACCATCAGAAATTAACACATTTGGGGTTATAAAAAATAAAGGAGCCCATGTATCAATTAAATACAGTCTCCAATGCTGGTCTCACTTTTTCCTTTTTTCTGAAGTAAAAGAAATTGTTCTAACATGCTCAGATTAATGTCCTTGATTATAATAAAATCAATGTAAACATGCACTCTTAAAACCCGACTAAGAAGTCTAAAATGCAAGGGAAATGCAAAGGACATGAAAGGAAAGGGATTTATACCTTGTGTGAAATAGTAGGATAGATAACCTAGGTTTCTCTGTTGTAACTTTGTCCTGGAACTCACTCTGTAGACCAGGCTCACCTTGAACTCACAGAGATCCACCTGCCTCTGCCTCCCAAGTGCTGGGGTTAAAGGTTTGCATCACCACTACCTGGCTCTTTCTAAGTTTAAAAATCAGTCTAAACCCTGGGGAGCCTTCATCTGAAGCAAACCAGAGCTGTTGGTTACGCTAACTGTGATTGATTCTCATTAGGCACACTGACATCATAGTTATACTTTAGGACCCACTTTTCAGGGCATCCATTTGCTAGATTCTGAGAGGGTTTGGGTAAAGAGGTAGAGCTTTTTATGCATAGAGTATTTATCGCTTTGGAAAACAGTATTCCTAAAGATAGCAGCCTAATATAAATAATCAGCGTCAGCTCTGATCCTTTGTGTTCATGAAGGAACTTCAGAGCTCAAGTACCACATAAAAACAGGGTAGGAATCCGTATGGTAGTTAGTGTGCTTTTCATTATCAAACATCTGATGATGATGTCTTGGTTTAATAATCAAAGTCTAAAGCCTTGGGATCCTTCTGGCATTCTCTAATACTGGCATTCTCACTGATTGCTGCCAGGTCTTCTACGTTACCTACCCTTTGTTGTCCCTCCTTTTATAGCCAGACACCTATACTAAAACTACTGATACAAGACATATCAAACTGAACTATGAATTGTGTGTACAATAGTATGCACATAGATTCAGTCCAATCCATGAAGACTGCAAGAATGAATTCTATATGGCTCATTTCTAATTGAGCATTTGTTTTATCAATGAGATCACTTTAAACTGTTATAAATTTTAGACATAGAACAACACTAAAAGTGAGTTGTTTCATCTATCAGCTTATTTATATATTCAATAAATATTTATTGAAGCTCTGCCCTACTCAGTGATGTTCTAAATACGTGGATACAAAGATGAATTGTAGTTGTTATTTTCACGAAGTAAATGCTACATAAGGATACTTCATTCCTCCTCTAGATTACATTTCCTCAAAACCCAAGATGTTGTCTGGGCAAACCTCTCAGTCACAAGCCTGGGGAAGGGATTATCTTTGGCCAACTGTCTAGTTTAACTTTGCTTCTCTTAAGAACTGCATTAGAGGACCTGAGCTGTGGTGTGTAGGTGTTTTCCCAGACCGGCCTAAGCAGTCAGGTGTAAAGAACAGAGGCCACCAGGACACTCCAGAGTTTCACTGCACTGTGAAGCATAGATGTTTTCTACTTAGAGTTTATATGACCGATGGGATTTATAAGTCCTGGAACACTTTGTTCACTTGCCCAGTCAGTCATTTGGTAGGTATCAGTTACCTGTACTGTTTCAGACACTGTTCTGATTCCTGGGAATACAGTAAGAAATCGAAGACACGCACACCCCATGAAGCTAATCTTGTGATAGAAGGAGAGACAGCCAACCATTAGGTAAACATAAAAATATATTTTAAATGATAAGATTTATGGAGAAAATAATGAAGTCTAAGACAGAAAACAGGGATAAAATGTAGAAAGAAGTGCTATTTGGAATAGGTTTGTAGGGGCAGTCTCCTGAGAAAGATACAGTTGGAAGAATATTTAAATAAAGAGAAGAAGCTCAGTATATGGTGACCAGGGGAAAGAATATTTTAGTCAGAGGAAAGGGGAATTGTGGAAGCCTTGAAGGAGAAGCAATTTCAGTATTCTAAGGAGAGCAAGAGGAAAGGTGTAGTTTATAGGAAGTGAAAGCTACCATGCAGATAGGCAGGGGCTAAATCACAAAGGTGGTGCTACAGACTCACAAGTAGCCACAAAGGGCCTTTCTATGTGTCTTGTACTCATGCGTGGGTTAAAAGCGGTCTGACTGCTCTGTGGAGAATGATCATGGACAAGAATAGGAAGGAAGAACGATGAGAAGCTATAACGGTAGCTCAGGGATTATTTGGCAGCAGCAGTGAGAGGGAATGTGACACAGGTTACAGTCATTTGAGAGATGGGAACCTCATTTGAGAAAATGCTTCTATAAGATCCGGCTGCAGGCAGGCCTGTGGGCATTTTCTTAATTAGTGATTGATGTAGGAGAACTCAGTCCATTGTGGGTGGAGCCATTTCTGGGCTGCTGCTCCTGGGTTCTATAAGAAAGCAGACTGAGCAAACTATGGGGAGCAAGTCAGTAAGCAGCACTCCTCCATGACCACTGCATCAGCTCCTGCCTCCAGGATCCAGCCCTGCTTGAATTCTTGTCCCAACCCTTCTTAATGATCAACAGTGAAGTGAAAGCATAAGCCAAATAAACCTTTTCCTTTCCCAAACTGCTTTGGCCTTAGTGTTTCGTCACATCAGTAGTAACACTCAGGCAGAGAGTAAGTAGCTCCTTCTGCTAACTTGGTAGTAGGGGTTGGAGAAAGAGACACCAAGTGTAATGAGTCTCAGATGTTTTCCCTAACATTGTTTTACCTTCCTCCCCTAACTGGAGAAATAGTATCATCAATTTTGGCAAGTTGGAAGCTATGGAGGTTATGGAGGAATGAGTGAATTGGAGGAAGAAAAGTATTGGTTTAATTAGGGAGCATGTTGACTTGGAGACTCTTGTACAAGCGAAGTGATGTGGGTAGTTGGGTACATGCAGCAGGAGGGAGGTTTAGGACAGGATATTTCAACTATTTTTATTTCAACATATGTATTTTCTTTATAGGGCTACAAGTGAGAGAGGAGCTCTGATCCTATATGATTTCAAGTACTAATTTCATTCGGTTTTCTATTCTTTAAAAATTTCTCTGTGGTGGAAAGTATATCAGAAAATAATGTGACTATTTACTGAAGACAATTTCCAATCATTTAACTGAGGAATATGTATTAATACAAGAAATTTCCTTTTGTATGTTATTGGATTATGCTTTTTCCATTTGTTTTCTTTATGTCACCAAGTGGTAGCCAAATATTTTTAATATTTGCATGGCATGCCAGTAAATGGATATATTATCATTTATTTAATCAACACTCTATTGTCAGATAAGGTTTCCCATTCTTCACAATTGTAAGTAATATGATAAACCTTCTTGCTTCCAAATTTGTATGTAGATTTTTGATTACTTCCTTTAGATCATAGACATACACTTTCTGGGATAAAAGCATTTATATCCTTTTAAGTTTTTAACACATATTGCTAAGATGCGTGCCAGAACACTGAGCCAATTTCATTCTTTCTATGGTAACTTCCTAAGAATTCCTTCCCAAAGGGACATTCAAATCATGTGGTTCCTCTTCTCTGAGTCCTGTCTCTTCTATGGTCATAGCAAACCTAGTTCCTCCCATGTCAGGTTAGTACCCAGAGCAACCAAATCATTTCTATAGTAGTTGATACTGCAAATAAGACAATATAAGTAATATAAATGAATCATAGGATTACTGTGGATTTCTTTCATCTGTCAGTGCTGGACAAGCATTGTCCATCCTGGCTAAACAGACTAGGGAAAATAAAGAAAAGCACTTTCACCTCTTTTAGTCAGGTCACTAACAGTGTGCTAAGCACTGAACTGCATTTGCATGAGACATGAGTCCTGCCCTCTGAGAACCTGCAACCCTGTGTACCATGATCACAAGGCATAATATGAATTTGGACTTCCAGGCTGGTGCCATATGGTAAAGGTACTTAAGCTATATTGTGCAGACTGCAGGACACCTGTGATCCGTGCTTTCAGGTGGGTGGTAAGAATGTCTTGATATTCATGGAATCTGGGAAAAGGAGAACTGTGAATATACTTAGATGAACCCTAGAATACTACAGAGGACTCAAAGGATTGGACAGGAGTAAATGAAGGCAAGTTATAAACTAGAAATGGCCAGTGCTGCCAAAGGAGAAAAGACCTACTTGTTTCCATGTCTCCCATTGTGCCCCATCCAGCCCAGGGGCATCTGTGCAGCTCCCCGGTCCGAAGGTTCTTCACACGGTAGCTTAGTGTTCCTGAGGTTTTCAAACCACACAGCCAAGGAGCACAATGCGGGTATGCAGACCATTTTCTTGAGAGGACAATGGGAGAATATTTGGAATTGGGCCTCTTGTGAAAATCAGAAAGGTTGCTATGGACCTAGGACCTCCCGCAGTGTTAGAGCACTGCAGTGCAGCTTGTCATTCTGCCAAGGGGTACAATGGGGAGCGGGAGCTGCCTGACTGAGAGTTAAAGATGTGAGAGTGCTTATTCTACCGTTGGAAAGCTGTCTGGCATATATTTGGTCAGCTAAAGGGGCCAGAGGTAGCAGGATCACTGTACCAGTGACACAAAATATCCAGTAGTTCTTCTGAAAATGCATAATAAATGACATATAGTGAACATGTAAACAAGCTACTTAATAACATTTTAATGCTTGATTCTGATCCCTTAATTAAAATGTGCATAAAAGAAAACAATGGTAGAACATCTGCGTGCGTTATTGGAGTAGCAGGATTCATGTTGCACCCTGGGCTTTTTGTTCACTCCTCAATGTGTGTGAATGTTGGAGGGTTTTCACTTTGAGGCCCCACAAGGTCTGTATTTCCAGCTACCTTCTCTGGGTAGTGGTAGTGTGTTCTATTTCCTCACATGAAGTGCTGTATAGCCCTGTTCTCTGCCTAAATTAAACCTCTCATCACTTGATCTGAAAGCCACCCTTCATCCACACCTCTAACCTGAAACCCCGACCTAACCCTGACTCACCCTAGTTATCTCAGGAGACACACACACAGCATTACCTCATCTTTGGAGCCTCTGTGGGTAATCTCAGAGAGCTTGGGAAAACACAGCCCTTTGTAACTGTGACCTTGCAGCAATTATTACTCTGCTGGACACTGCGGGAATTAGATGGCAGAAGACAGAAATTCTACTTACCCTTGCTTGTGATTTTTTTTTTCCATAATCATCATCAACATCACCATCATTATTGATAAATGTTAAGGATGTGTCTCAGAGCATCATTTTGTCCCATTGTTAAATGAAAATACCAGCAATCACAAAAGCCAAGGTAGTTTTAAATACCTTAGATCTTCCACTGAAAAATGTGACACTCTGAAGTGCTTGTGTTTCTATCTTTATTTAAATTGTGTCTAATCACCAAAAAGTTAATCTTTCATTAAACCATCACAAAATGTTACTTTACATCTCCTGTTATTCCCAAGAAAGTTCCATGTCATGTGTTCAGTAGAGTCGTATCCAAATGTCCCTCTTAAACACGTAACGATTGATACTTAGTGTCCCACCTCATGAGGAGGGCACTGTGTTGCTGGAACTTTCTCTAACCTAATAATGTTTCTACAAATGGGGACTTACATTCATTCCAAGGTTGGTAAGCCAGATTCAGAGAGGTTTTTGTAAATGTTGAAAGTCCTGAGATTCAAATTCAAAGCATAATCTACCTGTGATATTAAGCCCTACAATGTAGTTGTTCCATGTTCTGTAGACAGGGGCTATATGTTCTGACAGAGTCAATTAAAATGTACTATTTGTTTCAAATGTCTAAAACTTGTCTTGATAATTTAGATTTAATTCACAAAATACACAGTACATATGAAGAACTTCATGTGTGGATTAGTATGACTTCTGAATGTTACTTTATGAATGTAGTATGCCCCAGGGTGTCTCACAAAACCACATGGCATCTCCCCATACAACGTTTTGTTTCATCTGCACAAGTGTGAAAGTCCTCTGTGTTGGGATGGCTTAAAACTGGCTAATCTCTGAAGATCCTTAGGTGAAATTGCCTATAGTATTCAGACATATCACTTCATTTCTGTCTGTCCTTAGCCCTTATGTTGGGGCATAATACAACATGAGGTTACCTTGTACTTTACTAGGGATTTGTTTTAGAAGTGCTGTTCCAACAGAGGCAGAAGAGATAGGCTTTGGTTCTTTGTTCCCTTTGCCTTTCTCTGTCAACTTACACTTCTGTTTTCTGTCTGTGCCAGTATTATCAGTCTGCTATTTTCCTTTCATGAAAAACACATAAGAGGTTGTTTAGATTTTAAACTTCATAAGAATACCCTTGAGATAATTGTTGGCCTGAATTTTGCATACTTCAGTTCTGTAGACTATAGAAAGGACTTGGCTACATTCTGGATACACGGTCCTCACCGTCCTCCCTGTATTTCCACATTCTGATACATAGTCCTCACTGTCCTCCCTGTATTTCCACAGTCTCATACACGGTCCTCATCATCCTCTCTGTATTTCTACAATCCAGATACATCCTCATCCTCCTTCCTCCCTGTATTTTTTTTCTCAGTCTGAAGAAACCATTGCTTTCAGCTCATTGTGTCTTCTAAACAGTTACTAGATGTATATGATCATTAGGCTGTCTGGGCAGGACCGGGTTGGCATTAGCAGGATAATCAGATGTATAGTAAGAAGTTATCTTGGCTCACTGTACAAATATGGAACTTGAGAACCATAGGTGCTAAACCCCCTGACCACTAGCCTGGGGTAGTTGTTTAGGTTTCCAAGCCTAAGACTTTTTAATCTGTAAAATAAAAAGCAACCATAATACCAATTTTCAGAGCTATTTTATGGATTAAATGAAATAATATGTGTAAAATGCTTAGGGCAATAGTGGTTGCTATACTTTATGCGGTAAAGAATGGAGGTTGGGTAAGGAGATGGCGGCTCAGTGGTTAAGGCCTCTCACTACTCCTCCAGAGAACTTGAGTCCCATTCAAAACATCCATATCAGGCAGCTCACAACTCCCTATAACTCTAGCCCCAAGGGATCCAACATTTTCTTCTGGCCCTGTAACAATCACATTCATATCCACATGGATACACACATGTAAACATCATTTAAAATAAAATAAATCTTAAAAAAAAGAAATGACAGGGGGAAAGAGTGACAAAAGACAGTAATGGTACTAGCCCTAAAATAAAAGTTCCATCACTTCAGTTCAACACAATGCAAAGGCTGTTTGCCCAGAAGGCAGCACTGCGGCTCTTACTCCAGCTCTGACTCTTGACAACCCCCGACCTCTTTAATTTAATACCTTAGTTTGCCCATCTGTAAAATGAGTGAGGGGGATACATGATCTCTGTCTAGATGGATTTGACTTTAGAGAGATTTCTCCTCTGGATGGCCAGTGGCATGTCTTAAAACAGTGTTTAGTCTCGAAGGCCAACAGCCAAGTGTGGCAGAAGGAGCTGCTGTTAAGCTGTGCTTCCCCCGAGCGACTGTATTCACATGTATGCTTTTGCTCTTCGTATATTTGTCATGTGTCTGAGTATTTATACACCTACATGGCTGCTGAAAGAAGCGCACTAGCATACATTCTTGTGGTATGTGTGTTTATATTTAACACATATATATACAGTATGTGTGTATATATATAAATATATGTCTGTGTGTATGAGAAACAGATGCACTGTAGGCAGATAAAGCAGATAAATATAGATCCAAATAGAAGCATAAGCATATAAATATAGACGTTATATAGAGTAAAAGCAAGCAGATCAGCACCATTTCATTACTGCTTCAAGTCTTTGTAATTAGAGTTAAAAATCAGTTAACTTACATTGAAATTTTTGACTGAATGACACTGACAGATCAGATCAGGAGGCACGGTATAAGGTAAGAAAATAACCTTTCTTTCAACTCTGAGGAGAAATTAGCAGGAAGCTTTATTACTTTTAATTAATTGATTTATGAAAGTTTTTAGATAGTAGGTAGTATGGTATTTTTAATAGTACAAATATGCCACTTTTCCTACCAAAGAATAAAAAAATAAGTATGAAGAGAAGACTACTCTAATTTTAAAAGATTTTGCAGGGGAGACACCTGGGTCCCTTTCGTCCACAGACTGTAACTTTCCCTTGCTCCTGTACGTTGGTTTCATGCTACATTCTTCCTCTCAAGCCCCTCTGAAGTCCTTTAGGAAATGCTCCCAAAGAAGATACTTGAAGCACAAGGCCAGAATCACCATCAAGTTAGAGTCGTGGGGATGCTTGCAGTTGTGTTCAGTGAGTGTGTTTTGAGAGTAAAAATGGCCTTCCATCTGTTACTTTCATATCACTGTCTGTTCTCACCAGTCAAAATAATTGGTTGTGAGTTTTTGCTCTGTTTTACTTTGTTTTTATGAGGAGGATGTTGTGAGTTATTTTCAGCTGGTTCAAGTTAACGGAGTACTTTTTTAATGTCACAAGCTATATCTTGGTCATGTGTTTAAATATGATTTTGAAAAAGAAGTATCTTTTATTTTTTCTGTAAACCTCATTTATTTCCCTCAAAGATTTCATTTCTTCCCCAGATTTGCTGCAAAAGCAATTAGAAAAGCTAAAATCTGAAGAGTCCTCTGGACACGTGCAGATGCTCAGCCCACTTTTTCCATTGTCACAAAGCTGTCCCAGTGGTTGCCCCTGCTGCATTCCCCAGTGTTTAGTACACTGTAGCTTTTCCTGATGGGGTTGGGCACTGGGGAGGGGAGTATGGTCCAGCTCTCTCTTTCTGCTTCTCCTAAATCAAGAGCTAATGTTTCATCCATCTTGCCGCCAATCTGATGTTAAATGTGAGTGAGACTTTCAGGAAAGAGCAAAGGAATACAGACACCATGGTATACAATTGAGGGATGAATGGCATTGCCTAAGGAGCTGCTCATTCTATACATCTGCTTGGCTCACCTACTTTACCTGATTATGATTTTGGAAGTATTTTTCTTAAAAAAAGAAACCCAAAAGTGCTCACTCGCTCTTCCCTCCTCTCTCTCCCCATCTCCTTCTCTTTCACTCTCTCTCTCTCTCTCCTCTCTCTCCTCTCTCCCTCTCTCTTTCCCTCTCTCTCTGTCTATCTGTCTGTCTTTCTCGCAAATGCACACACACACATATTCATGTAAATTTCTGCCTCAGGATTCTACATTGTGGGAATAAAATAGAACATACTTTCCATTTCACACATTATTTAAAGAATGCTTTATACAAATGTAAACATAAACTCTACCGTGCTTCAGATTGTAGTCTTTTAAATTTTTTCTCTTTGTTACTTGATAAACTGTAATGTTAGCTTAAACAGTGATTATTTGTAAAGAAAACATTGAGACTAGAGATATGTTTCAGTGGTTAAAAGCATGTACTGCTCTCCCAGAGGACCTGAGCCCAATCCTTAATATTCACATCTGGCAGTGCACAACTTCTGGCATCTGTGGGCATCTGCACTCATGTTCACATAGCTACACATCAACACACATGTATACACAAAATCTGAACTGGCAATAGAAGATAGAGAAATGCCTTGGGGGTTAAGAGCATTTACTATTCTCGAAGAGGACAGAGGCTTGTTTCCCAGCACCACATGATAGCTCACAGCCTTCTGTAACTTCAATTCCAGGGTATCCAACACCCTCTTCTGGCTTCTGTGTGTTCCTGTATGCACATCATGTACATAGACTCACACAGACTCACACATACACAAAATGAAAAAAAAAATAACCTTTAAGGATACAAATGAATCCTTCTAAATAAGAAATGAAAAACATATAAAATACCATATTCGCATAAAAAGAAACAGTGGAGACTGAACAAAGGAGTCATTGATTAAACTGCACACACAACCATACTAAAGTGCTATGTATGACCTCTTATGCTTAATAAATACATTAAGATAAAAATTCTGAGGGAAATTAAGGACATATAATCTCTCCTTATTTTTCATTTGTTTCCTTTTCTCCTGAATTAATATATGTACTATGTATCTTTCAATAATTATTTTATATCAATTGCCAGAAATTTGGGCAAGAAGAAGAGCACTTGTATACACATATGGAAAGCTAATGTACTAATCATCTGATTTCTTATGTATTATATTTTCAAAACTCTAATCTAGAATAAATCCTTAATTGAAAATTTTGAAACAATAAAAACTTTGATCTGATTTACTGAATCCTAGAAAAATGGAACCTAAACACAAGCACAAAACAAGAAGAGCGAAGTGGTAGTAGGCGAGGCTTTTTGGTCTCAAAGCCTGCCTCCCTTGCTGTACTTCCTCCAAAAAAGCCATGTCATCTGAAGTTCCCCTAAACAGTGATACCAGCTGAGGACCAAAGTGCTCAGATGTCTGAGACTACGAGGGACATTTCTCATTCAAATCATTACACCCAGTATTCCTAGTTTCCTCAGGCCTATTGAGTTGAAGGCATTACTATGATATTCTCTCTATCCTTCACCACCACTGAGATGTAGAGACAATGCTCGGGGAACAAGATCAAGGGAATATTTTAATTATCATCTGATGTCCAATCTGAGATATAAGGAAATCATCTGAAAGTCTTGTTTCCTGTGATTGTAACCACAAAAGAGTTAGCCAACAAAAGTGGGAGACCTTTCCACACAGTATTGCTGAGCTCCTAGTCAATAAAGTAGAATGAAGTGATCTAAATTAAACCTTTTCAGTTAATAGGCCATCCTTTTATTCCTCATTTACATGACAGGTTAGCATTGTTAATCCATGGTAGATGGTGTTCACCCTGGCTCCTGTAGATTAAGCTTGTTGATTATGAACTGCCCTTATTAGGAAAACTTGTAAGCTTAGAATACCAATGCCATTGAGATGGCTCAATAATTTCTGTATGTTGTCTTTTTTAGGAAATAATAAGGAAAAAGAATCTTCTACTGTAAGATACTTAAACTTTATTTCAGCCTAGAATTAATCATTGAAGCTGAATTATAAATCCCATAAGAGTAAGGTTTGCGATGGAAACAATGACACAATCTCGTCTGAGACATCATTTGCTGTGTAACTGAAATTTTAGTGTGCATCTTCTCAACTTTTATTGGAATTGAAAGCATTTGACCTGAATCATTAAGCTGCATTAAGCTACTGGGATTTCTCTGGAACTCTTCCTGTTGTGCCGTAATCAGTCTTAAATATGTGTATCTATGGGATGGAAAGAACATAAAGGGAAAAGAAAGGCAACCTGATGTTGTGGAAAATAAGTTGTCTGGAGATCAAGAGGCTTTCCTTTCTGTCTTTGATGAGATATTCTATGTCGGCCCCAGTGTCCACATTGACAATTCAGAGGTCTAAGCAGTGGTGCCCGTCAAGAACGAAGCCTGCCAGCTGTAGGCACCCTTTGTACTTACTATCTTGTCATGCTTTTTAAAAATTTCAAGTGTTTGCCTAAGATACATATTTATAAATATCTTAAGATATATATTGCTTAAGACATATATATGTGTGTATGTATATATATATACTCATATATTATTAAATTTATAGTTTTTTCTTATTTATACTTTTTTCTTTTTTATAATTTCAGAGTATATCAAAGATTTTTAATAAAAATAATAACTTCTGTATGAAAAAGGGATAAATAGAACATGACTAAACAAAAAGAAAGTAAGAGAAAAGGAAGAACTTGAAGTCAGGAGAGATATTTCAGCTAGATTCAGGGGACCACCAGCAGGTTCTATTCAGAGATCTAAGATAATAAGAACCGGAGTGACATGGGAAGCAACAGCTTCAACAGGATATCACGTTTAAGGTAAAAAATTAAGTATCAGATAGCTTTGAGGTGAACATTTTACCTAATGTTTACAGCTTAATGTTGAAGGTCAAATGCTTTCAATGTAAGGATTTTGTGTCTTATTAAAGAATCCTTTGAAAGCATTCCTTATGGCATTTAAAATAAGCTTCAATTTATACACTCTGATTTAGCCTATGCTGTGACAAATCTTAAGTGTGAACTTTCTATGCTGTTCCCAGCTCTGTCTCAAAATGTATGCTCCTCAGAAGAATTAGTCCTGAGCCTTCAAACCTTCATATATAAAATGAAGCAGAGAGGCAAGTGTTCATCTGCTCTTAAAATCCATGAACTGCATTACACTGAATGTGCTGTTGGCAAACCACTTGGATGCTTCTTGAGAAAAGTTGTTGAATTTGTTTATGTTAAAGGGGTGGCCAAAGTCACAAAAATGCTTTTGAAAGTTTTGACTGAAGTGTACGTGCAGAGTTCTAGAGAGCTGACAAGATGGTGGCCCAATGCTTCAGAAGCAACATGGCTACCATTCTCCAGCATGCTTTTAGTTGAGTCCTCAACTGTGTATTTGGAGAATTGCAGCTGTAATTTCTTTCCTAAAGGGCTTATTCTCCAATTAACTGCAAGATTGCATTTCTGTCTTCCTAATCCAGAATTTATTTTTCTCATAAAACTCCTGTTTAACCAAGAAAATGAAAATCAGTATATTCTTGGTTGCCCTTCTGTTAATTTAAATTTGCATAACCTAATCAAAACTCAACCTGCTTTGCCCTTCAACAAAAAGCCATATTCTCTCCCATTACTAAGTGGCTGCATTCTTCTCGGTATATTTTGAAAGATGAATTATGTTGATATTCCATGACTTTTCCTTTAGAATGTGTCCATGGAAATTAAAATGGCCTCTTCAGTGCCCAGGAGTGAATTGAAAAACTAGGCTAAAAGGACAGGTGAAAACGAACACAAAATTTTGCTGATGTTATCAGTATTATAATTTTTGTAAAGCTTTTTTTCTAATAAAATGGAACTGAAGTCAACTGACCCCAAGCTAACTGCCTGATATTTCCTTTACGTCATTATTTTGCGTGCAAATAAATGATAGAGTAATGCAGCCTAAGATTTCATAGAAAACATTGAAATGTGTTTTTTGAGGCTTCTCTATGTTCTTTTTCTACAGAAATGTTTCTTCCATAATCATTCTACAGTTTCAACAAATATTTGCTAAGCACAGAGATGGGGTTAGGGTGTATTAGGCACTAGGTGTACAACTGTGTGCTATTGCCATCTGTCCCCGGGATCTCTGATAAATGGATAGAGTAGGCATTTATTTGAACATATTGATGTTCAAAGTATAATGGATGACAAGGAGTGACAGTTGGGTGGTCAGAAATAATCCCAGTCTCTTGTTCTTTCCTTCTGATAACTGTGTGATTGTCCTAGTCCCCACTTAACAATGCGTCTAAGAAGGAATCTGACTCCCTGCCCTGCTGTCTAATCATGTGTTTAATCCAGAGAATTTCTGTTTCTTTCTCTGCCATTCTTATTCTAGTAGTTGATCTCTACTCGTTGATCTAGTGGTGGATTCAGCCCCAGTGGAGCCATGGGTATTGGGTATTTTATAGCATGGAAAACACCAAGCAATAGCGAAGGACAGATATGTCCGTCTTCCTCATGCTCCAGAGTTAAATGGTCTCCATATACACACTATATGGAATTATTTCAAATTATTCTGAAAGCATTGTTCATCAATTTGGGTCCTTCTCCATTTTGGCTCTATGCCTTTTATTTGGAGCTATTCTATTAAACCAAAATAACCTGTGGCATATCGTCTTCCAAAATAATATGTGGCCTCTTCAAGGATTTTAAAAGAATTGGGCATAAGAGAAAGTATCTTTGTCCTAACAATAAGCCCACATATATCTGAAAGAATGTTTGCAGCAAGAAAAACTAGTAGGGGACATAGCAGTAGTTATCACAGATACAGATTCACAAATGCATCTGGAAGTGGCAAATTGCTACAGATGGAGAAGTTTTGTCAGTTTAGTGGAACTGCTTTCAGTAATTTGAAACATGAGTACTTTCAAACAATCACCTGCCAGTAAACTTGGATAAAAATGAGATTGGAATACCAGAGTTACTGTCAGGGTCACCAGCTCAAACATATTTTCCTGAGACCTGAAAGTCAGAGCCAAAGGAAATAAGGGGGGCGTGGGGAGGGCCACTGGTCCTAGGCTTCTCCACGTGCTTTTCAAATGCCCCTCCAGGCCTTGTTAACACACACACCCGCCGCGCCACCCCATCTCCCTGGCCTCCCCTTTCTCTTTTCCTCCCTCCCCTTCCTGCTCTTTTCGTTTTAGTGTTCTGAATTCATTAGGTGGCATAGAGAAAATCAATAGTAAACGCTAACCGCCTACTCTGTACTCAGTTACGCAACATCGCGTAACTGGTACACAGACAAAAAGGGAAAAAGCACACACAGCTTTACATTCAAAAGCTCGCACAGAATTTTACTTTTCCACAGCCAAAAAGGAAGTAACAGATGGGGAAACTTACAGTTTTTTCCCCCTTTCCCAGACTGTTTAGAAAGGAGTTAGTGAACATCCATGGCCATTTCTAGTTACCTTAGGCTGCAGCAACATCTCATGATTGTCAGAGCCATAACTGGCTTTAAAACAAGAATTTGTGACTGTCAGTGATGTAATGGATTTTTCACATAATATCAAACTAAAATTATTCTGAGACAATTTCATTTATTTAATGGAAAATCAAAATATCCTAAGAATGAAATTAATTGTAAAATAGGAGATAAGAAAGATGACTGTGCATTCATGTTTCCACTGGCAATGTATTCTGATATAATATTTATATAAAAACAACATGACATAACATTTATGTAAAAACAATCCAGTAAACTCATGTTTCTCTTCTTTTTTATTCACTTCAGCAACTATAAGTCTCTGATCACTTTTTCTCATTACAAAGTATATCCAAATCCAAGTCTCAATAAAAACAAAAAACATCTAGATGCTACAACAGGAAAAAAGGGCTTAATTCAGACTCCCTGTGGAGTTCCTCCTCTAAATGACAGCCCTATGTATGAATCTGTAGCTTCTGGAGTTTCATTTAGTGCCCTGTGTCACACTGCTGGCTGGAATACCTTTGGATTCATTGTATCGCCTTTAAGTCTCCAGTGCAGAAGAAAGCCTCCCTCCTACCCTCCCCTCTCTCCTGTCTCTTCTCTCCTTTTTGCTTTCTACTCTCTTTCCTCTCTACTCCCCTTCTCCTGTCTTCTCTCTCTCTTCTTTCTTCTCTCTCTCTCGCTCCCTCCCCGCTCTCCTTTTCTCTGGTCTCTCTCCCTTCTCTTTGAGCTCTACACCTCTTTCCTGTACCTTCCTCCTTCACACTGAAGGGTGGTACTTTTCCCTGTGGAAACAGCAGTATTTGTATGCAGTCTATCTTAAAATAATTTTGTTTCACTCACCCTAATGAATTCTCTGGGAACCAGGCATTTCTGTCTGACAAGAAGGAGGTTGGAGAGAATTGGGGTTTTGTTTTAGTGTCTGACCATCCGGTGCTTATAAAGTGGACACAAAATGATAGGGACAGTGCACAGATCTGTTAAGCCAGCTGGTAGGCAGTGGTAGCTCTGTCTCTTTTAACCAATTGAAGAGATGCTGAAAGGTGAGTTGGAAAGAGAAGATACGTTCTTTACTATACGAATATGTTCTGTTGAAGAATTTGGTCTCTATATTTTGAATCAGTATCATGCTTTCAGTCCATGCTTTATTTCTGTACCTTAAAGCCATGAGATATCGATCAGTTTATTTATTAAAGACCAGAGGTATATTTTTCCTTTATTGTTTGTGTGTGTGTGTGTATGTGTGTGTGTGTGTGTGTGTGTGTGTGTGTGTGTGTGTGTTTAATTCAGACTATGCCACGTTTTAAACATTTCCTTAAAGGTTAGCTATTGCAACTTATGGAAAACTTGAGTGCACAAAAATAAAAATCAAAACAAGCATATTTTGCCTGGTTTTTCAGGTTTCATTGCTTAAGTGCTGGGATTTCGATTGTAACAACTGAACAATCAAGATTATTGACTTTATTGTATTTCTGCATTCAGGATTACATACGGTTTGTTGTTTTAAAATGAATATGAATAAAGTAGTAAATATTTTAAATAATATTATATATACATTTCCTTCCAAAGCTTTTTCTTCTGGGTAGAATCTGTAACTCAGAGAATTGCTTATGGAAAAATATTGACATGAAAATTAGAACATTCTAGTGTTGAGCCAGAAAATTATATTCACCTATGTTTTTCTATATACCTCTCTAAGTCTATTATAGCTGATTTTGAATTCTAATATGCAATTAGGCATATTGATACCATATTACCAAAAATATCCAACCTCATCTCTATCTGTTGCTGTTGGCAGTAGTAACAGTAATGTTGCGAGAACCTCAGCCAATGACTTAGTTGTCCAAGCAGAAGCTCTGCAGTTTTGCCTGGTACACAGAGCGGCTTCATAAGTATTTTCTATGTTTCAGTAAAACATAAAGTACATCCTTTGTAATGTAATTTTTGACATAATAACCAAGGTATTAACATGTATGTGCAGTTCTATACATAGGAACTTTATTCTAAATATCCTAATTTTCAAACAAATTTTTAAAAATAAAAAAACTAGAAACTTTTAGGAGAGTCATCATTTCTTGATTGTCAAAAACAATTGTAGACATCTGGTTTTGGAAGAAGCAGAGGGAAAGGTCTAACACTTTCCTACCTCTTTTTGTCAGAGAGCTTCCATTTCCATCTTGGTGGGTTTTCATACTCTGAACCACAGGTAAGCAGGATTGTATTAAAAAGTTCACTTTATGGCAAACAGTTGTGTTCAGCTCTTCCTGTCAGCTGTACCCACAGCCCTGGGAGCATATAGACCATGTGTACTTTCTCATTTATCATACTGGATCCAAGCTGATGCAAGGCTGGCAAACCTAAACATACTCTTCCTGAGCCATACAGAACAGAAGAGAATTTTATTTCTGATATGTCTTAAGTCCTGTACAACACTTTCAACTCCATTTCTCCGGTCATTGCTGGATACTGTCTAATTTTTGAACAAGATACTCAATCACCAATAGCATTTCAAACAGAATCACTTACCTAGTTTTACCTGGTACAAAGTAGCAACTTCGTAAATATTTCTTTTGGTGCGCTGGGGAGAGACTCTATGACTGTCCCATAGCACTACTCAGGCGAGTATATGTCGTGCAAGCAAAGGGGTAAGAAGCTGGAACTGGAGCCTCTTGGTTCTGGCAATGGATACATCATCATATTTAATGAGGAAGTCCTTGTCCACTCTTCCTCATCATTGGCACTGTGGTCTAACCAACTGAGCTAATTGACTAGTTGTTCTCATTCTTTATAAAACATCAAATCTCAGAAGGCAATTTCACATCTTTTCAGTAGTGATTGCTGCATAAGATCATTTAAAAAACATAATTTTAGGCAAGGTACCTTGATGATCTTCATTAGATTCCATGTGCATATGTGTTGAATACTAAGATTTTGGTGCTCAAATAAACCCCTCTTGCACTCTACCATAGGCTTCCTTGAATCTTGGCTTTTCTTGTGACTCCTAGATAATTATTTTATATTTCATTTATATAACTAGGTCCTTTCCTATGAAGTGATTCTGTCATGTAGTTTATGGCCATGGCTTGACAAATTCCCAGTCTCTTTGAATCATGTTTGGAGGAGGTTAGTTATGTTGGGTCTTCTCTAGGCTGCCATTATGGTCCTGGTTCTGCAAGTAGGGGGACCTCCAGGAAAACCACTCGTGGCCTCTGAATTCTTAATGCAATTGATAAGAAAAACTAAGTGGAAATATTAATAGGTATCTACTATTAGGCAAGCAATTTCTAACGTGTAGATTACATAACACTTGGAGAGTTATTTGCTCCACTGTTGAAACATTTTAAATGTTAATTAGGATTTAATTCTATTATTTTGTGACTTAGCATAAAAGTTTTAAAGGCTTCAGTTCACATTTGTGCTCATTTTACCTGGCTTGGAATATAAAACTATACATAAATTTATAGTCATGAAGGAGAATATGACCATTCACCTCAGGAAAACATGAGTGCATGACCATAGCGCGTTCTCCCTTCCCTGCCATCAGACTTACATCCAGAACATGAGTATCAGACAGCCCAGAGCAAGGAGACACTAGTTTGCTTCTGCTTATAAAATGTTTAATGAACAGTATAGTTAAATTCAAACAGAATTGCAAATCCTGGTGGTTCACAGTAGTTGGGTTTTTTAAGCAGACCACAATAATTAACTATAGAGCCTAACTTTCTCAAGTTATTGTACAAAGGGTTTTCAGATCATTCATCACTGGCTTCGTCTGGTTAGTAACCATCAAGTTAAAGATTCAGGCACTTACCAAGTCACTTGTGGGCAGAGTATAATTGTGCTTTTATTCCCAACAGGGAATAGCCTTTAATATCTAAGACAGGTCCTGGGAGAGTGTTGTTTGTCATACATTAGTGAAAATATGTACCAACATTTACAGTATCCTTTTCCATTACAGACTGTTTTACCATCAGTAATTGAACATTTCATACAACATTGCTGCCTGGTAAGTAACTTTTTTTTATTGTAACTCAGTTGCAGTTCAAAGTATTGAAGTACAAAGAAATAAAATGCATTCATACCAAATTTACCAACTCCACACAAACAAAAAGTAAATCTAAGGGCTGTGGTGAGTTTTCCACCACAAGAATTAAATTCAAATACGATGTATTCTGATATTAGTAAAACAGGAGAATAAGAACCCATTATTACAAGAATTGATAAACATTTCAAATAACTTTGGTAGACATGGGTGGAAGTATTCAGCAGACATGTTTGGAACCCTTTCCAGAGATAAATTTTCCCAAAGAACTAACTTCTGAAGAGGCAGAAACAGTGCTAAGGTGCAGGTAGCCACTGAGGTTTCTTGTGGAGAACACTGTAATTTGGGCATTAAAACCCACAGAAAATCTTTCAAACACATTTTTTGTCTCTTTGAACTTCTGGTGTGTATTTTATAATACTGTGTGAATTTGAAATTTATTTGCTTCTTTTGGTTCAATCTTAAAAACAGATATAGCCACTCTTGCATATACCTACAAGAAGAAAGGAAAAAGCCCTATGACATAGAAGTAAACATGCCCATCAGTAGAAATTAATAACACCAAGATCAGAGCTTCGGGTGAACATAGGTTTAAAGTTTTGGCTCTGTGTCTTCTGGTGAGACCGTAAGATTTCTTAAAGGGCAGCATTGTGTCCTCTGAACATTCTCAGTGGTAGGTGACTGAAAGAGAGCATGACAGGACAGAGGGTACAATGGTGCTCATCATCCAGTCACAGACAGCCTAGAAGATCTGAGTTTGCTGTAGGATGGCTTGCGGTGCAATTCACTGACACTGGGTGGGGAGGAGGAGGGAAGGAGTGCCTTGCCTGGCATCTGACTCTCTTCTCCTGGCTCTCTAGGCCTATTTAATCATGAACAGCATAGTCATCCAAACCTTTAAAAGTTATGCTCTTGACTTCACTTTATATGAATGTGCACAAAATGAAGAAAACCATAGCTTAGGGTGGTAAGTTAGCTTTCGAGCAGGGGATTTTCATGCCCACTGCACATAATCCACAGCTGTCACTCTGTTGTTTCTAATTCTGCTGCCGGCCTATCTCTGTCCATGAGTATATCCAGCTTGCCACTGAAAGCCACAGCATTTAGGACTGTAACTCTCTCCCAGCCTTCTCCCTGCTATAGGCTTACCTGGTAACTTTAATTTATCGCTCCCTTTGCATTCATCACAAACAGTGTCATCACAGAAGAGCCAGAATTTCACTTCTACTGAGTTCATAAAAGTTGATTCTTCCCATATTCTTCTCCAACGCAGAGAAAGTGTTTTCTGTTTTTCTGATCAGCTAAGATGCGTATTGATGTCCTTTCATTTTTTTGCCTTTGCATGTATTTCACATACAGGCACAAAGATTTGAAGTAGCAGGGTAGTGCTATATGTTTACAGTTTCTCTATTTTAGTTAATGAAGATCTCCTAGGGAAAGGAGAGCACATCTTTTCCACTAATGAATAAATATTTATTTTCATTTTAAAATGATACATGTTCATTAAAAATAATTTGGAAAAATACATAGGAGTAAAATGAAGAAAAATTAAAGTAATTATTTTTATAATTTAAATCCAACCATTAATAACTATTTGATATATTTTCTAGCTCTCATTTGCCCCTGAGGACATATTTTTGAATATGTTGTAGTCATAATTCCTCTATAATTTTTGGTCCTTCTTTCAAAATTTAACTTAAGAATTTCACAATTAGGTACAAAGTCTTCATAGACATTTTAAATAAATGTCATTCCTGTAATCAAAATGCTCAAAAAAGCATTACATTTTAGCTTTTTCCATCTCCATAATTCCTTGCATATGAACAGTGAATGAATCAGTCAGAAAATAATAGATGATTGAAAGTTCAAATGAATATATATTTTTAAGAGTATTTTGTGAAAATTTTCAAACACACGAATGTAGACAGGTTACTATAATGAACTCCCATGTATTCGTCATCTAGGTTGTTCAATGCTTAGCCCATGGGATATCAGTATCCCACTGTATTGCCTTGTTATTTTGAAGCAAACCTCAGACATCATGGCAGTTAATTCATTAATATGTTGGGTTCATTGGAACACTTTTACATGTTGATTTTTAAAAGTTTCAGTAAATAGTTCTTGCCGTTACGTGGGACACTATTTCTCTTCTTACTGTCTTGGCCTCGTGTTTTCTAATATGTAACAATTGATTGTAAACTCTCAGCTGCTTGTTTCATAACATCCACAGGCACATCTGCAAACCAAAGGGCAGTTTGGTTGATGAGAAAGGCAGTTCATACAGTTGGATAGTTTTCTGGAGCAAATGCTTTTCTTTTGGAGTTTTTCCTTTTTACTTGACTTGATTTTAGCATGATAACTTGCATGGCATACTTATGCAGCATTAATTAACTTCATTATTGAACATATGTGTTATTATATGCAATTGTTTATCTGAAGTAAATAAAAATTTCATGCTCTGACTACTTAGAATTCCATTTTAACTGCGTTAAACCCATATTAGAGAAAAGAAGCAAAGCTACTAAAACCAAACTTAAGACTCTGTTCAAATATTTATAGTTTTTATGGTTTTTTGAGTTTTGTTTTTTTGTTTAATTTTTTGCAAGTGGAAAGCATATGATAGTTACATGGGACTCTTAAATTGGAAAAGGAGGAAATTTATATAATAGAATTAGTCATGATTTTTGTGTGTGTATATATATATATATATATATATATATATATATATATATATATAAACAACTCTGAGTCTGAAGGGAAGAAATGATGTACTGCACAGCAATGCCTGTGTATATTGTTCCAGTCATCCTAAGAACATTTTAGAGAAACTTCTACATGCCAGTTTTCCACGGAAAGACCAGATCCTTCACAAAAGAGCTCTTTAGATGCAGAATGATCTGTTGGGATTGGGCTTTCAGTAGGGAAACCTGTTTATGAGTTTGATCTTTCTCACTGACTGAATTTTAAGCCAGAGACTGTTCGGTAGCAGTGTGTTATCCAACAGGTGTCTTACACTCATCAGATATTCAGGATGCGAGAAACTAAGTAACACACTGCCTCCGTAGAAACTGAATTTATGTGTTACTCTGGTCTATTTAATCTTAGATGCACGGTTTCCATTGGCCTCGAAAGTGAGTAGCTAGAATATTGATGTGCCTAACCCTTCGAGAAGAAATAAAAGGTTTCTCCACCACACTAAATCTCTAGAAAAATATGATGGCTTACAGTATGGACACATACAAAATATTTTCAGCCAAAGCTGGTGGGAAAAGCACATGGGAAAAAAAGAAAGTAATAACACAAGCAATAAACTATCCAATCAAACAGAGCATCTGTAGAAATTGCTCCACTGCATGTGTAAACAATACAAATTTTTTCTCTTTCCATCTCTTTTCTTTCCATCTATCTTCTGAACATTTGTTTTTTCCTCTACTCTGACTTGGCATCACCACCATTAAAATATCAGCAAAAGAGCAGAAATGTGCCCAGTGTCATAGCAGTAAGGCAGGTATGACAAGGTAGAACCAAGCCACTGTCTGTTGTTGTTTGAGACAGGTTTTCTCTGTTGTAACTTTGGCTGTCCTGGAACTCACTCTGTAGACCAGGCTGGCCTCAAACTCACAGAGATCCACCTGCCTTTGCCTCCCAAGTGCTGGGATTAAAGGTGAGCACCACCACCGCCTGGCTCCATTGTACGATTTTTAAAGCAGTAAAGTACCCATATTTTATAGCAACTCACTTTCCCATCATTATTTTAAGACAGGTACTAACTGCACATCATGGTCATTTACTTTCATTCTTTCCTTACATGTGATGGTGCACTATGTGTGTGCATCATAAACCTGAACAATAATGTATCTTTGAAAGAGAAACCGTGATTCTTTCTGGTTTGTGTATTACACTATACACCCAAGTTACCCACCAAAGCTTCATCATGATAGCAGCTATAGTAATAATTATCATTAATAATGATAGTATTTTATTCTAGAAAGAGCAGGAGAAGGCATCTCAGTAGTGACTCAGGCTTCCAACAGACCAATAGGCCCATCACACCCTTATAAAAATTCTTCCTCTCCAAAAGCCTGAAAAGTAGCTGGTGTTCCTTCCTTATGTGTGGCTATTTGGGTTCTGGTGTTTGGTCACTGTTGTATTTGTGAGCTTATATGTCACCTAGATATAAAATAGCATTAAATCCACAGTTTTACCTCTTACTCTGAATTAAGTTCAGTATTATAGTTGAATGATTCTGCTCATTTTAAGGCAGGGAATCTTTTATAAGTACCTTGCATCATGATAGCATTTTCATTACAAGCCTAAAGATATTGATAATCACAAAAGGAAGTAGCAGTGTTTGTTCAGGTTACTATGACTATTTAGTCCATGAACCTGCCATGTTTTCTGGGAAGTCTGTTGAATATATATTATGTAATTGTATGCAATTGGCATGAGGATAAAAATTATGTTTTTCTCTCACCAAGATAACTCTTGTGATTCTACTTCACATGAGAAAAGAGAGGAATGAAATCCCTGCTTAAGGCAGATATTCAAGGATATAATTATATAGCCAGCTCAGTCCTTTCATCCTGGAGTACTGCAGAGGAATCCCCATCTTGTCCCCTTGACTAGAGTATACAGTAATGAACAGGGTGTTTTGAAGGTGGCCTTCCATCTGGGGAGTGATCCAAAGGGCCCCTCTAGACTCCTCTGAGAACTACTTTTATGTGTCCTCACCTCCACTGTGGAAACACTCCTGCTTTGTTTATGGTGAATGCCATCTCATCAGAAAGTTTTAGCTTTCTGGGTATTTGATAGCCACTCTGTGAATCCATCAACATATTTGTGGCATGGAGATCTGTCACCTTTGAATACTAAATGTAAAGATTATTGTAATCAATTATTTAAAGATATTTTAGCCCTTAACTGTATTATTTTCTTTGTCCACAAACAAGTTGATTGGTTAATCATGTCTTTGTTTGCTTTTGTTGTTGTCATGGTTGTTGTTGTGCATACTGCGTATAAAACAAGAAAGAGGAAGGGCTATTTATAAAAGATAATTACAATGGCAACTTCGTGCTTTCTCTAGCTGTTCTCATTTTCTCACGTTTGATTGCATCAAGACTTAAACTCTAGAAAGGGTGTCTCAGTTTTGCTCGGAAAAAAATAGAGAAGAAGAACAAATCCAGATATGTAAGCTGTTTTCAATACAGCTTGTTTTACAATTACAAACATCACAGTTCTATCAAACCCTCTTTACAAACAAGACTTTGATATCTGGTCAGTCCTTGCAAATAGTGCCCAGAGCAAGGAAGGAGCACCCACTACTTTTGGAGCCCTTGGAAAACAGTTTTAATCAGGATGTTGATAGGGCTATAGTCTCCTTGGAGCCCAATTTATTTCTAGGATGGTTTATCCTGCACTCCCTAGAATAAAAATTCACAGTTTTCTCCAAATTAAATCAAAATCCAAAGGTCAAGGAGGTCTCTAAGATTCTCTCCAAGTTATGCTTTCACTAAATTTTTATTGATTTGTTTGTTATTATTTCAATGACTTTTTGATAGGGAAATGTGAAATTTCTTCTGTTCTAATTCCTCTTCTATATTAAATACTATTCTGTTCATTTCAGTATAAAACCAACAAACAAACAAACAAAACAACCTTCACATGGATTGCTATGGCCCTATATGTATAAGATCCAGTCCCTTTCAGGAACTCTGGTTGTCAATGACATGATCATGACTTTGTCTTTTCTTAGTTCTGCCTGTGGTGCCTGTCACTAGCAGTCAAATAAGGACAATTTTACCATTCTTTCCTGCTGCTCTAATTTTTTTTTTTTTTTTACTACCGGTACATGAATTTGTTATTCTTTATAATTCCCTTTGAAGTTGGAAATCCAAGGGGAATCTAAAACCTACCAGATGTTTCTATTGCTGGAGAGGGAAAAGAGTTGGGATTAAGTTTAACAAAAACTTGGTCTCTGAGGGAAAAAAAAATCATTTCAGCTGGAAATCATCTTTAAATGCATTCATTTGCTATATATTTGTTAATTTACATTTACTAATCCTTGTAGGCAAAATCACCTATCAGTTTACTCAGAGTATTGTGAGCAAACAGATTCCTGTGGTCTACTCAGAGCTGTTGCCCTTGTGGGGCTTCCATTCTACTACTCAGGGTGTTCGCCTCTCAAGCGTACTGTGAGGCTTTTCTCTTGGGGTTGCTGATGTTGTTAAGGGATCACTGTCATGTCACATCAGATTGGGAGGGTCAGTTGTACAAACTGTTTCAGGGGCTGAAGTCAGGGAAGCTTAAAGCTAGGGAGGGAAGTGAAGAAAACCTGCCCAGATGGTTAGCCTTTGTACAGACAGTCATCCTTTTTAGAGCTACGGAGATCAAAGCAAAAGTAACCAGTGAAGACCTTCGGGGTGGGGGGGGGGTCTTTCAAGGATTCGGTTGACCTCACAGACAGTGTGAATAAACAGGATGCGAAATGAAAAATGATAGTCTCTGGACATAGTGAAGTACAAAGAGGGTCATGTGAGATGATATTCTGGGGTTCTCACTGTGGGTACTCAAGACTCCCGGCACCCATCCATCAAAAGGGAGGGAACTGTTAAGTAACAAAATTGGACAGGAGTGTGAAAAACCAATCAGAATATTTCTGTGGTTTGCTTCCTTCTTCACGGGACATTGGATAGAGGAATGGATGTTATTTGCTGGGCTACAGCAAGCGTTTCTCACACTATTCTCTTACTTGCTCTCTCAGTTCCCAAGGCTTCCCTGGGGCTCCAGGTTGACAGAGAAATCAGAATAATTGTTCTGCACCCTTACCCTGCTACTTGGATTAAGACTTAGAAATGCTTTCTAAACTCACCACTCAGAGTTACTTGTATTGCATTCTTAGTTTTAAATAGGAAGTACTAATCCTCAATAATTATATTAAGTTTCTTAAGCCACAAATATCAGTTGCATATACCATTTTAGGCATTTTTTTTTCCAGCCTGTAGAAAGAGTAGTGGAAAAAGACAGAGAGAAATCACTTAGCAGCTGATTCGCTTATTTTAAGCAGCTTTCCCCATTTTAAAGTATAAAAAATTCAGGTCCTGGAACATTGGGTGATTTGAATGTTCTGTAAGAATTTGGGGGGAGGGACTTCTTTATTCTTTTTTTTTTTTTTTTTAACCATTTGTTCTACATTCGGGGACCTGGATTTTCAGTTTAGTTCTTTAAAAATGGGTTTAAATAAGGGAGTTTTCAATCTAAACAGTTTGTCTTCTTCCTCCTTTTTACTTATTTATTTATTACTGGTATTACTATTCTTCTTGGTCAAAGCAGATGGTATGAAAAGCATTTATGTTGGTCTCACTGCTGACAGAGCTTAACCTAATAATCCAAGACTTGGAACTTAGTGCTTCAATAAAGGAAACACTGTTTGAGGTATTTTCCATTCAAACCAGCATCAAAAGTTTTTAATTAACACCATCGGAAATTAATGGGCTGAATGCAGGACAAGGTTTCTACACACCCCACTACTGGGAACAACAGCAAGTGGGATCCATTGTGTATGTTTGTATTTTACGGTGTATTTTTATTTACTTGCTGAAGCGGAGTCCCAGCTGCACACTGGCTGCAGAGCCCTGAGAGTGGAACCTGCAGAGGCTGCCGCGCTCCAGCAGTTTCATTTTGCTCACTGATTATTGTCCCGAGTTCTTTGTGATTGTAATTGGTTAGAAAGTTTGAAATTAGCAAGTCCTTGTCAGCCATGAAAGCTTTGAAATCACAAGGCTTGATACAGCTATCAAGCCTGCTGAAGCCTAATGGCTTGCAGGGTAAGAGCCTCCAGAGTGGTGAGCATTCTCACCCCCACAAGCTGTGTCCCAGTCACCATTCACAGTTCTCTAGAGGCCTGGTCCCACATGAGGGCTTTGTCCGATGCTTTTTCTCTTCCATCAGTGAAGCCTGTTTCAGGATGAACTGAGTTTGGACTAATCGGGGTAGGAGGCATTGGGTTAGGGTTAGTGTGAGCAAATGGGTAGAGGGGTGAAGTAGGTAAGGGAGCAAGGAGAAAGAAAAAAAGAAGAAAATGCTTAAGAGTAAAAGAGACAGGATATAACAATATGAGACGGAAAGAGCTTTGTAAATATGAACATTTTGTTTCTCTGCAACTGAGGTTAATGTCTCAAGGATGGAAAAGGCTGGTGGAGCCTCACTGGGCCCTGGGTGGATTCCAGTTTGAAACTTTTTGTTTAAAAAAAGTTTACCTACTCATTGTCAAGGAAAAGCCACATGTGTTCACGTAAGGGGCTGTAACCTGGCCAGCACCGCCCTGCTGTAGTTTGGAAGATTAGGGAAACAATCCTTTACTTTATATATATTATGACACAGAAATGATCTGTTTATCAGTTCTTCTAAAACCACGAAAGTATTTATGGTTAAATCTAACAGGAGCCTCCAAAACAATGTGTTCCAGAAAAGTCCTCTGGTGCCTAGTCAGTTGTAAAATAAACTCATCTCCTTCCTTATAGCAAGCTGCTTGGGCAGAGTTGTCTAAAGCAGAGATCATCAGCAATGATAAAACAGTTCTAGAAGCTTGCAAACCTTAATATACTTTCTATAAACTTTCTATAAAGCACTCAAGCTTAATACATTTAGATGTAACCCTTAAACTTTGAATTATCTTCCATTTTAATAAAATCTTATAAAAATGTGAACCTCAAAGCATATTGCCATGAATTCAAAATGTCAGGAAAATTTTGAGTACATCTTGGCAAGATGATATAAAATATTACCATTTTTTTAATTTCCCAAAAGTTGTTCAAGCATTTTCTCACAAACACAGAAGGATCAATACATATCAGACTTCTATAGGATAATAATGAATGAATGACTACTAATGAAATAATTAGAACTTTATTTCTTTGCTGAGCAGTTTAGGATTTACTCTTAGATTTGACCTCTTGAAGAATTTAGGCATACACTGTGTGGAGTATAACTGAGTAAAGATGATTGTCTTACCTCTCCAAGCCATTCTTTAAGGGTGCCAGATCAGAATGTGTGCTATGAACCTATATATATATATATATATATATATATATATATATATGTATGTATGTATGTATGTATATTTTTTCTTTTGAGAATTTCATACATCTCCTGACTCCATCTCCTGACTCCATCTCCTGACTCCATCTCCTGACTCCTCTCAGATCCTTCCCCACCTTACTCCTACCCAACTTCATAGTCTTTCCCTCTCCCTGCCCCACCCCCTTTCCCAACCCTTTTTCCAATGAGTCTGTCTAGTTTATGTTGGCCAATTACTCTTGGGTGTAGGCCCTGCCCTGGAATGTGGTCGATATACCAGGTGTCACTCCATTGAAGAAAACAGGCTTTTCCTCTCCCAGAAGCAATGAAGTGCCAACAGTTCCTCAGAAAGGGGTGGGATTTCATGTCTTCCACCTCTCCTCCATGATGGAATCTTGTCTGCTTTGACCTTGTGCTGGTCTTGGGCATGCTCTTACATTTTGTGAGTTCATTTGTGTATTTTCCCACTTGTGTCTGAAAAATAGTTTTCTTGAAGTTATCCATCAACTGGCTCTTACAGACTTTCTGTACCTCTGCCACATAGATCCATGAGCAAGAGAAGAGGGCTTTGAAACAGATTTCCCTTTTAGGGCTCAACACTCTGAAATCTCTTATTCTTTGTGTTAATTCCCATCTACTGCAAGAAGCTTCTCTGATGAACACTGTGATGCACTAGTCCGTGGGTATATTAGGACTCATTCTGTGCATTTAGCAGAATAATATTCTCTTTTTGGACCGCAGGTTCTTGGCATTATTGATAGTATCAAGCATAGGGTCCATCTCATAGAGTGAGCTTTAAATTTAATCAAAAAGTGATTGATAACTCCAATACTATTTGTGCCACTATCACGCCAATGTCTGCCCATAAGTTTATAAGCTAATATGTCTTATTTATCTGCTATTCATGCCTAAGCCGTTAGTTCACTTCTGACTTGAGCAGTCCCTGAAGCAATTCTCTTTAAGCCCAGGCTCCTAGCTGAAGTATACTCTATACACTCTTCCTCAGTATCTTTGTTCCTACTTTATTGCTATGATAAAATAACATGACCAAAGCAGTTTAAAAAAGAATCACTTAGTTTGGCTTTGGTTTCAGAGGATTAGAGTTCATGATGGCAGAGCAAAGGAACAGCTGAAAGTTTTTATCTTGATCCACAACCGCAAGACAGAGAGAAAGAGAGCACTGGGAAAGACAGGAGTCTTTTGAAACCTCAAAGCACAACCCTAGTGACACACCTCCTCCAGCAAGCCACACCTCGTAATCCTTTCCAAATAGTTCTACCAGCTGGGGTCAAAGTATTCAAATATATGAGCCCGCATATATTTGGGGGACATTGGGGAGCATTCTCTTTCAAAACACCGCATCTAAGGTGTTTTACAATGCTAAAAGAGATTGGTAAATCTATTCTAGATTTATTGGGGATGGGACAACTATGGTGGGAAAAAACACATGAAAATGGAGTTCAATGCCCATTTATTTTATGTGGCCACTCTGGAGGCATTGTGCACAAGTCTCAAGGTTTCTTGAGGAAGTGAATCCATTTGGACCCTAGAGGCCTTGTTAACCCATCTTTAGTACAATCTCTTCCTCCTCTGACTCAGCCTCCATCACTCATTCACTCCTGCCTTCTGAAACCACCATCCAGATTACTGCATACACACAAGCCCTTGTTTCAGACTTTTCTTTGGGAGAATCCCAAAGCCAGCCATGTACTCAGGGCTGATGGTTTGTTTGTAGCAGTCACTTTGCAGCAGTTTCTTTTCTCTTTTCTGCTGTGGCCAGGGAATCATTGCCAATTCATGGTCTGTTTCACTAAGCTAGCTTAAACCCCTATGCTCACCTCTGTGTATTATGACATCTAGAGAGAAAGGTATTATTGTATTCATCTCTGTGTCCTGATTCCAGCACTGTCCTGGCATATGTGCTGGGATCATATGTGCTCGTTTAGTGTTTCTTGAATAAGTGTAGAAGATCACAGTCGTATCTGTGACATGCTGACAGATACTGTTTCGTATTCAGACCAAGTATGAAGTGTGCTATAATAAACTGGTTACCAATTACATCTCTCTAAAGTATATGTATATGAAATATGGGATTGTTCCTTTACTAAAGTTACACTTACATGCTTGTGTTTTCTTACATATTTTAGTAAAGGAAAGAATATATATTTTAGCTTACATTCTAGAAATTGTAATTGACTCTGGGTAAGTTCAGGAAAATGTGTGAGAATATCTTTCTCATATATCAAGATGAGAGAATGATTATAAATCCAGTCCTTCAGTAGTAATAACAATAGTTTCTGTGAATATTTCAAGTATCAAGTCAATTCAGTGGGTTTCTGACCATTGCTGAAACTCCATGAAGCTAGGCTACAATGAGACATGGCAAAATTTTGGGGTGTCTTCTAATAGAAATCTCAGATTGACTCTGTATGAATTTACCACCAGGGAAGACTCTACTTTTTACGAGGCACTAATGAGTTTTGGGATACAAATGGCAGTAAGGTAGAAAAAGGGTTGTTTCAGGGCATGATGACCAAAATAATTATTTAATGCTACACACATCCTTCCAGGCTGCATCAAAGGAGAATTAGAAATGCTCCAGAAAAGGGTCCTGGAGTTCTCCAAGTGGTTTGTTTTATTCCCAGCTTAGTACATACATGAATAATGTATGCTAGCTATATATAGCCTTTATTGAAAAACAATTCTCACTTTTAAAAGTTTATCAACCTTCACTATGGGAAGATAAACCATTAACAATTTTAGAATTTGTTCCCCTACAAAAGTATCTGGAGTCTCAATCAAATCACTTCACAAAACTCAGTGCCAGCAGTAGAGATATGCAGTAATCCCACATATGATCACATCCTCTGCTGAGAGTCACAGTAAAGTCATGCAGTATACAGATAATGTTACGTAGATCAAATAAAGAATTAGAGGCACTATATCAGCCAACCACAACTGCGAATAGCATTGATTTGGACTCAGAAACATGTGGCCTGCATGAAAACACTAAGAAGCCTGAAGCATTGTAGAGACTTCTCAGTGGAGGCTGGCAGCAGTTTTCAGTCTCTGAATCTCTAGCCACCTCACAGCTTTCTTCCTAGGTTTCCTTTGAATTTCTCAGTAATGGTAATGACTGAATGGAAATGGAGGTCAGAGAAAACACACTAATTAGAAATGAAAGCACTGGTTCCTATTCAAGCTCCATCACTAAATAAGGGAAAAATTACATGCAATTTCTACTGATCTTGCCCTCAGTATTATCATCTCTAAAACAGGAATGTGACCTCCTATAACGATTCATTTTAATTTTTCATATGAAAACTATTCGTGGTTATTGTCAAATATATAGATTAAACTATAAGAGGATAATTAAAATCACTCAAAACCATCCACAAATAATCTACCTTGAAAATGTGGGGTACCGCTATACTCTTTTTCCTGTATATTTACACCTTTTTTGCTTTTGTTAAAAATCTGTGCATACCTTTATATTCTACCTTTGTTGTTTATATCTATAGTTAGAAAATATTTAACCTCATTTTACCATAGATTTATTATATTGTACAATCACTATCTTTTTTATAATACATTTTAAAAAATTTTTGAGATTAATATAATTACATCATTCTCCCTTCCTTTTTCTCTGTGCAAACCCTCCCATGTATAACCCTTGCTCTCTTTCAAATTCATAGCCTTCTTCTAATTTAATTATTGTAATATATATGTATATTTATATTTCTGAACATAGCATGAATACAACCTTCTCAGTCTGTATAATATTACTTGTATGTGTATATTTCAGGGCTGACCCTTTGGTAACTTCATTGTTCTTTCCTGAAGAAGACTAATTCTCCCACTCTCAGCATTCCTTAGTTGCCTGTAGTTCCTTGTCTAGGACTAAGGCCTCTTGAGCTTTCCCCATCCATGTGGTCATGTCTAGTCATGTCATCCTAGTTCAACTCCTTGAAGCATAGCATCCATGTTGGTAAGACTTCAGACATTTCCAAGGACACAGTCTCACAGCAAACCCTGTTTCTCTGACTTTTACTTTATCTACTTTCACTGTTATTCTTACAAAATGTCAAAACTAATGCCTTCAAAAATGAAATATGCAATAAACTAAATTATTGTGATATTACTGTGGTTGTTATTATAGAATTTGATAACTAAAGAAAAAGAAATAAAGTAACAGTTAATGAAGGCCAACTTTGTGCCAAATTATGTGTTTGGAACATCATTTATACCACTGTCTTTAATGTCCTTTCATCCTAATGGGGCACTAAAGAGAGAAGTTTAGCTCTCAGGACTTGATGAAATCCTGAATAGCTGCTGACCAACTTTGTGATTTCGGTGACAGTTTGTCTTTGACTGAGTTTCTCTTCCAAAAAGTAGTAAGGGTCATAATTATAGCATTCACCTACGAAAAAAATGTTTTGAAGATTTAATAAGTGAATATAAACAAAATATTCTCAGTGGTAGTAATACATACTATCTTTTTAGAAGTTTTTCAGTATCTGATGCCATGCTTTTCTGTTTAGCCCTCTGTTAAAATACTAATCCACATTGTGTAGACTTCTTTGGTATAGAGTGGGATCCAAGAAGAAGCAGAGTGATAGAAATGCAAAAGACTAGGGGCAAATGCCAGCTATCTTAGTGTTTTGATGAGGATTCAAATGAGAAAATGTGTTTAGAATCTGCTATCTTGCCTAGACGATAAATGGCTCTGTAAATGTTAGCCGTTTATCCCTTGCATTGGTATTAAATTGCTTTGTTTGTTTTAAAAACTAGTACCAGTGGGCAGATTATTCATGTATTTTTCAAGTACCACTCACTGAGTAAGATAGCCAAATAAACACTAAAAGACTGTGTGTGTTGGCAGCAACACTAGGAGGTGAGCTGGTACGTGGCTCAGCTTTCTACAGTTTATCACATTTTCCTGACTACCATGGTTTGTCCTGTGTACCTATTGTTTGCTTAATCCAATCACAGTCTTCATCATACAACAGGCTTCTCTTTTTTATTCTATTGATTTGATTTGCAAGATTTTATTCAAGTGAACAGAAAACATTTTATAAAGCAGCTTCTAGTTCCTTCTAGTTTTGTATCCTTTGAGGATACAAAATTAAGTGAATTTTATAGTAAGACATAAGCGATCTGATGAATAACCCTGTCTTATTCATCTAGCAGTTACCTAGAATTAGTTCTCGTACTACAACATTTGCCCATCAGTACTTAGTCAAGTTCATCAGTCCAGCATGTTTCTTTTCTGATTTCTGTTTGTCACATTCAGAAGACGGTTCAAGGACAATTCCCACAGGCTCCTATCCATCTAGACTTAAAAACATACTGCTTCCATATAAAGCAGGAAAAAAAGGATGTTTTTAAGGTGCTATGGGAAATCAAGGAAAAGGGTTGATTCTAAAATGACTGAGATTAAAAAAAAAACAAAAATACTTTGAGGAGGAAGTGGCCTTTCAAATAAGTGTTGGCAAATGAATGGGATTCTTTACCTCAGGAAATAACACCCTATTCAGGGTGAAGAAAAGTCAGAAGAATAGAAGCAAAATGCTGGGATCCATTCCATTTGTGTGTTTGAGAAGGGAGGACTTCAGTGGTGAACCCCCTGGGACAGAGTGGGATTTCATAGGAGATGAAACTGGTTTTCAGGAGCAAACTCTGGGTGCCATGGACTGCAGTTCTCCTGGGCAGTGAGTGGAGTGCTCTGAAGAAGCCTTTGGAAAACCAGAGGGCAGTGACACATTCAGGCCAGGCTTCCCAGCTACTTCACTCATCTCGGAGTCCAATAGTGTGCAGCTTGGGATGGCTTAGGGGTTTACACAATTTCAACCCTATCTATATCCTTTCAGGGTGGACACTGTAGCCAGTGGAATTTAACTATTAACTATTTAAAAATAGTTCCTTTGTAAATATGTAAAATAACCTGTGAACTTGTGTTTGGAGATAGGGTCTCACTGTGTATCCCGTAGACCACCATGGCCTTGATTTCACAGATACTCACCTGCCTCTGCCTTCTAAAGAGTTGATATTAAAGGCATATGGCACTATGCCCAGCCTGTATTTGCTTTTGTTTCATTAGAAAGCCTTTAAAAAATAATCAGCCCAAAGATTAGAGCACCTATTCTGCCAAGTTGGAAGTATCTCATGTCAAGCACCTGTGCGTTGCCCCAGCCCATGGTTCCAAGCAGCCTTACCAGCTCTGTTTTCCAGGCAACTTCCCTCCTACACTGTTTCTCAGGCTAAGTTTACTCCATGCATGGTCTCATAATTCATTACAATAGTAGGAATATAATGTATCTTTAACGACAAGAATTTGGAGGTTTTCTTCTTGTTTGAAAGTCCTTTCTTTCTGATATTATCGACTCATTACAACTTACAGCCATCAGTAGGAAGTCAGGAATCTGCAGCGCATGCGAGCATTTTCCAGACTTCCAAAGTACCCATCTCATACAACAGACAATCTTTAAAATCTTATACAAAAAAAACAAAAATCCCCACTCATGCCACTAATATGGAGGTAGAGGAGATACCGTGATCTAATGGCTTCCCAGGCTGTTGCTGACAGCAATGGTGATGGTCTTTCTTTCTTGCCCTCCATTTTTCTTTTTCTTAACACGGTACATTTGGCTCTGTGTGAATTCTACCTGTGTATCTTTGAACTCTTTTTACAAAAGAACGAAAGCAGCTTTCAGAGTGATGCTGGCATTAATTGGTAATGCCAAGGCTCCAATGAAGGGTTTTTTTTTTTTAAGTTGAAAATGTTCTTGTTTTCTTGTTTGTTAATTTTTAAAGCAAATCCAAATGTGAAGGGGGAAAAAAAAATCAAATTTTGCCAATTTGAAAAGAACAAAAACAGCTAAAACCTCCTTTTAAAATTTTCTAAGCTATTATGAGATTACAGACAAAAGATTGTACATGAAAGATTTTTTTTTGAAAAAATCAGGTTGCTTTGCCTTTCTTTCTCACTTCAAAAGTCTTTGTCAGATATGAAAAAGAAACATACTCAAAATGAAGAGTAAATATAATTAAAATGGTTCCATGCCTTGTCATATAAGCTTCTTACGGGCAAATCTGTATAAATTTATTACTATGAAACTTGGGCAGAAAAGACTAAGAAAGAGTGGGCAGGGAGAGAAGTCTGATTTTATAAGAATATACATAAAAATGATAGTGGGAAAAGTGACATTAAATCCCTAATTGCTTTTGATGAGAACATTTTTGATGCGTTGCTTTATTTCTCTCCCAAGGCTTGCTGTGTGTCAGGTGTACAGTAGTCTCTTCTTCATAGTTAACTAATGGATGATTGTACACAGGCCACATTAGTGTGTTGTTGTGTGAGTTTTCTGGTAACAGGAACAATTTACAGTGCAACTGTTTTAACAGAAAGGTCAAATATTTACTACCGACCTACCTTGAATTCATCATTTAGCAGGTAGTACAGGGTGGTGATTGAGCATTTACGTTTTGAACACATTAGTTAGGTGAGTTCTATGAGCCTAAATTTCCTTCTGTAAAAAGAAGTGATTATGAAAATCCACTCATCAGAAACTTAAAACATTATGAGATGATGCTATAATGCATTCTGCAGTATTCCTGGTACGCATTAAGAAATATCTGAATCTATTTTACATCACATATAGTAAAAATATAACTATTACACATTTTTGCACTATCACAGAATTTTACACAAATTAAATGAATTAATACATGTTATATATATTGAACATTCAGAAAACCCTACATTAGACAATAAGGATGCATTCATATTGATTAGTCTCTCTGAAAAGAAACATAATCTACCTAGGGGAAAAGAATGTATGTATTAATAGATTTAAATCAATAATAATGAAGTTAACCGTTTATTAATCATTGACCTCCCGTTGAGCTTTAATGTTCACTATCCTGTTTAACATAATGGCATTTAACATAACATTTACCATAAATGAAAAGTACATTATCATTCTTATACACAGGAGGAAACTAAGGCACAGTGGACTTAAGCACTGCTAATACCTGAGCTTAGCCTTTGCTTCTGACTTCAGAGCTGTAGCTTTAATGACTGTATTGCTATAAAGGGGGAGGGGCTGTATACAATTGACTAAGTTGTAGATGAGGAGAAGAACAATACAAATGGATCAGCTGGAGAAGAGGTTCAGGGAACTTACAAAGGCTGGTCTTCAAAGAGTAAAATACAATACCAAAACACACAATTATTCATTCATCCTCTTCCTTCTTGTAGTTTCGGTTTCCAGGATTCAACCACAGTCAGACAGTATTCAGTGAAAAATTCCAGAAGTAAATGTTCACAAATTTTGAGTTCCTTGCTATTCTGAGTAGCATGATGAAATCTCATCTTACTTCCTCCTACTGAGGGCATGAATCATTCCTTTCTCCAGTGTATTCACACTATATATCCTACCCACCTGTATAAGCTACCCAAATAGCTGTCTGGGTTATCAGATTAACCTCTGAGATGTCTCAGTTTTTGTGTTCAGATAACTCTTATTTTACTTAATAATAGTCCCAATGAGTAAAATTAGTGATACTAACAATTTGAATTTGTTAGAAATAACTTGTATTTTCTTTAACTTAAAGGAAAAAACTTACCATGGTTGTGTATGTATTTTGAACAAAACTCTATTATACAGAGTTAAGTACTATCAGAGGTATCAGCTGTCCTCTGTGAAGTTCCCAAACATATTGTCACCATAATCAGCATGTAGCAGAGGCTAGCTCCCTGAGTTTAAACCCTGACTCTACATATTGACTGCGGTATCTTGACCAAGTCTTTAATTCTTCTGTGCTTTTATTTTTTCACCAACATATGGAAAAATAATAGTATAACCTGGGTGAGTTGCTCTAAAGGTTAAATGAATTAATACACATGATTACCATGGTGTTTAGGATGTCTACACATTAAATAAATATTGAATACTGTTGATACCACTATTGCTGTTGTTGCTGCTTTATGTTATAAGTGTGGGAATGCTTAGAAATTTTTCCTTCTTGAATTGAATTTAAAATGTAAAAACAAACAAACAACCTAGTATTTCATAAGTATTGAACATTAGAACATTTAAACCATTTTTTTTTCTTTTTTATCTAAAGAACTGTACTTAGTTGAACATGATGGGAAAGTAAAATACATGCGAGAGGATTCCACTGTATATTTAGGTGAAAGAAATTTAGTAAGAGAATATGGAGATTTTTCTTCCTTTTGTGCATGCCCATTTATATTTCTCAGTTAGCTTCCTTTAGGAGATAGCAATGTCAGCCAGGTGGTGGTGGCGACACCTTTAATCTCAGCACTCCAGAGGCAGAGGCAGGAGGCTGATTTTGAGGCCAGCCTGGTCTGCAGAGTGAGTTCCAGGACATCCAGAGTTCCAACAGAGAAACCCTGTCTCAAAAAACCAAAAAGAAGAAGAGGAGGAGGATGAAGGCAATGTCAAGTTTGTTTTCTTTAAGTATTTTTTACTTTTCTTGGAAAATATATGTATTTTAATGTACAGAAAGCCTTTGAAATACTATTGGCAATGCTAAGGCATAGCTGTACTGCCACATGTAGTCTGTTTTGTTAAAGGTATGGTAATGTGCTTAGTAGCTAAATGTAGCAAAGCCCTTATATAAGAGAAGAATAGGACAATATTCATTAATGGGGAACTAAAAGGAACAGATCTGAGCTGTGACTTTCAGATATTTCAGTAAGTCTTTCCATGTTGATGAGAACAGCTGGTTTGTTGATACACAGGCAAAGACTAGCACTGTGGCTAGAAGGCCTGGGCATTGGCAGCACCATTAGTGATACAGAAGGAGTGAGTATCTGTCTAGGAAAAATGAGATTTTAAAGTGCTTGTAATACAATTCATAGGCAGCACTTAGCTGGACATGGCTGTCTGCTAGTGGCCCCCACAGAAGCAATTTAACACATGGCCCTTTGCTTCTATCCCTTTCAGAGGCCCTTTGAAGTCAGGCAGCTATACCAGAACTATCATATTGTTGATGTTTTGTTTCTAAATGGTTGGATTTAAACATAGATCACATATTCTGCAATGTTAAGTAGTATGCATTCCATGCCAATTTTCTATAAATCAAAGGCATTTCAAGTTTTTACTACTTCATACCAAGTCATTATTAACTATCTTTTCAGTTTTTTTTAAAATTTGCTCATCCATTCTTGCATTGATCATTCTAAATTATAGATATAGAAAGCTTAGTTTAAGATTTTATAAGGTAATTTGACTTGTACTGTTTAGTTTATTTTATAGTCCCATTTACAGTAGATATAAATATATGAAAGAAGACACAGGACAAGTAAAGCATGTTCAAAATAAAAGATAATTAATAAAGGTATATAAAATAGCTAGAGAAAGAAAAAGTATTAAGTATAAATTCAGAGAGTGAGAGAAAAACATTACAGAGTAATTCTCCTCACTCAGGAGATAACATAGCTCCTGAGCAGTGTCAAAGACAGAGAAAAGGAAATTGTAGCAGGTACAGATTAATAAAAGGTTCCAAGGAAGGAACCACAGATGTAGACCTTCTGAAGGAAGAGAAGATAACATAGGAAAGAAATGAACACAGATGCAGATTAAAAAAAATAATAATAAATGCTCCTAGAGAAGGGGAGGCATGGTAAAAAAGAAAAGAGGAAATGTGTAACAGATGCAGATTAAAGAACAAACCTTGATGGTGTCAGTCAAAGTACTAGCTCAGGATAAATCCAGAGCACCAGAAAGCCAGCTTCTTGGTGGAAAGCTTAGAGGTAAAGCCAAAAGACACAGCTACAGGAGCATCACTCCACAAAGACAGAGTATACAGCCATACAGTATCTACATCAAATATTCCACTGCAATTCACTTTGCCTTACATGCACTCTTTTGATGCTGGATTTTGGGGAAGTATGAGCACTTGAGGCTGAGAGTTAATGATTGAATCTAGAGCAAGGTACAACATGCTCTTGTTTTGGTTTTATTGTTGGTAGATGTGGTTGGTTGGTTATCTGCTTGGTTGCTTGGTAAATTGGTAATTTTTTGGGTTTTTTTTTTTTTTCTTGTTTGTTTCAAAATTCTCAACTTCAAACTTTATAGAAATATACACTAACTCTTTATATATCCAAACTATTTTCTATGTGTCTATAAAACAGAGTTAAAACTTATCTGAGGCCTCAAAGCCTGTCCATCACAAACGACCCTCTCTGGCTAATTGTTAGAGTCTTCTGCATGACACTAGTTCCTGTTGTGGTTTCTAGACTCTTTTCTCTTTTCTTCTCTATACCTTAATAAGAGATTCATGTTTAATACGGAAAACTTCTTGGTTCAACTCCCTTAGGTTTTTGTAGGAGGATCTCCGTGAGACTAACAAGTATATGAAACAAGTAATGTCAGAGCTGAGCACAGTGAAGTTCCTATGAGTTTCTACACTGAAATATTCTTTGAGAGGAGAGTTATTTCCTGGACATTGAACTTTCCAAAATTTCAGCACAGGAACACAGCTTATTCTTCCCTTATACATCTTAGAGCATGGTATATACATGGGGAGTCAAGTTCACAACAAACACCTAGTTCAAATATTACCTGGAACTTCATAAAACCTTATCAGTATTCTTCGCATAGAAAAAGTATTACCCTCAAGAGGAATAAATCAGGAACATATTCTAAAGAAGCGAAAGCATAGTTAAGCATTTTAATAATGCTAAATTTGAGATGTTGTACTGATGAGATATTTTCCATACAAATAAAGAACAAAGTATATAAAACCCCAGGACTTGCGCTGAGTTAGAATTACAATGCAGCTGTCATTTTTGCATTTCCTGCTTTTCATGAAACATTACTAGTTATCCTCTGTCATTTAAATCAGTTGAGACTGTGGATTTATCTTAATTTTCACCCTTTGTTTCCCCTTTTTGTGATAGCAGTTATGAGATATGGTGATGTAGAGTGTTTCTGCTTATAATGGTTTCAGCCTTGTCCCTTGGCAGACTAAATCTTCTGGCTAATTCACTGATCAGTTAAATAGTTGAGGTTATTATTATTATAATTATTATTTTACATTTATATAGCACTTTTCTCCAAGGGTTTCAAGGCATTTTACACACAGCAAATTGCCAAATAGGAATTAATCCTTATATCATCCTGTGGGGCAGGTACACTCACATTAATGAAATTCTACAAAAGTCCCCTAGTGTCACAGCTCGACTCCAATCCCCAGTGAACCTATCCTTCCTTCACAAAAATAGAGTAGAATGTTGATGGCATCACAGGGAAAGGCTAAAAGGGAGATCCTTAGGAAAATGGTCCATGTCCTGACTTTGGTGTTTTGAGATTCCTGGAGAATAAACTAATGGAAGGAACCAAACATGTAAGAGTCTTGATAAATGTCACCCACCTGGGTTTCATTTAATTCTTCACTGGACAAGGAAGGATGTGATCTTAATAGGAATGCATTTAAAATCAGATTCCAAGACTTTCTAGCCCACAGAGAGTCTCATTTAATTGGTCCAGAAGGAGCTCTGGGTTTTAACTCCAGGTGATTTTGAGGCCAGTGATGCTTTGAGAAACTTGAAATGACTAAGGAAGAACTGTTGCTACTCAATGTATATATCAGAAAATGATGGCTCAAGTAAGCAACATGTCACAATATTTGGCAGAGCCAAGACTCGATGCCAAGTTGGCAAGTTTCCAATGTACTTTTTATTATATTAATACTACAGTGTTTCCAGGAAAGAGCAAGTTGAGAAACAAATATAACTTAAATGTAAAGAATGGAGAGAGATGGAGCTACAAGCACAGCTTGTGCCTAGCATGCATAAGGTGCTGGGATCAATCCCCAGTACCACGATAAAATAAAACAAAGTAAAATAAAGGAGAAAATATCACATGAGGAGTTGGACTTCTGTGGACTGGCACATTCCGGCTTCTTCAGAAACTGAAGCTCATTTGGATCCTTAGGCTCAGAGCACCAGCACCTGCACTGCAAAGCTGAACTGTTCTTGGCATTGTGATTCTTTGCTTCAGGGCTATCTTGATCCCTCAAACCAGCTACTCAACCAACTAACTGTGACCCAGTAGATACCTAAAATATTCAGAATGCTGGTTTGCTCACCCTGTTCATAAAGTGTGTCTTCTGCTTAATAAGTATCACCAGGAGAAATTTTTTAATAAGTCTCTTGTTTATGGGAGTGACTGTTTATGAGGTAGGATAGACTTTATTCTTTTTTTATTTTGACGCAGTCTTACTCCACTTCAGAGATAGGGACCTGGGGGAAGAAAGAGTCTAACAGAAAATGGATACAGACATTTCAACTATTACTTTTCAATATAATATTCCATTTAGGACGATTTCATTTTTATTTTGTTTTCTTAAAAAATTGGGGCAAGACATTATAGGAAGAAGTGCATCCAGACACAGTGAACCCAAATTTCTGAACTCCTTGGTCAGAGGTGTGAGTACTCCATGGTGGGGTTAAAGGTGCTTGTGGGATTTAGTTAAGATTTTCAGAAACCAGAAGCACAGATAGCTTTCAGTGACTTGTGGTAAGGATTCCCACAGTCTTTGTAAACTTTGTTATATGTCTTTTTAGTGGGCACTGGAGTCAATTGGATTGAGAGAATTTATGTTCTTTTCTCAGAAGCATGTATCGTTTTGCCATGGATAATAATTATCGCTGTCCTATTGAAATTTTTTGAGTATCACTGATATATTTTTTATTCCTGAAAATTGGCTTCTGCATCTAAAATTCTCATCTTTGTTCACGTATATGGATGTGTTCGCATTTGTGTGCACCTGTGTGCCAGTGTGTGTGTATGCATATGGAGAACAGAAGTCACTATCTGGTGTCACGCTCAGTTGCCTTCCACCTGGCGCTTTGAGGCAGGTCTCTTCCTGGTGCCGAAGCATACAGATTCGGCTGAGGCTGGCTGGCGAGCTTCAGAGGTATTCTTGTCTCCACCTCCCAGCATGAGGGTTACAGGTCCACTTGACTTTTTCCTTATTCTGTTTTTAAACATGGGTGCTTGAGATGTGAACTTAGGTACATGGCTTGAGCAGTGTAGTCATTTACCTGTGAAAATATATTCCTAGACCCCCTTCTCACCATTTTCTGTTTAAACATTGGTTCTCCTCGGTCACTGAAAGGACAGATTTTATGTAGAGTTTAATAACCTAGACAGTGCAGCAAAATAACATTACTTTATTGGTAGAAGTAGGTAATGGTAGCAAATGAAAATGCATTTGCAGACAGTAAGCCTTGGTCTTTTAGGTTTGCTCTCTTCAATATCATTTTTTGCCAGGGTGGATCAAGATTTCTCTGTAACTATGTAGAGTACCCCTTTAAGAAAAAAGCGTAAAATCCCCGATTACAATATTAAGCACAGAGCCTTGGAATAAGCCAGACAAGTGAAGAGCCCTGGAGTTTAATCCATTAAATTCACAGTCAATCCACCTCTGAATCTCCCCATTTTGGGCTTTACAAAGGTACTCTTAGTAAATATTACTGTTTCATATAATAACAAGATTAGTTAAGGATAATGTCCTACTTTATATGTGTAGTGTTTAGGTTAAAAATAGTAAAACTGTAAAAATAATGTGAACCTACTTAACAAAAATTTAGCTGATTGCATGTAGTGTTCATCTTTGTTATTCAGGCTAACTCCAACATAATGCAGGTCAATAAACACCATTAGAACAGACATCTCTGTGGAGCCTGGTGTTTGGAGCAAAACTTGGGACAATAAAGTACAGGGCAGGAAAAAACACCAACAGTTCCTTTAGGTTCTTTGTAATGGGATTACAAGTGCATTGTGAAAGTAATAAAGAAACTAGCGTAGATTATGTTTGACCCATTGTCTCTTTTCTCGGAGCTGTAAAAGATGTAAGAGACATGGCTGCCTCCCAGCATTTTGCCTCTACCACTCATTTTTACACTTAATTATTTCGTTTCTTCCTACTCTTTGTGTGTGTTAAGTGGATTAATCATTTGCTCTAGAACAAGTTGTTAACATTTAGATTTTAAAAGGTCTTTCAAAGTGCCAAGACATTGCTTCTTTCTTCTTACTGTTTTCTCCTCCCACCCTAACCCTCTTAAGTCTCTCCCTATGACCTACTCCTCAAATAATATTTAGTGGTAGTCTCATTTTGTAATTGAACTCTTATGAGATCAAAACCTATCTCTAACCTCTTGCTCCAGTTTCCTTTCCTGTTGCTCTGATGTCACCTTCAGGGAGAGATGGCTTATTTGGCCCCAAGCTTTAGGTCAGGGTCCATCACTGTGGGGAAATCAAAGCATCAGGAACTTAAAGCAAATAGTCACAGGCAGTTAAAAGCAGATGGAGAATGAAAGCTTCTGCTGTGCTAGCTGTCTCTACTTTTCCACAGTTTAGGATCCCCTGCCTAGGGAATGGTGACATCCATAGTGCTTCCCACAAAATTAAATGCAATTAAAGTAATTTAGATAGTACCTGTAGACTGCCCAAAGGCCAGATGTACACAGGCCCTCATGGCACTCTTGCTGAGTGATCCTGAACTGTATGTACATTTCCCCTTCCCAATCCTTTGATATTAGAACATTCCATTAAGGCATGTAGAATTACTGACTTTTCATCTTCTTTGGGCTAAGCCAGTTGTTTTGTTTCTGTATTCTCGTTTGTTGGTCTTCATAGTGCCCACCTAGGAAGTAATTCTCAGAGTTCAAAGTAAAAAGAAATACCCAGTATTTCTTAAGGTCATCAATACAGTTCATTGCATGATGCAGCTAACCAACATGAAATTCAAAAAGCAGAAATGAGTAAATCTGTACAAGATTGCACTGTAGCCATGAGCAAATGCTCCTTGAACATCAATTTCAAGCAGCCTCTTTCATTGGGAAAATTGATGCTGCCTTTAACAAGAAAACCCTCATGAAAATTAAAATGTCACATTTTTAATTTAGCATAATCATTGTTAAAAGTTGTAAATTTTTATTTTCAAGTTTTATTTATATTGTTCTTCTTTGCATAAGTAAGCATTGGGTTTGAGTGAGTGTTTGTGAGGCATAGGGAAAATGCTGTACATAGGAAAAAAAAACTGTCCTAAAAACGGAATTGTAACTTTCCATAATTCACATTGGCTAACTTTTAGAAAATGTACTCATTGCTTTTTATAAACTACTTTAAAATACTTCCATATCACATAATGTTGCATAGTCTATGAGTTCAGATTTTACATTCTCTCTTGATGAGTTCAAAAGGGGATATTAGTGAGAGGACGAGGGTGACTCTCTAACTCTACTTTGTGTTCCCTGAGTGCTGACCTGGCTCTACCCTTAGTTCTCTGAGAGTCCCGAGGCCGACTGCCTGCCAATTAGAATGTCCCTCACTTCCCTGCCAGATCCTCACTTCCTGGTGAGATGTAATGAGCCAATCCAGTAAGGACCTAGTGTTCAGGGCCTGAGCAATCAGAGAGATCCCCTAGTGACTGCCTCTTAAATTTAAAAAGCCCAACTGGCTGCATTTTATGGTTGACTTTTTTTTTTTGAATGCCATACCCCAGCCTGCTGGTCTGTGTTCCTTGGAAATAAACTGCTTTGTTTGGCCATACCTATCTCTCAGTGTCCACTTGAGCAATTCCGGACCTAACATCAGGATGGGTGGTTGAGTAATATAAAACTGTCTGTGTCATTTGGCACAATCAGTTACAAAAAACTGCTTGAGAAATATTTTTGACCAAATTTCCTTAGTGCCGTGTCCATCTTTGTCCACATATATATCTGAAGTTTCCTATGAGCTACAGCTTTCATTGTAGAACATCCCATTGAGTGTGGAATTTAAATACTCATGTGGCTTACAGTGTAAAGCCAATTTCTCTGGACTTTTGGGTTCATACAGAAGTTCTCCACAGCAGTATGATTGATATTCGGGATCAGATAATTCTTTGTTAGAAAGTAAATGGAAGTGGTACACTCCTTTAATCCCAGCACTAGGGAAGCAGAGGCAGGTGGATCTCTGAGAGTGAGTTCCAGTACAGCCAGGGCTATACACACACACACACACACATCTTGAAAAACCAAAAAAAAAAAAAAAAAAACAAAAAAACAAAAAGTAAAAGAAGTCCTACACATTGTAGGACGTTCAGCAGCATTCCTGACCTCTGCTCACTAGATTCCCACCTTCAGCTACAGTCATAAAACATACCTGCCAACATTGCCGGTTAGCATCTGTGGGTGAGAAATGGCAAAAGTATCCTTCAGCTGAGAGTGCCCTAGTCAGTAGCATGTGCTTCAGGGAAGAGCATACTGTTTGTTGTAGTTACTCACTTTTTCATTTGTTCATTTATAATGGAGTAGACAATAAATTTTTATCTTAACTGAAAAAATTCAGTAGTCCTCAGCTGAGGACAAAGACGGGGGGGGGGGGGGCCTTCTCTGTAACTGTGATAAGTTAGATTTTTAAGTGACAACTCTAGATGTGTGCTTCAGAGTTTCACTTAATGACTTTCATTAGAGAAATGAGTCTAGGATTCTTCATAGATGTATATTTTATACTTTTTATTTATTTATTGGCCTTCTTATTATAATGATCTTTCTGAAAAGCAGACCAAGTTGGCATATGCTATTGACTTAACAGCTAAATTCCCCTTTCAGCATTTACCTATCTCAAATAGTTTAACAGTTGATATTTTACCCTAGTATCACCTCCCCAAAGAAAGACCTAGTAAACAGTGAAACAGCGGTAAATCCATCTTGGCTTTTAGGCAGGAAGATGGTAATTACACAAATGGAGCTTCACTACAGTGATTTCAGGGTCTGTGTCCACAAGTGAAAACTGGAGATTAGCTGCCAAACAAAGAGAACAAAGTCTGCATAACTGTTAAATTAAGGTACTTAGACTCCAAAACAGAACTTGACCTTGACTGTGAAACTCATTCTCACAGTCATCACAGGTACCCAGTGCTGTCCCCATTCCCCCAGACAGGAAACTGGGGAATAGTTGGCTCAGGAGCTTGCTCCAAATCACTCAACCTATAAGAAGTAGAGGGAGATTCTGAACCAGCCATTTCTTTCCATCCCTTGATCCCTTCCTTAAGTCCTTTAAGATATTTTAGAACTTGAAGCAAAACATAGACTGGATTTCAAGCACTATGAATCAGGTACTTTTTTCAAAAGAATACGTGAGCAAAATAATGTATTCCTTAGATTTGAGGAAGGGGAATGGTCTGAAAGAAAGGACCCACCCCGTAGTCTTGTAAATGTTGAGTGCACTTGAAAGAGGTATCTTGCCCTTAAACACTTTTAATGTAACATCCCAGGTCTGTTTAGAGCTTTAAGTTTCTCGTTTGGTTGGTTGTTGTTGTTGTTGTTGTTTATCACTCATGGGCATAGTCCAATTAAAATAGATGAATCCCCACTCTTCATTAGCTTCCAGATAATACTGTCATTCGTTAATAGTTTTTTAGAAAAAAAAAATTAGCTAATAAATTGTTTACCAATCTAACTGGAATCTGGGAGAATGGACCTTAAATATGAGACATAAAATCTCATGCAATAGCCAACTTTATTGAGGCCATCAATTTATACCCTGAGGGTAAGAAAGGTCACTTAAGTAAAATTCTCCTGAGTTCAAGGTACGTTCAAGGACACACCACACATGACAGAAACATGTTTCAAATAACAACATCCAGTTGTAATGAATGATCTAAAGTAAACACACTCTTATCTGCTACACAGAGGGGGACAAAAGCATAGTCTATGTTTTTAAAGAAACTGAGTTCCCCAAGTCCTGTCTAGGAGTTTTCTCATAAACACTCAGAATTCTCCTCATAAGTCTCCATTTTTGGACTGTGTTCTGAAAATAAATAAAATGTATTATTTTCTTTTATAAAAGGGCACACAGCATTTTAACACTCTTCCCTGCTAAAGAATTTTCTAGGTCTGTAATATTGTGGTTGAAATGGTATTTGAATACTATTTCTGAACATAAGGGTTAACTGATAAACCTCTTGTTCCAGATAATATCCCTTAAAGCATTTGTGTCAGTTTTTGATTATTCATAATTTTTAACAGTAATAAAATAATGTTTCATTCAGTTTTTTAAATTCTTAAGAAAAGGTTAGGCTGAATCCTAAATCTTCTAAATCTGTAGCAGAATTGAAATAGAGGGGAGTGGACAGTTTGGTAGGTATAGCATAGTAAAACCCATTTTCCCCCAACTGTGTTTCATTTTTATAACCTGTAATTAGGCCACATTTTGGTTCACATCAGAATTTTGATTCAATCTACTGGTTATCTTCAAGTATAATGAAATAACAAAGTTATGCGTATTAACCCATTCTTGCAAAAAAATTCATTCACAGTTGTGTCATGTGTAACAGGAATCTAACAAAATTGTATTTTGAATACATTTCAAGAGGCATGATTGTAGTTTATGAGGGGAATTCTCATACAGCTGTAAAAACAAAATAACTTTTACTTTTACATAGTTCATATGTAATCTAAAGTGTCAATGAAGCAGTCATTGCTTTGTATTATCTTTTATTATTATTATCTGTCCAGAAGATACTTTTTTATCATTTTTGTGTTCACAGGAAACAGGTTTGGTGATTTCTCAGCAAAACCTGTTTCTGTGGGATTTTCACTCATAAAATGGCTCGAGGAAAGAAACACACTTTCTCACTTACCTATTTCTAGGATGTCAGTGTAAGTTTTCAGGCAAAAGATGAGTAGTTTGCCATGCATAAGGTACTCTAACACCCCTCTCAATGAGCCCACTCTTTCCTTTCAATAAAGGAATAGTCTTCCTCTCGCTTAAGAAATTTTCGGCAATTTACCAATCCCTAGTGTTATGAAATCACAGAATTACGGATTCACTGTTCCCAGATTCTGAACTGAGCTCTTCATAACTGAACTAGTTGCCAAGTAAGAAAGAGGTTGTGAAGCCTGTCAGCATTCACCCAAGTATTTATGAGCAAACAAGGGTTGTTTCTTTCTGTCTCCATACAAAAAGAGATTGCTAATTTGCCATATTCAGAGGAAATGGGAAACTTACAGAGAAGAACATTTAATCGGTATTTTATAAGTCTTTTGCACTCCTATGGAAATACTGTGGTTTATAATAGTTCTGTGGACACAGAGACATTAAAGCACTTCTTAATTGTGTAAAGCACGTTACACTTCTTCAAGGCAATGTATTTGGCACTGCTGGCTAGCTGTTTAGACAGTACTGTGACCATGGCTAAGGCTCATGCAACCTCTTGGCTCCTCACTGAGAACAGAGAGTGCTGGGGGAAAAGAATCAAGACAAACGGGTAGGAATGGAGATAGGCTCAAGGTGTGTTTGCGTGACCCTGGTTGGGAACTCCCAGTGGAAACCAGAGAATGTGAGGAGCAAGGGATCTGTTTAGGAGTGACAATGATAAAGTATCCAGACTGAACTTAGAAAACAGCTACTGCTGCAGGAAGCAGTCAATAAAGTGTCCTGGGTAGATAAATAATGTAAAGACCTAAAGTTACAGGTTCACTGGTCCATAAGTGCAGAATATGGGAGAAATTATGCTTGTTTTGAAATTACTAGGACAAGATGTTAATAAGAAATGTCAACAGAATAACCGCTAAGTAGCATTATTACCCATCATGTTTGCATTGTGACTTCTAATGAATTGTTAAGAAAGCCCAAAATCCCTTTTCAGTGACTTTCCTGGGTAAGAGACCCTGGACTGTTATGTATCAGGAACATGGCACTCTTAGTTTGCTGTTGTTATTAGCACAAATCCAAAGGGCTTTATATATAAAGTACTATACATTTTACTTCTATTATTTTCTCTAATGAAGGCCAAAATTTTAATGCCTTCTTGCACACAAACTAAATGTCCTTCAAATCCATCCTGGCTATGATTCCAACTATACCTTTCATAAATTTTAATATTTTTGTCATTTGTATTTAAATACCCTCCTTCCTGCAAACTTGGACAAAAACTGTGCCCCCTCCCTCCTGCAACCAATTCAGTTTTCCCCTGGCTGGAAAGTCAGGATTTGACCCACATCCAGGGTGTTGCCTGGTGAATGGCCAGATTTCAGAAGAAATGGGCAACTTATAGGAAGTTTAATGGGTATTTATTCAGCAAAATTTGTTGAGTTGCTACATATGCAGCTTGTTGCAGGGACCTGAGGCGAAGCAGTCGTTTTCAGGGTGTTTGACGAGGTTTGTCCCGTTGCTGCCTGCAGAGGATATTGATTTGTTCTCTGTGCTCACCACTGTCTGTTTACCTTCCCTTGCTCTGAACTTGTTTTCTTTTTGTAAGCTATTACTAACAACTGTGTCCACTCAAGCTTTTTTTCATTTTTATTCTTCTCCATCTTGTGTATGAAACAACTATGCAATGGCTGCCAGATAACAATTCTTTAACTTAGTAGTAGAGCCGGGCTTCAGCTAGTACTATATATGTATACGTGTGAATGTGTCAAGTATAGTGCATAACAGACCTTGAGAAGTACTCCCAAGTGATCTACTTCTAGCACTGCTTTAAGAACTGTATACAAACATACTTGTGTCTGTGAGGAGGCTGTCCTTGGGCTACACTGGTTATAATGATTGTATATGATACAGCTACTTTGCCCATTTTCGTTCTTAGGGTTAGTATACTCACAGGTTCTTAGATCCTTTACTACCAGCGTAAATCCTCATGCTCTATCTAAAACATAGGAATCATTTTCTTGCTTTCCACCTAACTGTAGTTTTCAGGAGGGTCACTTTGCCACAACATCCACAAACTAAATAGTGGTTAAGTTTCAGGTTTGTCGGACCTCCTGAGAGAGCCTGGAGGAAGTACTGCCGTGCTCAGGTTGCCTAAATACAAGTTCACAGTGCAGGAGCATGCGCTGTGAGGTTAGAGGGAACTCAAAAATCACCAAACTGCTGTTAAGTGCCAGGATAACCACTTCGTTTTCCTGGAGGAAAATGGCATTTTCTAAAAAGCGAATGTCTAATACTTAAGATGGAGTAACAACAGCACCTTCCCATGCTGTACCCATGGAATCCGTTCTGAATGACTATCGGCCTGTGATTAGGAGAGTTTCATTTCGACAGCATCCGTAAACAAAACTTGTCTATAATGTGACAGCAATGTTGGCCTCGGTAGAGTTTGATACATTGCTTTTTCTGTTCCACATTCACGGTATAAGCAAGTTCTGTTTACTCACAAATTCTTGAAATGGCCCCAAGCAGCAAATGGTTCTGGAAGTCAGGCAGAGCGAATTAACGTATGGTTTATGTGTGTGCTGTGATGCTAAAGGAATGGCTGTATTACCTGGCAGCTTAACAAGGAATCAGGGGCTTAGTGATAAAAGGCCAAGGCCGGACCTCAAGGACGATAAGAATTCCTGGACCAAATGACATACCTGAAAAGTAAACTCTATTTGAAGGGAGATTACACAAAATCCATTTAAAAATAATGACTTAAGGAGCAAACTTGTTTGTTAAAGGGAGTTAGTTGGCATGACTTTTGGTTTCATTTTCCTCCCTCATTAGCTAGTCCTTCATTCCTGCCTGCCTTCCCTTCCTTCTTTCCTTTTACTCCTTTCTTTTTTTCCTCCAGTCTATCAATCAGTCTCTGGGCACCAGGACGTTTTCATGCACTTTCCTAATGCCAGAGACACAAGAGTGTTGGAGTAAATCAGAGGCAAAGAATAGTACAAGTATTGAGCTATTTTCTAGGACCCCGAGTACAATGTGATCATTCTGCTTAGCTCTAGGCCACAAACCAAGCATTTCACACAGACCCAGTCTGGGTTTCTCGGGAAGTTCTCCCTTTTGCTTTTCATAGTTTAGATAATCCACATGAACAATACTGATTAAATCAGTTGCCTGTAGGCAGTGGCAGAAGTATAAATGGCTTTTGAGAGAGGCCCAAAACCTTGTGTTTATATTTGTGCGTTCACTCTCTCTCTCACTCTCACTCTTTTCCCCTCTCTCCCTCTTTCCCTCTCTCCTCCCACCCCTTCTCCTCTCTCTCTCCCTCTTTCCCTCTCCCTCCCTCTTTCCCTCTCTCTCTTTCTGTCTCTCCTCCCTCCCCCTCCCTCTCTCCCTCTTCATCCCTCCCCCTCTCTCTCATCTGTCTCTCTCCCTACCCTCTCCTTCATCTCTCCCAGCTCTCCCTTCCTATATATTATACATGTCCTTGTTTTTCTCTAAAATTTTCTCTATCCAATGCAGTTAGGTAGAGGAGACCACTGAAATCGCTCTGTTTCCTATTCGCTTCATGATACAAGTTTTGCTTTTAAATTGCATATCTGTGTTGTTAAGCAGATTTGAAGATTGGGGGAGGGGGGACAGGCTGTTTTCCAAAGGTAGTTTTGCAGCAATATTATGGAAGGTCACTAGGCGTTTGTTTCTTGAGTCTGCTTTTCTAAAACCAGGCAATTACTCTATCATTTAATAAACCTTGCCTCATAGTTCACTTGAAAGAAAACTCATAAGATTTAAAGGGGAAAAAAAAATCCCTAAAAATAAAAGTTAGGCTAGGCTAGGCCAGGGTGGGAAATTCCATTGTGGCTGGAAGCCCATGGCAGGTAGAGTGGAACTTAATGAAGGAAACTGCTGTGTTTTTGTGTCTTTCTGTATGTTTTTCCTTTAAAACCAAGAGCTGGGCAGGCATCCCATTCGACCTGACGTGACCCAAGCAAATTGCTTCTTATATAAAAACAACTGCAGACTTTGAGAATGTGAAAACGCACTGTATCCTTCTCCAACTGAGGGAAAGGAAAGCCTGAGAAACAGGACAGCCCTGTCTATACTCCTGGAGCAGAACTGTCACTCAAACCTGATAACAGAGATTAGAACAGGCTCTCTTATGCCAGAGGGCTTCATTACAAGTTAGACACTTTTATATATATTTTCTTAAACAAACACAAGCAGTAGATGGAAAACGTGTTTATTTAAAGGCAAGTTTTCGATATGAGAAGAGGTAATATGAACTGTATCTTAAAGCTTTTGCATGAAACTATCATTTTAAAATTTGTTTTAAACTAGTATTTAACAAGAAGACAAAGAAGTATTTCCCCTTTCCACTAGTCTTGGGCAAGCGCAGAAGAGGAGTTCAGGGTGTGTCCACTGATATTGCATTCAGATGTGTTGCCTTGGCTAGTATACTGACAGATTTATTTAAAAAACAAAGTTTTAAAAATGCATTGTGTGCTCATGAAGTCTCTTCATAAATCTTTTCCTTTATGAATTATTTTGATCACAAAGCTGCTTGTTTAAATCACTGAAGGACTGTTCTCCCTAAAAGAGAATGCCTTCATTTTCAAACCTTCAGTTCATAAGCCAGCAACTTCCCCTGGACAGCATGCAGGGATCCAGAGGCTAGAGAAAAGGGGACTGCAGATGGCCAGACTCTAACATAAGTCGTAATCCAGTTCAGAGTTGCTGCGGCTCACATGTTTTGAAATTTTGGACCTAGATTCCATCTTTTCCTAATGGATGATTCCGTTTGAAATGGTGATTCTGTTTCAGGAAAAAAACAAACATACAGGGAACACAGCCTTTGATGCAGCTGGTCTGTCAGAGGGCGGAAGGTTGGAATTAGAATACTCTTCAAGCTGTTGCTGAATAATGAAGGGTAGGGCTTCCTCGTTGGGCAGTTACCACAGTCCCCTGGGAGTTCAGAGGACAAATATTACATAATATGTACAAAGACTTTAAAAGTTAAGCTGATTACAAGCTGGTTTAAGATTGGATAAAGCAGTAAGAACTAAGGTCCACCAGAAGGATCGGAGTGAAGATCACCGCCAGGAGTCACAGTCCAGTGGACTCTCAGGACCTCTCATGGTTAAAGAACCAATAGGAAGCCAGTCAGGTTCTTAAAATGACTAACCTTTGTAAAATCATAACAAAGAAAGAATCTTCTACATAGAACATGTACATACATAGATGAGTTGGATGATTGTCAGCTATGAATTAGGGTCAGATTCTGCCTACCTAAGATGTGATGTACTGAAGACCTGCTCCCACTGTTCATTTGGATACCATCTATTACCTGCAATATTGTTGAGAAATAAAGGCAAATAATTAACAATTGGTCTGTTACACTGATTTGCTGGGGTGATTGGCCTGGTAGAATGGTAAGTAGCTTACAGGCCAAAACTGGACAAGATTAATTTGAAGCAGAGTTCTAAAGGGCAAAAGAAATGGCCAGAATTGGACAGGGTATTTCAGGTTCACTGATTCAAGAAATATTTTTGGTCACTCATTGCTTCAATCTTTGATCTCCATTTTGCTGCCTCTTAATAAAATGACCAAGAATTATATGAGAAGAATGGACAGCAGGTTGCTAATGTGAGAGACGGGCGAGAGTATTAACTGGAGGTGCATCCCATCAGAATTGTGGTATATGCCTTGGATGTGTTTCATCTCAGAGTAGGTAGTCACAGCAAATGCTCGAAAGTTGACCTGGTTGAACCTGGAATCCACCAATGTTACCTTGTAGTTTTGTATTCTGTGAAATGAGATTCTGATCAAATATATTTTGTAATTGTTTCTTAACAAATACTTATTTAGAACAAGGCCTAAAAATTAATGAGGGTGGAGATACTCATTTTTCCTATGTGACTGTACTGTGTGACCAACTTGTACCACATGCTACCAATCTCCCAAGCAAATAATTACCTAAGGTAGTTTACTTTACTTACAACCCTGTCTAATTTCATGTGTACAGTTATTGACTACATTTAGCAAGTAGAACATATAACATGTTCCTAGCCATTGTGACTCATTTTTTTAATGTGAAAAAATTATTTTCGTGTACAGAAATGGCATTCTATTGCGAGAGGGAGAGCTATAGACACTTCAGTTCTGTTCAGTTTTCCAAACTAATGCTTAAGTACTGTAAAGACCGAGAAAAAAGTTGAGACTAGAATCCTAGAGGAGACCAGGTTAAGAGATTTAGTTTTAAAGTCAGGCTGGGCAGTGATGGCACATGCCTTTAATCCCAGCACTCATGAGGCAAGAGGCAGGTGGCTTTCTGTGAGTTTGAGGCCAGCCTGGTCTACAGATTGAGTTCCAGGACAGCCAGAGCTACAATAGAGAAACCCTGTCTTTAAAAACCTAAATAAATAAATAAAGTTAGAAGTGTTTGGTAAATTTCTTGGGCTTGCACTTAGCATGGGCTATAATGTAGAAATGTAGAATTTCTACCGGAACCAAAACTGAAACACAAGTTAAAAAAGCATAGCACCAAGCTACCACAGTGTTAAAGTCATTAAGTAGTAGTATTGTTATCTGCTGAGAAAAGTCTGTTCTAGTAGAGAATGGTAGGATCCAGAGTCTGTATAACATAATCAAGCATAATGTACAAATGCATCTCCATCATCACTGTTTATTGAGGCAGGATAGCATGGCATGCTGTTATGATCCTTAAGTCAGTAAAAAGAGATAATCCAGAAGGTGGAATTAGTAGATGAATACCTTAAAGCAAAAATTATAAAAAATATTCAAGACTTAAAGTATAAAGGAAAAATGAGAAAGTAGGCAGAGAAATGGAAATAACCAAAAAAATTAAGGCATAATATCTAAATTTCTTTAAATCTTTAAAGGTAAACCAGGAGGTGGTGGTGCATGCTTTTAATCCCAGCACTCAGGAGGCAGAGACAGGCATATCTCTGTGAGTTTGAGGCCAGCCTGTTCTAAAGAGTGAGTTCCAGGACAGCCAGAGTTACAACAGAGAAACCCTGTCTCAAAAAAAAAGCAATAATAATAATAATAGTAACAATAATAATAAATCTTTAAAGATATATAACGATTTGAGACAGCAAAAGAAATGTAGCTAAACTTGAGCACAGACTAAGAAAAAAAATAGTTTAAAGACCTAGGCCTTAGGCTTGAGCTACAGAATCAATTAGATAGATAGATAGATAGATAGATAGTTAGACAGACAGACAGACAGATAGATGAATACCCCGAGAGGAAAAACAGGACTGAAAATGTGTCAAATGACCTATTAAATTATATCAATGACTGTAATATACTATGTTCAAAAGAAGAGGGAAAAATAGAATGGCATCTTAAGGTATAATATCTGAAATAAAAATAATTTGTTGAAGATATTTAACTGCCTATTGTAGGTAGCCAAAGAAGATATTGTACATGAATGATAACTGCTATAATCATAACTGAAAATGTCAAAAACTTTGTGGAAAAAAATCATATATAGGTATGGATTCAATTACTATAAACCAGAGAGAAAGTACAAAAGTTTCCAAAGGGAGAATATTGTCAATTAGGGGAATATTAAACACCAACAGATTACTCGTCATAAATGAAATATCATCTTAAAATGCTGAAAAAGAAAAACAGTTGACAAACAGAAATTGTTTAGGCAACAGAGTGATCTTCTAATAATAAGTACAGAAGTATCTGTTGTCAATGGAAGTCCTGCAAGAATTATGAAGGGTGATGTGTGTGGCTTTAGATGAACAGTACAGAGGGCCTGTTGCAAAACAGCAAGCAAACAGAATCCTTAGTGTCGTCCCTGTGAAGAAAAGAAAAATATATTACTTTAAATTCCTATGTTAGATGTAGAGAATAGAAATAACAAAAACAGGAATTCATCAAATAAAACGTAAGCAGTAAAAATGTAAATGAACCCCAAAAGGAATATTTAAAGGAATTATTTAATATACCTCTAACATACATGTTAAAAATATATAAATTACCAGCATCCTTAATGAAGAGTTATCATTAAAATTCAATTCATATAGGTATTAGAGAAATAAGAAGCTATTATGAAAAATCATGACAGTAATTTTAACTTTGATAAAACAAATTCATTTAAAACAACACATTATTAAAATTAACACTGCAAATATAGATCTAAATTATTCTGTATTTAATGAAGAAATAAATGTATTTTATCAAAAAACATTCATGAAATGAAAACCTGAGCTCCAGATAATTTCCTAAAAATTCCAAAAACATTTATAGAGGAAATATTATTTATTTTGTATTGCAGATTTAGAAAATATAGAAAGCACAAATCACTTCCTGATTTATTTCTTGGAATAGACAATCTTTTTAACAAAATGTAAGCAATATTACAAAAATAGGAAAGTATAGGCCAGTTTCCCTCATGGTTCTAGTCATAATAATCATTGAAAAATATTATCAAATGAAATCCAGCAATATGTAAAAAGAGCAGTACCCTGCAATCAAATAAGATTTAAGAATTCAATAAATTTAAAATTTGAAAACAAATTTATGTGAATTCACCAAATTCCTAGAATTAAAGACAAAATTTTTCATACATACATTTTTTTTTAATTTAGTAGGTGCTTATAATAAGAACTTTGATATAAAGGAGTAGATGGGAACGTCTTCAGTCTGATGGAGGAAATCTGTTAAAGTCGAGCACTAAAGTCTTTCATCTTGCAAAGATAAAAGACTAAGTGCTTTTCCCCTAAGCTATAGAGCATGGCCAGAGGTTCTGTCTCTGTTCAACAATGAGCTAAAGATACTATCACAAGCAATAAGGCAAGAAAAATAAAATTAAAGCTGTAAAAACAAGAAATGAAGATTTTTTTTGTTCACATATACTATGGTTGCTTACTTAAGAAAATCTTAGTGGATATAGAACCACTATGCTAATAAATACATTCAGAAAGATGACAGGTTCAGTATACAAAAATTTTATTTTCATATAGTAGTAGCAGATAATATAAATGAAAAGTTTAAATAAATTTACAAGAATTGAAGACTTGTAATGTAATGTCTTTAACCTAGGACTGTAATTTCCCTACATTCAAAAGTAAAAGGACATAAAGAAATATTCATTATTTCTGAAGATTTACGGTTGTAGAATACCTTTTTGCCATATTGATTTATAGATTCAAAATAATTCCAATTAAAATCTCAAATTTGGCTGGGCAGTGGTGGTGCATGTCTTTAATCTCAGAAGAGGCAGGCAGATCTTTGAGTTTGAGGCCAGCCTGGTCTACAGAGCGAGTTCCAGGACAGCCAGAGTTACAACAGAGAAACCCTGTCTCGGGGGAAAAAAAAAAATCTCAAATTTGAGCCTGGAAAGCTGGCTCAGCAGTTAAGAGCATCAAATCTGGTTTGCATCTCACAGTTGACTGTAACTCCATCTCTAGAGGATCTAACATCCAGTCCTGGACTCTATGAACATCTACAGGACATAAGAATAAAAATTGTCACTTGCATGTTAAGAAAGGCAAAAGTACACACACACACACACGCGCACACACACACACACGCGCGCGCACACGCACGCACACACACACACACACCCCTCTGCACATGTTCACTCACATACACAAATAAGAATAAATTTTATAATTATTTCATGTTCTAATTTTGGAGAAAATTATGAACTGAATTTTAAATTTTACATATTATTAAATAAAATCCAGCAATACATCAAAAGGAACATCAAAAAGAACAAACCAAAAGGACTTTCACAACAATATTTAAAAATAATCTATAAATAGAGTAATTGGATAACATGATGTCAGTCACTAGTTCCTTCCACCTCAAAGTAGACTGTGACAAGAGATTAGGGATTCCAATAGCAACCTCAAACATATATGATCAATTGATTTAGAGACGAGAGAGAGAGAGAGAGAGAGAGAGAGAGAGAGAGAGAGAAGAGGAAGGGAGAGAGATGTGGAGCAATGTAATTGGAAAAGGAAAATATTTTCAATAACGGATACCAAAACAAATGCATAGATGTTGAGGAAAATAAAACTTTGACATCGCTTATTATCCTCTAAAATTGATTTGACTTGTATGTGTTAAATACCTGCACAAGAGTAACAATATGTTTCTAAAATAACATGTAGAAAATTAAAATTCTTTGTCCTTGAAGTGACAAATATTTAGAAGGAACAGAAAACCCTACTTATAAAAATAATTGATGATTGAACTGTATCCAAATTTAAATTTTCTCTTTATAAAATGTAGTGTTATGACAGTGGATGGGCACAGAGAAGACCGGAAAGAATACTTACAGTGCATTTTACAGCAAAGGATTTGTGTCCAGAACACAAATGTTCACAGAAAACAACAGAAAATTCAACTTTTTAGACTGACAGATAATTAGAACCCTCTCTCATATTTACTAGAGGAAATAGGCAGTGGAAGAGCTACCTTGAAACACAGAGTCAGTGTCTGATAAAGTTAAACATATACCTGTCTCAGTCTCACAACTTCATGGCCCTATTGCTGCTTATTTAACAAGATGTTCTGAAAATTATGCTCTGAAGGAGACTTAGACATAAATATGTATATAGTGACTCTATTTAGAATTTTCTAAAGCTGGTGTTCTGGCTGATATCTCCGTCTCTCTCTCTCTCTCTCTCTCTCTCTCTCTCTCTCTCTCTCTCTCTCTCTCTCTCTCTCTCTCTCTCTTTCTCTCTCTCTCTGTCTTTCAGCTTGGCACAAGCTAAAGTCATTTGGGAAGAGGGACTCTCAATTAAGATTGTCCTATATAGACAAGTTTGTAGGGTATTGTCATGTTTAGTGATTGATGTGGGTGGGTCCAGCTTACTGGGGGCAATGCCATCCCTAGGTTATAAGAAAACTGGCTGAGCAAGCCATGAGGAGCAAGCCAGTAAGCAGCACTCCTCCATGGTCTCTGCTTCAGTTCTTCCCTCCAGATTCCCGCACTGACTTCCTTCCATGATGGACAGTTATGTGGAAGTGGAAGTGAAATAACACCGTTTCCTCCCCAAGTTGCCTATGGTCATTCTGTTTTATCATAGTAATAGAAAACTAAATAAGACAGCGGAAAGGATACAAATGTGATAAGTGGATATACAAAATAGGATCCCCAGAAGCAAATAAACTCAAATAGACTATACACAACATTGTTGATGGATATCATAACCATGTGCAAAAGAAACCAGGACAAAAGGAGGAAAAACTGTCACTTGCATGTTAAGAAAGGCAAAATTACAAGTATTAATTGTGAATTGTAGGAATTGGCTGGTATGGGGCTCGAGAAGCTTCTATATCTCTCTCTTAGGGTGGTGGTTATATGATAATTGTTTATCAAAATTCTTACTATATATTTTTTAAATGTTAGCTTCAGAATACAAGAGCAAAAAGTAACAAGATTACATCAGACAGAAAGTGTCTGCTAATGGGTTATCCCAGGACCTGGTTGTATAGCCAAAGAAAGTGAAAGCTCTGTGCTGACCAGACAGATGCACTGCCATGCTTATTGCAGCATGCTTCACAGCAGCCAAGACATGCAAGCAATGTAACGTCAACCAGCAGATGAATAGGTTAAAAATATGGCATATTTACACAATGGAATATTATTCAGCTATAAAAGAATGGAATCTTGTCAGTTGTGACAGCGTGGAAGGAACTTGAAGACAGATAGTACACTTGATGAAGTCAACTGGGTGGAGAACAAGGATTTCATGATCTCATTCATGTGGCATGTAAGGATGCTGTGCTAGAAATGGAGAGTGCCATGGTGAATACCTGAGGCTGGTCCGAGTGGATGGGGGAAGAATGGGGTGATTTTATTCAGTACATTCCTCATTTACAGTTAGGAAAATTACATTAGGAGGTTTTGGTAAACAGTATTTACTATTGGCAAAGATGGCCAATGTAAACTTTTTCAAAACCAGAAGAAATAATTTTGAATATTTTCAGGATGAAGAATTGATACATTTTTGAGAAGATAAATATGTTTATCCTCAGTTGGCATATATCAGAACGTCTCATGGAATTCTATAAACATAGATAATTTTTTATGTATCAATAAAATGTAAGTTCTGCTGCCTATAATTTTTACCTTGATTTTTGGCAAATGCACATTTGACTCTAATCAATTCTCATCTAAAGTGTTTCACCCAAACCATGTCCCTAGACCCTTTGTTAATTAACCTTCATATCTGTGTTAAGCATCTTTCTCTGCCCATGACTCTGACTGCAAGATATGTGCTAGAACATAAATTGTCAGGATTCATAAATTTAGGGAACATTCAATGTTGATGAGAGAAGTAACCAATAACAAGCCTAGATTCGGGCTTGGCAGTGTTGCCACTTGGGGCACATTTACTGTGATATTGCTCCGTGTCCTCTCTTGTGAGAGATGCTATTTCTCTAACTATGCTCCATTTCTTAGGCAGTGGGGTGGGGAATTAATCCAAATTTACCTTCTGTTTGATTATAATTTACAAGGTTAATGCAAACTATAGTTTTAAAACATCAAAAAGTCTGAAGTTTAAACATTATTTTCCATTCTTTCTACTACCCAACAGATATTTTTATTTATTCCTTGGTTTCTGTATATTTTTAGATAGCCAGAGCCAAAAAAAAAAGAATAATTGAATATTCAAAGCTGATAACAGGCATGATTTCAGTTCCTTTCCAAATATAAGCTTCTCTCTTCTCTGTGCTTAACTGTGAAGCTGGTGTTCTTGCAGTTTGACTTTTAAGACTAAGAATTCTGCTTTACCTAAAACACACCATGTGTGTTTAGCTTACTCAGTATGATTGGGTCTTGTCTAATTTTACTTCTTGATATTCACGCCCAACTAACATTACCCAAGTCTGGCTGTAATGGAAGTCTTCTTTTCTATCATTCATAGTGAATATTTATTAAAGCACTAAATACCTGAATTATGAAATGCAGACCTAAGCACATTAACCTGGCTGCGTTATTTCCTTTCTTGCTTTTTTAAAAAACACATATTTTAGCCCTGTCTATCAGCGCCAGATGGCAACTGCATTTTGATACACTGAATATTTACCAAGTCATGTGGTATGCTTTTGAAGTATTTTTTTAGCCCTTCCATCAAATGAGCTGACTCATCCTTCATTCATTTATTCCTTTTTTTAACAAGTTGCATATTTAGAAACTTGACCTAAGCTTTATCAAAATGATGAAATATGTTTTAAAATGATACATCAGAAATTCTGAAGGCCTGGATACATCTTACATCCTGTCATCATGGTGTATACTCAATTTTTATTGTTAATAATGTATTAATTTCTCTCATTTTAATGAAACTTGATTCTAGCTGCATAGTATTGTTAGCAATGAGAAATATATTTGTACATAGATTGATTTAGGATATTCGGGAAACTAAATGTGTTTATGATTAAAATGGCCATGAAAATAGCAACTGAGCATCTGATTTTTTTTCCATGACCTACATAAAGAGCCAGTGGGAAGTACACAGTAGAGCTAATACTAGTACAATAGCAATAATGACTGTAGTAGTGCCAGGAAGAGGATGTACGAGGAGACTGTGATGGCACCCAAAGGCCCTCAGAATACTGATGTCCAAGTTTCTTTGGTCTTCATAAGAACATGCTTTTGTTGGAGCCAATGTCAAGATTTTCTGTGGACACTAATATTTCTTAATCTAAGGACATACAGAGTTGGGAAAGGAAAGTACATGGCATTTAAAATTATGGCTAGAGGTCAGTACATATTCTAAGGACTCTTTCTTTTCCATTGGTCTCCAAAGACACTTTTCAGTTGTAAAGTTTGTATGGCTGCTGGTCAGTATAGGATATTGTGTATCTTTAGATATCTTTACATATCTAAGTTATGTACTGCTGATTAGTCAAGTGAGCTTAGGCTTTAACAAATCACAATATTTATTTTTATTTTAGGAGACAATACTTTCTATATCACTGATTCTCAAGCATACTAATGCTGTGGCCCTTTAATACAGTTCCTCATGTTGTGGTAACCCACAACCATAAAGTTATTTTTGTTGCTACTTCATAACTGTAATTTTGCTACTGTTATGAATTGTTATGTAAATATCTGATACACAGATGGTTTCAGGTGACCCCTAGGTAAGGGTTGTTCGATCCGCAAAGGGGTTGCGACCCACAGGTTGAGAACCACTGTTCTGTATTTCATGGCTTCAGCTTGTTGTGTTTGGGATTACTAATCGTCATTCTTGACCATGTCGATGAACTTTTCCTACTATACCTTGACTATACTATACTTTGAACTTTGAAGTGCATTTGTTCAAATTCTAATTAGTGGGTGGGTGTTGTTTTTCTAAATTCTCTCTGTGTTTTAGAGCAAATTTTATCCCTCCCTTAGGCTGTTATTCTAGATTACTCTTCACAAATTTTCCAATGCTGTCCTTTGGAAGGCAGCCTTTCTAGCTTGTGAACAGTAACATTAGCGTTTCATCCAGCACAAGTGAGAAATGCAGGTACACTTTTTATGAACTTGATACAGCTCTGCTCTACCAATGCTTGAGAAAAGTGGACACAGGGAACTTCTCTAACTTGGCTCATTCAGCCTTTGAAAATATGATTTGTTAAAACATAAAATGATTAGCAAAATGTGTATATAGTAAGTGCTCAACAAGTGGTTCATATTACACATAATATGTCTATAGGTGCTAGTGATATTGAGGTAACATAGTAAGAGAGTCAAAAGTATACTTATTAATGTAATAAATAATAATCATTAATTGCTAATAGATTTCTTGGTAAATTTTCAGCCAGTGGTAACATAATAATGAAAGAAACGTCAAAACAAATTAAGATTTTGATAGTTTAATCAAAACAGCACAAACTATATTTAATGTAAATTTAGTTAGTTAAAAGTACAACCTTGTTTCCTCTTCTGATAGACAGCCATTTCAAAGTGTAAGTAGAAAAGATGTTCAATCAATTCACAAATAAAGATCTCCGCAAGATACCACCTAGTCTATTATCAGGTATCCCAGTGAATTAGTACCTCAGGATCCAGTACCTTTCCTTTCTCTCAAATAAATGCCATAATTACAAACCAAATGCAGACTGGAGAGAAAATAGAGTGCTTCCTGGGTGCTGACATCATTCATCTTACACTGATTTCACAGGTGGTCTCTGAGTTACAGATGCACAAGCTGGGGCTGGCTTGTTCAAGGCCGCATGGTAATCACTAGTGAGAACTGATTGGGACCTCAACCACCATGCTTCGCCTGCCGTATCACGGTGCTCCTTCCATGCCAGCTATGTAAACTAATGGAAGGACTTTCCAGAAGCTCCTCCATACTGTGGAGTTTTGAGATCTCCAATCTGGTCTCAGGGCCTCCTGTCCTTGGGTTTTATATTTGAAGATGAGCTACAAAGGCAGAGAGAGGGAGGAAGGGGATAATGAGATATGGAAATGCTGAGTATTCCAACTTCCTCTTCAGATAGTCCGTGCTTGTTTTTAAGGAGTCCTGTCAGAGCCTTCACTTCTTGAGAAGGAGAAGATCCTTTTTTTTTTCCTTTTTTTTTTTTTTTGAGACAGGGTTTCCCTGTTGTAATTCTGGCTGTCCTGGAACTCATGCTGTAGACCAGGCTGGCCTTGAACTCAGAGAGATCCTCCTGCCTCTGCCTCCAAGTGCTCCCTCCTGAATGGTGGGGTTTCAGGTGTGTGCCACAACCACCCCGCCATTTTTATATTTGGTTTTTGGCTATTTCTTTACTACATATATTTTAACTGAGGCAGCCGGGTATGTGATGTGTGTTATATGTGTATATAATCATATTTGCACACTTATGAGTATAGGTTTATGTACATGCGTGTGTACATGCATGTGGAGACCACAGTTCTACTTCAGTTGTCATCCTCTCTGAGATTCCAGACATGTACCACTTTTATGCGGGTGTTGGGGATCAAACTCAGATCCTCATGCTTATATTGCAAGCGTTTTTCTAACTGGTCCGTCCTCCTAGCCCTGTAATCAGCCATTCACTAGCAACTCCAACCCAGAGTTCTGAATCTGTTCTGTTTCTTTCTGAAGGTATTTCATAAACCTTCCCATCTACCTAATCTGCATATTGTACTGAAGTTATTCATCTTCCAATGTTTTGCAATTTCCCTTAGGAATACCCTTAGCAACTGCCTTTCCATACAAAGTGCCTGGGAAAGTTTAAGAGGATCAAATCCCTTGTAACTAAACAAAATAGACCTTTTGAATGGAAATTTAATAGCAAATTAGATTGGCAGCATTTACAGGGGAATGAATGAAACTTTTGTTTTCTTTACATTTACAGTAGAAAAGTCAACTAGCTCTCTGTTATACAATAAGTTGGATGAAAAATTTGTTTTTTGTCTTATTTTGCAATGTATCTTGCTTTCACCACGTTCTGTCAATTCACCCTCCAAAACAAACCTGTAACCTGGGCTGTGCCCCGTTGCCTTTGCCTGTTGCCTGAGGCCTTGACTGAAATGCATGTCCCTAAAGGAAGAGGAGTTTCACTGGAAGAAAAGCTTGGTCCTCAGGTACAAACTCTCTGACTGGGGGAAAGCCGTGCCTTTCATTCTCTCCTCAAATGAGGCCACAGGAAGCTTCCACAGCCTCCTTGCACCCATGGTCCTGCTTTGAGAGGGCGCCCGGGAGGAGGGCAGGCAGGGACTCCTACCCTCCTTCCAGCTCACTGCTCTCCCCTGAGTTCGTCTTTCTAGTGTTGAAGTTTTATAAAAAGGTCAGAAAATAGGAGTAATGATTTCTAAATCATTTATGTCCTTTTTAAACAATAAATAGCCCCAACTATTGATAAAGGTAACTCTCCTCCATCAGGACTTTCTGTCCCTCTCAATGATTCTGCTAAGTCTCTGCATTCTCTTCAGACTTTTCCATGGTTTGATATTCATGTGATGACGTAAGACTCTTCTCATCAATCTCTTTTCTCCCTCTAATCCTCAAAACTCACATAATTTTCACAGTGGAGAAGTAAACATGAAATTTGCTAGTTTTGTGTATATGTGTGTGTGCATGTATCCAGGGACATGTGGAGGATTGTGTGTGGCATTAACATCTTTTTTTTTTGAGATAGGGTGTCTCACTGTCCTAGAACTCACCAAGTAAGCTAGTCTTTCTCTCTGGCTAGGGAAGGCCCTACTTGCCTTCCTGTTCCTGCCTCCCTGACACTGAGACGGAAGGTATGCACCACCCCCTCCACCATCTTGTAAAGCGGGTTCTCAGGCCCTCATGCTTCCATGGCATGAACTTTACCAACTGAGCCTTTGCCCCAGCGCTGTAGATAGTTTTAGTTTAATATTCTTTGTAATTGTGTCAAATCAAAGAAAAGTATTGTGTCTGGTGCAGTTGCCTAGTAAGCTAAATGGAGTTCTTTTCACTTTTGCATAATGAAAGTCCACATGTAGTAGAAGTCTGTTCAGTTTAAGGATGACGCAGTATCTCTTTTTGAGGCACCTGAGGAAAATAACAGAATCAGATACCTGGCCTTTAACAAAACTATCCATTGTAAACTGTTGGCAGCCAGAAAATATCAGGAAGCAACTGACTGAAACTGTGGTTACCTCTCATATTAGCAAATGAAGGCCATTTCCAGCTTGTGTCATCAACACATATAGTCCTCAAGTCACCAAGCACATAGTCCTGGAAAGAAGAGTGTGAGATAAGGTTGAAATCTCCTCATTCTACTGTGTAATTAACTAAACTTGCCAGCTGTGTTTTAGAGTACACTTTTGGGGTAAACATTGAGCTATCACAGACACAGATTCTTTGGCAATTGTGTGTGAGAACAGCTAAGAATATTTTTGTAATATATATTGTAATATATCTATGTGTATATGTAGTATTTTGTGGGGTGTGTGTGTGTGTGTGTGTTTTGGCCGTGTGTGGTGGCACATGCTTTTAGTCCCAGCATACTAGAGGCAAAGGCAAGCTGATTTCTGTGAATTCAAGGCCAACCTGGTCTACATAGCAAGTTCCAAGCCAGGTAGGGCTATGAAGGAATATCCTTTTACATAAAAAGAAGAATCGGTCATCTTTAATATTCAGTTAACTGAATTTTACAAACAGTAACATGCTGCTTATATATGTGCAACTCTTATTGTACTTTCATGGATTCTGTGCTAATATTCATTTCAACAAGCTTCTGAGGACTCACACTATATGTATCTATGTGGTGTGCAAAAAAAAAAAAAAAAAAAAACCTGTTACAACAGCAACAGTACATGCCTTATTACATGCTACCGAATAGCCATTGTGTTAACAAAACTTTAATTTCACAATTAGTTTTCTTTGTATTCTTTCATTTCCAGAGGTAGATAATTATTCTAAATACCCTTTCTCTGCCTAATTAACTAATAAGGACTTATTAGTCCCTTCTTATTGCCACATTTAAACATCAAAATTTCACATACAGAAAAATGAATTATATGAAAGGCAACAAATATAGATGAATCATTAAAATATAACTTTAAATAAAGACCATTACATCTCAGTATCCTTTACATTACCATAATACCACTTTATAAATTTTGAGTGACCAGTTTACACGTGTGAGGACAGCATCACTATGTAGCACATATATGTAAGCACACAGTTCTATATGGAGGTGACAAAACTACATGGAAAAAAAAGTAAAAACAATGAAATTGAAAACCAAGATTGTTGTTAATTCAGATGAGTGGAAGCAAAATATAAGATAGGCTGAATTATCTGGTTATTTAACATTATTGTAAAGCTTCTAGTTTCCTGCTGTCCATTACTATAAAAACTGTTGAATAGTAGTTATTTGAGTGGCTAAAGGAAATAACCATATGACTGACTAGAGGAATGGCCCCTCATTGGTTAAGAGCACTTACTGCTCTTCCAAGGGACCTAAGTTTTGTTTCCAAACTCCATATCAGGCAGTTCACAACTGCCTTTAACTCCAGCTCCATGGGATCAAACTTCCTCTTCTGGCCTCCATAGGCAGCAATACACACTCACACATGCTCGCACCATACACACAAACACACACATACACACACCACAATTAAAAATAAATTAAATATTTTCTAAATTCCATATGAGTGAATTAAAGTAGGCTAAACATGGACTAATGATGAGTATATGACTAGTACCAAAATCTGATTAATCAAATTCTAATACCCAACATACTCAGACTACTGCTACCACCCTAGCAGCTGCATTGTAGATGTTATGTAGATTACCCCCAAAGCTCTTGCTTTAGACCATAAGCAAGTATTGTCTGTCAGCAATCTCATATCATTGATTACAGGTCAAGAGTGGATTGATGGAGTAGTTCAAGGACTGTCATGGTGTTTTAGTCAAAATGTCACCAAGGGCTGAGAAATGTCAAGCCAAGGCTTCTTGAGCTGGAGAATTCTTATATCTCACTCGCTTGGTTAAAGCCAATGTTGACTGCTTAGCTATCCTCGTGGGTAGGTTCTGGCTTTCCTCAGAAGGAGGGATCCAAGGTAGAAGTGGTAATGGTAACAGCCTCTGTGACTTGGGATTCTCCCTGTAACATACTCTGTTGGTAATACAGAACAACCCTGACACAGGGTGTGCAGGACTACACAGGAGAGGGAATTCAAGAAGGGAATCAGTGGGGACATCTTAGAAGGCGGTTGGCACGCAGACCAAGCTTACCTTACATCTCTAGCTTCTTCATTTACTGTAACTCTTAAGTCCTAGGCATCCCTCTCTGGCTGCTCTGAGTAGCACTGTCAAATTTGCACTTACCTCTGGGCTGAACACAAACAATAGAACTTCCTGCCATAAATAAACCAATGCCACCACCCTTCTAATTCCATTCTTTCCATTTAATATTTTACTAAGGATTTCTTGCTTCTTTCTACATATGCTTTGAGCTTTTTGAGCTCTCTTGGTTTAGGGTTTTGTTTCCTGATTCTAGAATTTCTCATTTTTAACCTCCTAGACTTCATCTTTCCTGAGCGGTCCCAGAAAGTTTGGATCATTTTGTTGCTATCATAGATTTATTAATTTTAATAATTTAAAGTGGATACATTAGCTTGCATAATTAAAACATTTCTTCATTGTTCACGTCATAATATTTGTCCAGATGGTCAGTTGCACACTCCACAAATATTTATAGAGAACCAATGAAGTGTAACATTGTCAGACAGAAGACATGGAAAGGAATAGTGGTAAAATGTGTAGAAAAGGAAGGACTGTCAAAGGAGAAGTCAGCACAATATGCAAAATTTTAAAAATATTAGATAATTTGAAGTCCTCATTTACTCTAAAATAACTCTATTTGAAAGAACTGTGCTTCAGCCGTATCCATTTAGTAGCTGTTATTCGCATATACCAACTGAGAATCATATACCAAATCTCCAAGCAAGATACCTTAAAATGATGACTGACTGATCGAATGTGTGAGCTGAAAGCACGTAGACATGTGCTTCGTAGTAAATAGTGCTTGTCTAGTACTTTGTTGGTAACTAAACATTAGCCACACGTAGTCCTTTCCCCACTACTGCCTCACTCTTTGTCAAAATGCATGCAGGTGCATAAACCACAAAGGAGTACACTGATTGAAGAGTGTGTGACACAGCATTTGCTGTTTCCTTGCAACCTAAATCAGTTGGCAGCCCTCATCTACAAAACAACAGATCTGCATTAGAGATGTCTTTTTTCTTTTTTTTTTTCTATATTAGAAATTACTTGGAAAGAAGGCAGTTGTTTGTTTTTTTTTTTTAAATTTTTTTCTTAGAATAAGGAACCAGCAGCAGTGTGAAGTAGCATAGGGACACCTAGGAAACTCATGCAGACCTAGAGGTACTGCCCTCTAGAAGAACTGATATCCCAGTCCAATGTCCTCATGTACTAGTTGACAAATGTATCTGCTGAATAGTTTTGTGTCAGCTTGGCACAAGATCAAGTCTTCTGACAGAACCCCAATAAAGCATATGCTTTCATACAATTGTGTTGTATCTATAAAATCGGGTTGTATCCATAAGATCAGGTTGTAGGCAAGCCTGTAAGGCATTTTCTTAATTAGTGATTGATGCAGGAGGGACCAGCCCATTGTGGGTGGTGCCATCCCTGGGCAGGTGGTCCTGGGTTCTAAAAGAAAGCAGGTTGAGCGGGCCAAGAGGAGCAAGCCGGTAAGCAACACTCCTCCATGGCCTCTCATCAGCTCCTGCCTCTGGGATTCTGGACTGTAAGTTCCCCTGTCCTGACTTCTTCATTCAATGATATGAAAGTATAAGCCAAAAAAAAACCCTTTCCTCCTCAACTTGCTTTTTGGTCATGGTGTTTCATCATAGTAATAGAAACCCTAAGACATTGTCCATTTGACAGCAAAGAAGACCCTTTTCTAAACAGTGAAAAGCTTAGCATATTTTTCATATGCAAGGAGAGATGATTAATACTGTTACAAAATGGCATACAATGTTTTCCTTGAATATCTGCCTCATCAAGATGTGTAGTTTAAGTTAAAGTGCGATTCAAATTTTGCAGGCTTTCCAAGTTTTATTTTATTTCTTGATTGATACATAATATTTATACTAATACACAGATGTATGCATATACATATAGGGTAAAATGTGAAGCTTCTATCCCTGTATACATTATATTGAAGCACCAGCTGTTTGACACCAGGTTCTATGATGGTAAGTCACATAGAGAAACCCCACTCATTTGGGCCTTCTCAGGATATCCAGAATATTCTAGGACTACATCTTGCAATCTCTATCAGAAACAACCATGGAACAATGTAAAACAATTAGACCACATTTACTTTTTCTCTGGCATTTGTTTGTTGAGTTGATGAAACCTGGGAGTTTGAATTGGGTGAACCTTAGAAGCCAAGGTCACTGTAAGTATGAAAAATTAGCTAGAAAGAGTTCCAGAAAAAAGAGTAAGCTCAATTAAGTTGTTATGGTAAAATATTTAAGAACTTGACTATTGTGGGCTCCTAGACTTTTTATATTTCAAGTAGACGTTGGCAATCAGGAAAATTCTCATTCTGCGGCACTTTAGCTACCGCTCCTCTCATAGACAAAGCTTTAAAATACCTGTATATTCTCATTCCCAAAAATGAGTGATTAAGCTACCACCTCTGGCTCTATTCCACCCAAAGTTCCCCTTCTCCACCCTAAACTATTTGTTCATTCCTAGATTGCCAATATCAGTTAAGTGTTGATCATATTCTAGAACACCAAAGTAATTAACAATAAAGTGTGAATGAGGTTTACAGGTTCACAAGGAAAATTTGCATTTTAAAGAGGGGCTTGTTAAACACAAATGAACTCCTAATAGATGGGATGTGTGAGTGAGGATTTCTTTCTGAAAGGGATATGGAGGAGGCTTTCTCTTGCTCCCTTTCAGCCCTGAGATCGATAACAAGAAATGGGTGTGGTGGTGCACACCTTTAATCCCAGCACTCCAGAGGCAGAGAGAAGTGGATCTCTGAGTTCAAGGCCATCCTGACTTACATAGTGAGTTCCAGGACAGCCAAGGCTACACAGAGAAACCCTGTCTCAAACCAAAAACAAAATAAACAAACAAAAAACAAGAAGCAAGCGTCTCATTGGCATTATCAGTTGCTGCCTCCACCAACTGTTTCTTAGTAAGCACCACCTGTTTTGTCCATTCTACAACCCTAGAAAGTAGAATTTTCTTAAAATAGAGAATCACCTGTTAACAGTACAGATCATTGATACAATCCTGTCTATTACTGAAAATCTTGATGCCTGAAAATAGGTCTCATAGCCCTAAACTGTTGGAATAATTAGTTTAAGAAGACAAAAATGTCATATATAACAGGACTAGCTTTTTAAAATATTACTGAAGTATTTAGATGAAAAATACTTAACAAAAAATTCCTATAATTACTAAAAGTCCTGAAGAAATTAATCTTGAATACTTAAAAAAGAAAACATCTTTGCAGAGTTGGCCAGTATTGACTGTTTTATTTTTTTCTAATTCTTTTCTTTTAAAAATCAGCCTTTCATACTCTGACCCTCTTACACAAGACTGACCAGTTGTCCTCTCTAGATCCTTGTGTCAGTATCCATCCCAAGTATGGCCCATCAAGAAGACCGTAGAGAAAGAGCCTGCTCCCACATGCTTGGGTAAATCTTGCTGTTCTTCATAGAAGTGTCCTGGAAACTGAAAGGAAAGCACTGTGTTTATAAAGTGAAATAATAATAACTATTAGTAACCTTGAGCTTTAAACAGCTCTTTCCCTATTGGTTCTAAAATGTCTTTAGACTCATTTTAGGAGGAGTTATAAATAATGATGTTCACAGAACTAATCTGTATTTGCCAACAAAATAAATAGTGGAATTAGGATTCAAATCTAAGACTCAAAAAATTTCACTGCAAATCTGTGTTTTTTTCATTACCAAATTTTAAAGACAAATATACCTTTCTTTGTAAATTAAATAAAACTAAACATACTTACTAAAATTAAAAACCTAAGAGAGTTCACAGACTATAATATTCATCAGATTTTTTTTCTAGTCTTAAGCTTGTTGATAGAAAGATCCTTCTGCTTAGATTACTAAGAGTTGAAAATAAAGCAAAAGACTTAGTTTATATCTTTCTTTTCATAGACATTGCCCAATTATTAGCAATTTAAATTTCCTCTACAGGAATACTATCAGTGTAGTGTAAATTACTCCTGGTAAGCTTATACTCAGGGAAGCCCCATAATTTGCCACCCAAACTGGAGTGCTTCTGAAAGTGAAAGTGACACTATTAAAAATGTGGATCTGAGCAATCCTAAGGGAAACTGGAACTACCCTGGGTCAAGTAAGGGCTATGACCACTCAACCTAAAAGGCACAATTCCACGTAAAACGTCTGGCAGCATGAAAAGCCCTGTATGTTTTATCCATATTTGCAAGCACAACTTCAAGGGAAATGTGAAATGAAGGCAAGTAACAGCAAAGTTAAATTTGATAGTGTGAACTCTTCATGTCTTAGAGTAGCATGAGAGCCAATGATTTTTTTTCTTTAAAAAAAAAAAATGTCCATTGCTACATGCTATTCTTGTATATGTTGCCTTCCGTTTTTTCCTATGAAGTGTTCTGTTGCAAGATGCCCCTAGAGTATCATATTTAGCCTAGTCTTCGTATCAGAAATGGCAGAAAGAGAATTGAGCAATTAATACCAACCATTGCTGAGTTATTTGGTATTCCTTCAAACAAGATACTTCTCATCAACCAAACTTAAGTGTTTTCACAATCTATAAAACGTTCAAATTAATTTTATTTTTTCCTAAATAAAAGAATGAAGCCATTTGCTTGCCATTTTAACTTTTATTTGAGGTAGGAAGTTTCCCTTCTGGACAGCAAGTTGTATCCTGGAAGTGGTAAAATTATCTAGGGGTAAAAACTAATGACACTTTGTTGTGGAATAGTTGACAGGAATGCAAGGTGTGTTACATAATGTAGCCCTTCATTAGTGGAGCCTCAGACAGAATCCTGCACTTTCAGCTGATGCCAAATACCACCACCAAAGTCCTCCCTAACTTTAGGCAACTCTGAGTATTTTTCTCCACCTCTTGCCATGATTATTCTGGCTTCTGATTAAATCACACCTTATGCTTAAAGTCGCTAACCTAAAATGACCCAAAGCTACTATTTCTCTCCTCAACAGCTCCCTGTGGCTGGTAATATTTGGAATGCCTGAAAATAGCCTCTATCCCAACTTTACGTAGTCTCTACTCCAAAAGCAAATGCTAACAGTTTCTTCACTCAGGTTTTCAAACCTCAGGTGAGAGATTTTGGAAGCTAATTAGCATGCTTAGGAGTCTGTGGCATTTAGGTGAGTCAGTCACACAATCTAAGCAACAGAGAAAGAATCTTGTTGCTAGGAAGACTGGGGAGAATAGATATTGGGTAGGCAACACTCTCTAATCCTGCTGTAATGACAAAAAACATAAAAGAAAAATTAATGTGAGCTATAAAAACTAAAATATAATTTATGCAGAAGGTAGACATAAGGTGCATTACAAGATAACTTAAGCAATTAGATTGATAAATGAATACTGATTGGATTCTCCTAGGGAAGAGCAGAGGCTGTAAACCAGGAAAATAGCAAGGCTGTACATAGTAAGTGGCCACTGCATCCCCAGATCCTTATTCTGATAGACAGGAGCTGAGCTTCATCTCAGACACCATCAGTACCTACTAAATCATAGTAAATGGGTGAATACGACTCCAGCGCAGAGTCCAGGCATGATTGAACAAATCATAGAGATGCTAGAAAAGAAAACTGAAAATTGGGACTCCTGGAACACTTGGGATTGAAAACATATTCTAATACGGTTGTTACATACAGAATACTTACTAGAAAGGACTAGAACACAGGGTGCCTTAACAAGATGCAGCAAGCAATAGCAGCTAAGGCAACAAGTTGGTAATTGGAGCTTGATATTTAAAGCCAAGTTATACCGCCGGAATTAGGTTTTGTAATTCACAAATAATAGTCACATGCTGTTCTGAAGACTGTTGCTGCGTGCTTCCCTTGCTCCCATGTTCTGTTCTTGTAGTCTCCCAGAATTTCCAATTTTCAAAAATGAGAAGTCATTCATTGGGGATTTGAAGTTTACAATAGTAAAAATTTACACTTAGTTGGTTTCAGTTCTTGTCCTGAGGATTCCAATCAAGATGCTTCTGGTCAAGCAGATTGTTAATTTCCATAATGAATTGATCCTCTTATCATGTAATGACCTTCTTTGCTACTAATGACAGTTTGACTTAATCAGTCTAATGTGGTTATGATTTGCATGGAATACACTCTTCCAGCCCTGCCCTTTCAGTCTATGAGTGTCCTTCAAGCTAAAGTGAGTTTCTCTTAGCCAATACTTGGCTGGATCTTGCTTTTGTTGTTAATGTTCTTTTGTTTTTAATCCATTCAAATGTTCTATGTCCTTTGATTGGGACGCATAATTTACTTACTTCAAATATTAGGTAAAAACTTATTATTCCATTTTGCCAATTTGGTGTATTTCATAATTTCTTACTTCCTCTTTTCCTGTTTCCACTGTGGTTTGATGTTTTCTTGTTCTCCTTTTGCATTGGTCCCTCTCTCCAGTTTTTTCCCTTCTTCCTCTTTCTGACACCTTGCCATCTCTTCCTTTTCTCCTCTCTCTCTCTCTCTGCTTCTCTAGAATCCAACTATATCTCTAAACCTTTGGGTTTTTTACTTTTCAAATTTTGACAGTGTCTCACTGAGTTGCCCAGGCTGGCGTCTGACTTTAGGTCTTCCTGCCTCAGCTCAGAGGAGGGGATTACAAGTAGAGTCTTGGTTTCCTTTCTCTTTTCATTGTACAACTACTATACATTTTCATCTGTATTTGCCATGAAGCTTCCATTAAACAACTTAAAATGTCTCCTTGAAGCTCTTTAAGGTGGTAACATTTGACAGCATACAGCATCCCTGTGCTTTTCTTCTCTGCTCTCTACTTTCTATGTTATTGATGCTGCAGCTTATTATTTTATACTGTGCATACAGTAACAAGTTATTATACTTGTTCATACGCTTCTGTCTTTTAACATCCTGGAATTGAAAGTGATTCATATACTCTCATTATTTGACAACTTACCTTTATCAATGAGTTTTACCTTTTTCTATGTTCTTATGCTACTAATTAGAATCCTCTATTTCAATTCTCTTTAGTGCTGTTTTATTTTTTTTTTAACTTTTTTTAAGCTATCTAGCTGTGTTGAACTCCCTCAACCTGTGTTTGTCTGGGGAAGTCTCTGCCTTATTACTCTCCTCACACTTCAGGGAAGTTCTTCTGGTCACAGTGTTCTGAACTAATAGTTTGTTTCTACAATGCTTTGAATGTATCGCACTACTCTCTTCCGGCCTTCAAAACGATGGGAGCAAACTTCTGGACATGTTTTTTGAGCATGACAATTGTTTTTCTCTTGCTACTTTTTAAATTATCTTTGTTCTCTTAACAACTTGATTACAAGCTTTGTACATATCTCTTATAATCTAGTTGGAGTTCTTTAGCCTTCATGAATATTTATTTCTGTCCCCAGATTTGTTTTCTGTTTCTGTAAATTCCCACCCCCCATATCTTTCTCCTGCTTCTACCACTTCCATAATGTGTTCGTGATTCACTTCTTGTTAGGTAAGCTATTTTATTCTTTTTTCCCCTATTTTCTTTTTGTTTTCTCAGTGGTATTATTTTAAATTATCTGTTTTCAAGTTCACTGATTCTTTATTTGACCAAGTCTGCTTTGGAACATACTTACCCTAGTGAATATTCTGTTCCGTTTTGTATTTTCAGCTCCAGTAGTTCCTGCTTGTCTCTTTGTTGTTGTCTCTATTTCTTTATTACCTTCTCATTTTGATCATGCTTCCTTTTCATGATTGTGTTCAGCTGCCTTTAGCTGTTAATCTGTATTCTTTTGCTAGTCACCAAGCTTTACTAAGACATCTGTTTTGAATCCTCCTTTAGTTAATTCACAGATCTCCATTTTTTTTCAAACTGATTGATTTGTATTCTTTGATTGTGTCTCGCTTTCTTGATTCTTGTCATTCCTTACAAGTTTGCTCTGTAGTCTTCTGTATCTAGAGGAGCAGCTCCTCCCTAGTCTATATGGACTAGAAGTGGCTGAGAATTCCTTACCAGTGAGCATTGCTTGATAGGAGGAGACTTAACTTTGGTGGTTACTCGGGGACATCTATGAGATAAAATGGAAATGAGAGTTCTATGAAATTCTAGAAAGAAGATCTGCTTCACATTTTTCTCTCCTTCATGGAGAAAAGAGTCAGTTCTGCACATTTTCGAAATCTTTGAGAAAATTAGTTAATAGAGTCACCGCTCCCTTTCCTTTGTTCCTAGCCACCCAACAGGACTGGGATCTACAAGTGGGACAGGGCTTTCAATGAAGCTAGACAGCAGCACCCCAAAGAAGTTTCCTGGCAAACCAGGACCCAAGCAAATGGGTACACTACCTAAACTTACTCAGTTTTCCACAGGAGAACTCATAGCCTTTGTAATCTGATTGGTGTTGAGTTAATCTGGTTTGGAGGTGGTAATGGCCCAGCTGCAGTGAAATTACTCATATTGCTGTATAAATGTAACTGTTCTTGGTAAATGTCTTCTTAGTCATAGTAATGTGCTTCTTCTTCACTAGATTCTGTTCAGAATATTATGGTTCCAATAGCATTATATAGCTCTATTTCTGAGGCAAGATGATAGGTAAAGTTTTATACTCTGCCATCACACTAACTTCATCCCTATTTGTTATGTGTTAATTTTGCCTGTAAAATGCATCAATGACTAGCCAAATAGGTAGAGTATTAAGATGTGCAACTTCAGTAACATTGCCACGTAGACAAAGTCTATGTCTATAGCTATTTCACGAAATGTACTTGTTAAACTTTAAATCCAGCCTCCTTGGTTACATTAAAATATATCAGAGTGTTTGAATTAAATACTGCTTCTTTTTTGGGGATTTATTATATTTTTAATGACATGTATAGATAAGTGTGTCTGTGTGTGTGCAAATGTGAGTGCAGATGCCAGCAATGTCCAGAAGAGGGAGTAGCATCCCATGAAGCTATAGTTACAGGCAATTGGGGCCACCCAGTGTGGGTGCTAGGTACTGCACTCGGGTCTTCTGCAAGAGCAGTATGCACTCCTAACTGTTGAGCAGTTTCTCCAGTGCTTCTTATTTTGGCAAAAGAACACCTATTTCATTTTAATTGGCTGAGAAAATTTGCTTTAGTAGCAGAACCTTAAATCAACTCTGCTAAAGGCTTATATTATTAATATGGACCTTTTATAAGTTAACTGTGCTGTTTATATTTTGTCAGCCTGATATAAACTATAGTCATTTGGGAAGAAGGAACCACAATTGAGAAAAATGCCTCCATTAGATTACCCTGTAGGCAAATTTGAAAGGCATTTTCTTGATTAATGGTTGATGGGGAAGGGTCCAGTCCACCATGGGTGGTGCCATTCCAGACAGGGGTCCTCAGTTCTAAAGGAAAGCAGGTTGAACAAACCAGATAGAGCAAGCCAGTAAGCTGCATTTCTCTATTGCCTCTGTTTTAGTTCCTGCCTTGACTTCTCTCTGTGATAGTCTATAAGATGAAGTTAACCCTTACCTCTCCAAGTTGCTTTTGCTTTTGATGTGTTATCACAGCAACAGAAACCAAATTAGGACACTTATTGTTCACAAAACAAGGCAACATAATCTGTAGTTACTTCCAGTTCCAATAATTTTGTTCCATTTTTCAGTTTAATTTAACAGATATTAATTAATGAAATACTTACATAACACAAACTAATGAGGTAGAACCTGAGTAGATACAGAGATTGAATAATGTTAATTTTTTACGCAAATAGCTGATAATGTGATACAGTTAAGATTGAGCTGTGTATAGTAACACATCGTAGCTCCTTTGGTTTGGCATCTCATTTTTTTTATATATATGGCTTATTCCAAAAAGGAGGAAAGATCATTCCTTTGTTAGTATTTTTCATTTCTAGGTTTGGCAAATAAAACATAATCTATGAAGTATCGCTTTACTATACACTTATATATCACTTTCATTAGGAAGAACTTAGAACATTATAGAATCATTAGATCATCCATCCGCAAAGTAGCTTAGTGCAATTAGAAAACTAACAAGAAATATAATGATTTCCCTTTCTGCTTATTGGAAAGCTTGATTCTGAATTTCTTGGACTTGCCATAAGTCAGTGAGTGAGAGCAGGTGAAGGTGTGGACATGACCCCCACCCAAAGGGGACACAGCCAGTTTCCTTTACATATGGCAGCTTCCACTTCACTTGTTACCATCTTCCACAGGTGGTCAGCTCTTATTCCCTGTCTAAATAGCAGCTAGCTATTGATTTCAGTGGTTTCAATAGGAAAAAAAAGTATAGTGGACGAATGGAGGTCTGCAGCAACAGATATGCTGCACAAGCTGAGATGCAGCAGTAGAATATTTTAGACTTTTGTTTGCATTAAAAGAGGAAGTGAAGAGATCGTGAGTACTCTTCTATCAAACCAATCCATGAACCTCATACTATAAACTCAGCAGCTGTAAAGAAACTGGCAATTTGGTAGGTGAGAAAATCATTCTAATTATGGCAACCTACAAACTTGTTTTCTTGGTAGCACTGGAATTTTCTGCTTTTGAACAGTATCAGAAGGGAGAACAATCTTTCTAAACCTCAAAAGAAGCTCTCTAGCAGTGGCCAATTGTGTTTCTTTCGTTACCTAAGCCTTTCTGAGTCATAAGTGAGTTATATTCATGTCTCGTCCCATGATTTTCTTAGTAAAAAAAAATTTGCATCTGAAGCCTAGGAAAATGTTTGGCCTGTACAGTCGAATGTTTAAACAGGTGTGTGCTGCCCTGGTCTGGCTGAGGAAGGTAGTCATCTCCTTAGAACCCTGCCATTAGGAGAGTGTTTCGCATGCCAGCTTTCAGGAGTGCATGAAGAAAGGCTCAGGTGATACTTAAGTCTTATTACCTGGTTACTAACCCAATTCCCTCCTTCCCCCCTGTGTTCTCGTGAAGAAATTGATTTAATAGTTTCAAGATATTATTAAATACATTCTACATTAATATTATATGTCCTCTTTGAATCCAAGTGGCAATACAATAGAATTTCATTTTATAAATAACACCTTTCAAGCTAACACCACAGGGCACAGTACAAAAGAATCAAAATAGAACACAAATGCTGTAATCAAATGCAGACCCCAGGAAGGCTGATTAAAAAGGCATGTCGCTAGCAAGAGCAGCCGACAGGGTAAGTATAATGGGTCATAGCAGAAAAGCCAGCTGAACAGAAGGCCAAACTAAAATAAAACGGACTTGCCAGCCTGTTTCACAGGGATTTATGGTACTCTGTGTGCATCATCTCCTCTCAACCCAAGAACTGAGTGTGAGAAGTATATGAACAGGGTATGGAGTGACGGCTTCAATGCAGGGTCATTATTTTTCTCTTAGTATGTATATGTAACACAAACAAAAGAAAATACCCACTTGTGTCTGACAGAGATGCTTACTATATGGTCATAGGCCAGAGAGAACTGTGAGAGTATCTAGAAAACCTTGCCTTGCTGGATGTTAATATAGGTTTTCAAAAAACACAACTTGAAACAAGATCTGTTCCACTGCAGTGAGATGATTAACACTTTTGGCCAGGCCTAGGTAAAGATGGATGTGTTGGTGAGGCAGGTGCTTTCTGCTCAGAGCCTCCCCAAAGTACACTCTCCTTAGCACTCTATTGACCCAGTCAGAATCTGTGCTCAGATCTTCACGACAACCAAACAATTCTCTAATGTCAGAGGTTTCTATTTTTAAATTCAACTTCTACTTACTAAATAAAAATTTCTTAAATGAATTATGAAGCAAAAGAACAGGAGCTATGTTCAAGTATACATTCCTACCCTGTATGTAGAGCTAGTTACAACAATAATCATTACACATCGTTAGTAATGAACTCAATCGGTCACTCACTGGTATTTCTTTGTTCCATACTGGAAATATAACAACAAAGGAAAATTGTTATAGAAAAAATCTAGAACATACTAATTTGCAGTTAGGAAAGAGAAAGAAAAATAAGAACCATGGTGTTTTGGCCTTTCTCCAACTTTGTATTATTTGTAATGATTCCTACTAACCCAAATATTGAGATTCTGGTGTGGGTGGGGAGTCACTGATCTGGAGTCACAGAATGAAACTAACACTTAATATTGCTGTATGTCTTTTTCCTTAAGTAAATTATAAACATTCAAATACATGTGGACAGCACTTGGAAAGAAAGGCAATTGTACGGATATTAGTACTGTGTAGTAGTGCTGTATAGTAGTGCTGAATAGGTTTTCAATTGGGAGCCTTTTATTTTCCTTTATTCTGACAGCATTTATCCAGCAATGGAAAGGAAGTTGATTTATTAATGAACATAAATAAAAGTGCAATAAGTTGAGAACAATAGATTTTAATCTTCAAAGTGTGTTATTTCATGGAATGTGTGAGCAAATAATAATACCTGTGTCTGTTATCAATTGTCTTAATTGATTTTCTGCTGCTGTGATAAAATGCCATGGCCAAAGGCAACATAAGAAAGAGTTTGTTTGTGCTTATAGTTTCAGGGGTAGAGGCATGGCAGGATGTCAAGAGATCCCATCTCAACTGCAGTAAGGAAAGAAGTTAACTGGAGTGGGGAAAGGCTATAAACTCTGAGCCCCCAACCCCCAGTGATGCGCTTCCTCCAGCTAGTCTGAACTGTCTCATAAAGGTTCTATAACCTTGCCAAACAGTGCCATCAGCAGGGGACCAAATGTTCAAATACATGAGCCCATGGACGACATTTCTCATTTGAACCACTATACCAATGTATTACCTTTAAAGTCTAAATTTACCTTTCGTTGCCTACTCTACAAAAATATGACTCTTCAAGTATTTCCCTTTATCATTTCTCAAGCTTACAGCTAAGATCAAGTCAAGTATTTTCCTTTACCAGCTGGTCTGAAGGTACTTTGTCAGCTCAGAGTTCAGTAGACATATTGCAGAAGGAAGAGGTTTTCCTTCCTGGCTCCATCTACTCCATCGGCTGACTCCTGCACTGTGAATGGTTTCTCCAGAACTTGCCCTTTTCCCTTTGGGTAGCCCCTTTAACGTTTGTCTGTATGGCACACACAGCTACCCTGCTGCTCTAGCTGAAATGCAGATAGCAACCCTACTACCTGGTCTCCACCCATTTCTCCTACCTATCTCCACCTGCTTCTCTTAGTACACACCACACAAGCACACATACATGAGACTCTATCCCATGAATATCTTTTGCTGCCACGCAAGAGTGCAGGTCCCCAATAATTCCCATGAGAAGCTCCTTGGCACTTCTCTGGCATTCGGTAAACAATGTCTGTGCCTTGTCAAGCAAAATTTGTATCCGAATCCAAAAATGTATTTTTCCCTTGTCTCCAACAATGTCTGGATTCTTGTCTAAGGGCAGAAACAACTTTTCCTTAAGCATGCAATCTCAGCTCTACAAGTGATAGTTATTCCTTTTATTTTCTGGGTTTTATTTTGTTTTATTTTATTTTTTAGAGTTATTTTTAATTCTTATAAGGTACTCTCCCATTATTTCAATCACCCATTAATGTTAAAAGTTCTTTACTGTAATATGATTTTTCTCTTCTGATGGACCCTGCTTCATGCACTCTGAAGTAACATTAAAATAATCTGTAATGTTTAGTGTTAGAGGAATTCAGTATGTCGTTACAGATCAGATTAAGATTGGGTGTGGATATTAGAAGAATAAAATGTCTTGAGAATTCTTTGTTAGATAGAAAAGCAGCAAAAAAGTGGTGTTGTGCACTATCTGTACATATGGCTTTAGTCATCCGTGCTTTAAAAGATTTTACTTGAGTTCACTAAGAACTTGTTATTGTAAGCTATAGATAAAGCAAGCCACAAAAATCTACATTCAAATACAGTTTGTTAACCTTGGAAAAGATGTCAAAAACCAATAATTATACAATGTCAATTTGTAAATCATTAATAATGATAGCCATCATTTCTTGAGAATTCAGTATTCTTCAGCACTTTCATTTATTAGATCTTTGTAGCAATACAGACAGATACTCTAACTCTCTTTCTTACAAATGGAGAGAAGCACCAGTCTCTCAGGTGATATGTCTAGCAAATTTCAGACAAAAGAAAATTGAACCTAGATCTTCCTGTGAGCTCTGGCTCTTAACAACCACTCTCTGCTTCCAAAAATTTAAGCCAGTCACAAGTTGGAAATCAAATAGGGCATTTGCTGTCATTCAGAGATCCTGGGTACCTTAGGAATAGCTTAAAATACCTTAAGAAACTGTAATGTAACATGTTTAGCACACATTGAGACATTTCCTACACAGTTACCTGTTACTTTTATTTAACCAGATATGGGCAAACTAAGTGAACACTGGTGATGAGGTTCCCAGAACCTAAGTATTAACAGAGAATCTAAAGTACAGCAGCTTTTCTTCAGAGCTGAGTTGAAGGCAGATGAAATATTAACAGCAGTTCTAGCAGCAGAAAATGAAATATGAGATCCTGTATCAGAAATTATTAGTAACCTGTTAAAAGAAATGCTGAAAAATGGCAGTTACCAAATTAAAACTGGGAAACAGAGCCCAAAAGGGAAATTTCAAAAAGTTTGGAGGAAAATAAATGACAGATTGTCCTCTTGGCTCTTATTACTTTGCCATCCTAAATCCTACTTGGCAATGGATAGTGGAGGTGAAATAAGAACTGCATCACTGCCAGCACCGGTCCTCAGATCTGTAGTCCTAAGTGTCTGTGATGGTGTCTGCGACTGATTGAAGAAGTAGTTGGAAGTTGAGAGCATTTGAACTTTATCTAAGTTGAAGAGCCTGGAGACTCTTATTATGAAACGCTTCCTCTCATTTGTGAATTGGCCCCTTTGCTCCACTTTTGGATGGCTGGCTTCCTCCACGCAGAACTACACTAAATGTCCTACATGGGAAAGCTATTCTCTTTAAATGCCTCCAAATTTAAAGTATCTATCCGAATATGCTCATGTTTATGCCTCAAAATATCTAATATCAAAAAGAAAGAGGGTATACAAATAGAAAAAAAACAGCAATAAATGAAGGAGATATTTTTCCTTCAGTAGCTGAGAGCAGAAAAATTATTATATGCAGAGTTGTTGAGCATTTGATGCCAGAGGGGAGGGAAGGGGAAATGAGCTATAGAAACATAGAATCTTACTGTTGGCAGAGACAGCAGAGCTCACACCAGCCCTACCCTATCATTTTTCAATGAAGGGACTGAAACATGGGGAGTTAAGGGACTTTACTTGCCCAAGACACAGTTGTTTACTGACAGTCAGGCCAAAAACATTTCCTAACTCCCAGTACAGAGCTCTGTATTTCAGCATGTTGCTACCATTCTCTGCTGAAATTAACACTAATACAGAGGAATCCAGCATCTGTGGAGACCAAGAGACAGGATGATTTCAAGGTAGAAATGAGGATGAGAAAGGAAGAGAGAAAGAGAACAATTGTCCATTGTGACTCCCCAGACAAGCTTTTGCAAGGCACTTGGTATCATTTTACTCTCCCATACCTCTCCACGAAATAGAATGAAAAGAAATCAAATTGTTTGTAATAACTAAAGTTTACGTGTGTTTGAGTCTGATTTGCTTGGGGAATGCTGCATTCGTGTTCACATGTAGACCAGTTTATAGGTAGCATGCTTACTGATCCCTGATATTTTCTTTCTGGTTTTTTTTTTTTTTTTTTTGTCAAGATAGGGTTTCCATGTTGTAACTCTGGCTGTCCTGGAACTCACTCTATAGACCAGGCTGGCCTTGAACTCACATAGATCCGCCTGCCTCTGCCTCCCACATGCTGAGATTAAAGATGTGCACCATCACCACCCAGTCCCTGTTTTTTTCTTAAGCCTGACTTACTTTTTGTAACTGTGAAAATGCTTTCCTGAATCCTTGAGTTGGTTTCAGGGCAAGAATGGTTCTTCCCATGGGAGACCTCTTAGAATGCCTTTAAGATAAAAGAATTGTCTTCTCTTAATCCTTGGATTTCTTATAACCTCATGCAGAGTTGAACTTTTACTCAGTTTCATGACTTAGATGAAACAATTTTCTGGTTTGTAATATAGAGTAATTTATAGTAAACCAGTACAGAAGAAGAAACACTGGAAATGTCTCCACAGGGTCCCCAGTAGAAGCCTTTTAGACCAGTCCAATCTTTTTTAGAATAGAGCAACCAGATACGAGAGAATCAGCAACATGATGAAAACTACAGATGGAATGCTTTGCATGAAAAATGATTATGGATGAGAGGGCTCGGGAGAGTATAGGAATGGAGTTGGAAAGGAGGGGCCACTGGAACAAGAGAAGATATGCTTGACCAGGTCTAGTAAAATATTCCCTGCCACAACCACTGTTCCATGAAGACACTGAGCCAAAAGGCCTGAATAAACTAACCTGAAGTTCAGTGTTACCATTATTGTGGGAGGCATCAGGGAGAGCACATCCGGACTTGTGTTACACAGTAATCACTGCTGGGTGTCAGCACTCATCAGCCAGATGGTCAGACCCACAATTAATCAATTAGACTGGGACGATCAACAGGACTAAGTTTCCCCTTTGGTTAAAACACGCTCATCATGTGGTCAAGGCCAATAGCACTTTTATCCTGTTGCTTTTGGAGTAGCTTCTAAAAATTCCTCTTCTTTTTTAGGCCTCTTTTTACTGGACACTTGTCAGGCTCCAAGTTGCTTTGACAACATAGATTCCCCAAATCAAGGTTTTCACATAACAGATCATCAGCATCCTCTGTGTTCACGTATAACATTAACGTCCCATGCAAAAACAAGCTCTTCAAAGCAGCATGCTAAGCAGCACACTCAACTGATTTGTCTGGAGTTTTTCTGCTGGTTCTATCCAATCTTGTAGGACAACAATGGCACGGCTTCTTTTACTGGGCACTCACAAAGGTGATATAATGGTCTAAGAATAGTAGGACTAATCGTAGCTTATGGTGCACTCACCAGCAGACAGACACAGCTGTGACAAAAATGGATAAACATAACTCAGCCTTTGTAATGCTTCAGTTAGGATGATACTGCCACTCCCCTTTCAGAGAAGGAAACAGACGAGGGCATTCATTGAACGTGTGATAGGGTTTTTGAAGTGATGTGCTCCCGTGGGACCAAAACTACATAAGCGGTCTTGAATATTTCCTTAACATGCATACACCTGTGCATCTGAGGGATGAAATCGAGGAATGTGTTCTAGATCACTGTGGCTCCCCTTCAGACTTCCTTAAAGTCGTTCACTAGTGTTTCTCTACTCTGCTGACTGGTTCTTTCCCATGCCACATGACTCAAACCACCCAGCTTGAGATAGCCTCCCAGTTATGCTGATAATTCTCAGTCTCCAGCACAGTAGGCTTATATAGATGTGGTATCTTTCAGTCTGTTTTAGCTAGTTTTATCAGTTGACTTGCAGGACAGTTTGCCTTTCTATCATTGATTTTTTTTTTTTTTTTACTTAAATTTTGCCTCTCCTTTTATTTTGACTTACTTCAAGGTATATGATAGTATATAGTTCAGGAATGATATTTGAGAATCCAGGTGGTGAGGAAGGTCACTTCCCAACAGAGCCCTATGTTCCAAACCTGTTGTTTAAACACAAAGCAGTAGCCCCTGTGTGTGAACCATTGAACTTGCCATGTCTCTTTTCTCTCAACTCTTTTCTACTGTCAGACTTGATGTGGGGAGTGCTTCTCTTTAATGCCCTTTGTGTAGATTATATAAGGATACAGTCCAGTTGGCCCAGACATCCACTCCTGACATATCAGTTACTCCTACTTATAATTACATTACTTTATGGTGTATACTACTTCTCTAGCTAACTGCTGCTCTGTGCTTTTATGTTTTGCTACTTAGCAATGGGAAACCACATCAGAATTCTAAAACAATATAATGTGTATAATATAACCTGTATTTGCTTGAATTACAGCACATGGAACAAATAGGTGCTCATGTAGTAGTAGTAGCCAGATGGCTTTACCCTTCTGAGTCTGTTTTGTTTTATGATGCTGCCACTCTTTCTGCCACTCTATATTCTTTACCCTGGAGCTGATGAGGCCCTTTCATTGTAACCTGCACTATCCTGTATACTGCATAGTTAAGTCCTGCCATCTAGACTGCCTTTCTGCTTCATTTTGCTCCTGACCTGCCCCCCCACACACACCCCAATGCTATTCCAGGCCTGGCCTCTCATGACCAGAGACTGCTGACTCATCCTGGCCTGTGCCAAGCTGTGCAGTCGCTTAGTGATGTGGACAGGAGTCGAAGGACTAGAATGAGCTCACTGAACTCATTTCACTTGTTGCTTACGGTACAGTCCAGCATGAGCTGGAAATGTAGGAACCTCAGCCTCCTGAGCAGAAAGAGTAAGTAGATTAAACACAACTGCATCGTCAAGTCCTCAACAAGCAGGGACGGCGCTGGGTGGGGGCTTGCTTATCATGGCTCATGGCCGTGGCTAGGGCATTCGGGGTCATCAGGAGTTTCCCTTTGTCCTCTTTTCTTCCTCTCCTCCACAATTGCACCCTTCCCCCCTTCCCTGAACTTCCCTTCTGAAAATGTCCGGATGATAGAGCAATGATCTGGGCAGAAATGAAATTTTGTTAATAAGCAGCCTCCGCACGAAACCCGGGAAACACAGACTGCTGAGACTGCTTAGTGTAGTCTGTCTACTGGGAACTCACATGAACTTCTCAACAGAATTCAAGGACAAGAGAGAAGCTCTCCCCCTTTCCTTCTTCTCTTTTTCTTTCTGTTTTAAGAGAGGTGGTTTCAGGAGACATGGCTGCATTCTGGTGTGGTGCAAAGTTTTCCGTCGGGAGACAATAATGTACATTCCTCTGGCAGGACGGGATAGGTTTTTTTTTTTTTTTTTGGTGTGTGTGTTTCTCTTGCTGTTGTTTATTTATAAGACATTTCCTCTCAGTTAGTGGAAGTTAGATCGTAAGAGGCTCCAGTGATTTTCCTTCCACCTCCCCTCCCTAATTTCTGTGCTTCAGCACTCTGGAACACTGTGAACTACACAAACTAATCAGAGCAGGGAGCTTAACAGCCAGGCCTGGACACTCTCAGGAGACTGTGTGCTGATTCTCAGCCGTCACTCCCTGGATCAGGAACCACAGTCCTGGTGAGTGGTGAGGCTCCAGAATTTGATGGATCAAGGATTCTATTCTTGGTGTCTCTGAGGCAGGCAGGAAATAAAGGGTATTTTAAAAGAAAAAAAAAATTTAAAAAGCCTGCCAAACAAACAGAGTGATGAAGATTTTTAGTTTGTACAGCTGAGCGCACTCCGGACAATGGCAGAGCCTTGAGGTCTGCTCAGGAGCAGCCTGCAGGCGTAGGTTTTGTGCTGCCATTGACAGCCTTGACATGCCTAGCAAACATGCTTGTGGGAGGAGGAAGGTAGGTGAGTGTGTGGGGCAGGGAGGAAGAGCTCAGGGTGGTAGGAGGGGGAAGCGAAAGTGGGAATAATTATTCATCTGAAGTTTCCCACTGCTAACTTTTGGCGCATTTCTGTTATGAGGAGTTGTGTCATGTGCACAATACTTGCAGACCTTGCTAAGCCAGAGAGAAGATCTATAGATGTATGCTACAAAAATGTTGCTAATGCTTTTCCTTTAGAGATCATCTCCTCAAGTACTGGTTGCTCTTGAATGTTAGGAACCTCTCCCTGTCTGACCTTAGGAAAACATTATGTGTCACACCCTATTCTTTAAGCTTCTGTATTCATGGTACTGAGCAGGAGAATGTGGTGAGAATCCTTATATGGTTTCAGGGAAATTCATCATCTTGACAAAGGAAATTGATGACTGTCTTCACAATATTAAACCCAAATATAGTATTGTCCTCAATATAAGAGACTGATTGAGTGGGCTCTGAGAAGTTGTCAAAGGAATGGAATGGGGTGGGGGTGGAATTGTCTGATATGTCATAGCCAGTAGGGACCTTCCGTGTCCTTCTTGGAGTGAAATGTCAGGTGGAATGCAGTTTAGTCTGCTTCTCTCAGGTTCTTACTTAGTCGCTGTTCTTGAGATATTCGGCCTTACTGTGCTTTCCCATCTTTTTCATTTCAAGAATCTGACGTGTTCCAGTATAATGAATGGAAAAAAAAAAGAAAACAAAAACTAAAAAAAAAAATACCGAACATGGTGGCCCTAAAATTATTTGGCTGTGTAGCATCATCTGAAGTGAATTGCTCTTTGGAGAGGGGAAGGAGTCTTTGATGTTCCCAATATGGTTCTTATAGGCTAAAACTTCCCAGAACCACAACCCAGCCTAAGGGGCACTTACTTGATGTTCTTAAATATTTGGAAAGAGATGCTATTTTATTGTTTTAGCTGTCTTTGCTATTAACACATTGCCAGTAGATTCCTTCTAGGGCTGAAATGCTTTAATAATAATTGATTATACAAATGTGTGTTGTGGGAGTCTGTTATGTGTACCTTTGTCCAAACTGGTACAGTGATTCAATATATAACATTGATACTTAGCTTTGGAATTTCATTTACTATTTTGGGTGTTTTGGGTTCTTAACCACAGAGCTCACACATGCCCATGTGTCCCAAGAGTCCTGCAGACACTGTGTACTTCTGTAGTCTCACCAGGGTTTGTCAGTGACCTCTAGAACAAACTCAGTTTCTTAGCACAACTCCTATACTTTCCAAGTCCCATCAGATTTGTCAGCTGTCAGTGTAAAAGGAAGCTGCTTCAGTTAAGTCAGGGTCAGAATGAGAAAGCCTGATGTGCTGTCGCCACGCTTCTATTAGCCATGTAATAGTTACTACACTACTCATATGGATAAGGTATTGTGGGTATCTTTAAATTTATTTTGTTATTTTCTAAATACTGAACAAGAAAATGATGTTAAAAGCTTTTGAATATAGCTTAAGAAATGTAGGGAGCATGTAGCCCGTGGCTACCCAGACCTGCGTATTAGTCTGTGCCTTTCTCAGCTAATACTCCGACTGTGCAGATTTACACACAGTCTATATAGCCTACATTGAAGACAGCTGGATCTGTTAACACTTTGAAACATTTTATTCTCAAAAACTATGACTACATAAAAAAAAATTTTTAAGCAACTTTAGGCAAAGAGTGTAAACACATTTACCTAACATTATGTCCCAGGAAATTATATTTTTTAAATCTTATCTGCCAGAGAGATTTTTCTTATAGCCGCCAAGATCTACAGTTCTGTATGGTCATAAAAAATGTCTTGGTGAGTTGGTGTATATAATAAGTAAGAATTTGGTTAGTACATATCTAATTGGAGGGAAAATGATGTCTTTTTGTAAGTTGACATAGTTGTGTTCATATTACCTGGCTTTTCCCATACCTATATAATAAGCCTTTACAGCATACCATAACTAATTCAGTTTTTCACTGTTCATCTCGAAGTTTTAATTTCATTAAATTAATGAGGATTCGTGTTTAAAAATATATTTTTATTGCAAGCAAATTTTAGATGATATTTCCTATATGTTATATTCATTTAATTAGGCAGTTACAATTATACACAAATGAAATTGCTAAATAACCAGATTATGATTGCCCCATTAAGAAATCACTGTATCTTTTCTCGTCTTATTGGCTAAGCTAATATCAAGTGAAGAAGTTCTATACGTGCGGAAATGCTTTTGAGTATTTTCTGTAATTCCCTAGGAAAGATACATGTTGTATATTTTATAAGAAGTTTTTAGAAAATTTATTATTAAGTATGCATGCTAACATATAAAGGTATATATATGGCAAAATCATGTTCCTATATATTTAAAATATGATTTTACATAGATTTTCTTGACTTTAAATTCCACAAAATATTTTTAGACCGACTACAAGGAAAGTTAAGTTGACATTTTATTACACTGAGAATACAGACCGTTTATACAGATTTTTTTTTAATTACCTAGAAAGAAATTAAATAGCTAATAATTAAAATTGAGAATATATTTAATGAATTAATTTTGTAAAAATTAATACATATAAAAATGATCCAGTTTATTCTCTCTAGCTCCCCAGCTATTCAATTATATATTAAATACCTAATACCGCACTTACATATTAGCATCAGAACATAGTCTCCCAGATATTCTTTCAAAATATCCAGTCAGTCAAGTCACACGTTTTCTGCGAAGCTTTCCACAGTAGCCAAGCTAACAATGATCTGACACTGATAGCATTTTTAAAAGCAGCAACTATCACTTATCATATGCTGCCTTGAATTGAGAATCTTTGTATGGACGGGATAGTATACTTTATGTTTATGTGTTTCTTATCTCTTCTAAACGATGTGATACTGCTTGAGTCTCAGGGGAAGAGCGGGAGGACCAGTGGATGGGTGTGAATGGACAAGTATCTGTATCCATTGTCAGTGAGTATATCTTGCTTACCATAATAGAGGAACATGTCTTGCAGACAATCAGTAGATTTTTAGTAGATTCTATATCTCGTTATTAGATCTTCCAAGTTCAGAAACTGTCCCGGCCATTTATTAAAGTGGTTTCTCTAATCCCTCAAAAGTTGGGTCATTTCTGATGGGACGTGGAGATCTTGAATTTACAGTAATCCTGTTGATTTTCTAAGACTAGTGTAGGAAGCCAAACACCTTAGTTCATGCATCTGAATGTACCGCACTTCCTATAGCTCCATGTTAGCCAGAGTTTCTCCAGGTTGTGAATATTTGTTTATAGTCAATCAGTGGTTCTTCCTTTCCTCCAAGTCTATATTTGAGGAGCCAGGCTGGCGGTAGACGCAGAGGCACACAAATATTGCCTCTGAATGCAGTGAACTAGCAGGAGAGAGGTAGGGCCAACAGGCAGCAAAATAAAGAACAGGGGCAAGAGACAGGCAGCCAAATCATTTGCACTGTCTTAACAAGCACTAATTAAATGCCCTGTTTGAGGTAAATAATAGCTGAAAATAGCCAAGTTCAATTGTTTCTGATCGATGAAGAGAGAAATTGGTAGATTCAATTGGTGCTGCTTCAGTTATTAAGCCTTAGCCCACTGAGACATCTTCAGAGAAGGGGCATCAGTTGAGAGCCTCTAATGTGCCATTTGCTATGTCTCCATCCCAGCACCCTGATATAGTAATCCACATAAATGCGTATAATAGGATTGAACATAGTGAACAATAACTAAAAAATATATAAAGTAGATTTTAAACTTAAATATTAATGGACAGTCAGCATGACAATCTCCAGAGTATACTCGGTCCTGATTTCTAAAAATGATTTTCCAGAACTTTTAGTGTGTCTGTTCTGTGTGGTATATGCATGACTCTTTTTTTTTTTTTTTTTTTTTAGTTTTTCTCTTTCATCCTTTTAGTTTCAGTTTTAGTTTTTTATCACTCTCTAGTAAACTGAATTCCTAGATGTAAGCAGTCAGAGGGAGAAAGGAAAGTCATTCACATAATGGATAATTAACCCCCGAACAATGGAAAGTTAACTCTGCAGACATGCTGAAAACTAAAATGTTTTGTTGGTGAATTTTTCTTTTGGGGAGTTAACACATAGAGAACATTTCCAGTAACCCAAACTTGGCACCAAATAACCTGTTCATCCTTAAGCTACAAATGTCACAATCACCTTCCAGTTCCTTCTGGCAGGGTTTGTGGTATGCTGTCCTCTTGGGTAGCATATACACATCACTCTGAGGGGCAGAATCGTATGATTGCCTAATCCACTTTTGAAAATGAAAAGAAAAGGATCTGTTTTATAAAAAGCAGCAAATATGGAAGGATATAAATTGTAATAAAAGATATTAGTACCTTCACCTCCTGCTAATTGCCTCCCTAGTCAAGAGGAACAAATACTGTAATAACTGTTACCGCTACATCATGATCAGAGTACAAAAATTGTCTCTACAGTTCAATAGCAAATTGAAAAAAAAGAAGAAACCAGGTAGACTTAATTTAGGCTTCTAAATTAAGGGACTCATCTGCTTCATTTTTCTAAGGAAGATAATGGTACCCATTTGACTGACTTGCCAGTGTTTTTTGAGGATCAGAGTACAAAGTCTGTTTCTTCATTATAATCATTAAACATATTTTTAACATTCATTCATTTTTTCATTCACAAAATATTTTTGAATCTGTATTCTGTGTTGGTTTTTATTAAGGAAGCTAAAGATTGGTTGATAAACAAATATTCATTGAGGAGCTCAAACTACATAGCTGACAGAGTAAGTAAAGAAAAGTCTATTCTGATAGTATAGACTGTCTAGGAAAGACATAAGGAAATTCATATGGCTTGTTAATGTTACGTGCTATGGAGAGAAGTCAGTGGAGAAAGAGAAAGATGGGTCTTAGGTTGACGTTTTTAAGTGAGATGGGGACAACATTGAGACAAGATTTCACTGAAGGCCAGGTGGTGGTGACACATGCCTTTAATCCCAGCACTCAAGAGGCAGAGGCAGGCGGATCCCTGTGAGTTCAAGGCCAGCCTGGTCTACAGAGTGAGTTCCGGGACAGCCAGAGTTACAACAGAGAAACCCTGTCTCGGAAAACAAAAAAAAAAAAAGAAACAAGCAAACAAACAAAAAAGACTTCATTGAAGGCAAGGAAGCAAATTTTATCAACATCCCTGCGAGTAGATTTTCAGTGGAACTATTGAGTACAAAGGACCTGAACAAGAATAGAAATTTAAAGAAAATGGTGGACACTAGAGGACACGAAGAGTGGCAGGGTCATGGAAAGGCTGGTCAGCAGGTGCTAAGTTATAGTTAGACTGGAACAAGAAGCTCCCAGGCTCTGTTGGAACAATAGGTGACTGTAGATACGAGTAAGTTACTATACATTTCTAAGAGGTAGGAGAAAGAATTTCAAGTTTTCTCATCATAAGGAAATGATAATTATTTGAAAAGATGGATCTGTTTAGCCTGATTTAATCATTATACTGTAAGTATATAGTTACTGAGACATCATATACCCCATTAGCATATATAGTTGTGTGTTTTCATGCAGATGCTGAAAATAAAATTTAAAAATAAAATCATCCAAATATATATGCATAAAATGGCATGCAGCATACAAAGATGAATATACTAGGCAAGCATGAGTGACAACAAAGAAGACTATAGAAGGACCAAACAGAAAACAGGACAATGGTAAGGCCAGACAAATGGGGATAATGAAGGCGATGCAGATCTGACCACATAGCCCAGGAGCATGCTGATTTGAAGATGATAGCTCTGTTATCAACAGTACAAAGATTCAATAGGGTGTGCCCTTAAGTTCCTCACTGTAGGAGGGACAGACAGAGAAGGAATTTGGGATAATGTCACATACTGATAACCTGACTGAAGGATGTACAAAGAAACTCCAAACAAACAGCTGAAAGTACCCTACAGTAAAACACTAAACAAACCAGCACAGAGAAGTTAACAAAGGAAAATCTGTGAAGGGTTTTCCCAGAGAGCCAAAGGGGGCGGGAGGGATTTAATGATGGGAGCAGCTGGGGAGAAGGCTCTTAAGTAGGGAACAGATGACAGATGATGAAGAGTATCACTGATGTTTAGTTGTACAGTATGGAGCACGGTGCCATGCATGTGAACAGGGAACAATCATGGTGGCATTGATTGCCATTCAAAGATGCTTTAACTTCTTGCTGCATTTTGGGAGCCATTAAAAGGTTTCAAGTAGAGGTTAATAATCACATTGTGTTACAGAAGATCACCCTGGCAGCAGAGAGTAAAGCATAGATTGTAGGAGTGGGAGAGGAGATGCAGGAAAATGAGTTAGGGGGCACCTTAAATTGTTCAGACAGGAAACAATGAAATCCTGAACTAGGACAATAACTGTGGGAATAGGCAGAGAGGAGGAGATGTGTTTAAAAGATAACTGACAGAATGGACACAATTTAATAACCTCTGGGCCTAGCATGAAAAGAAGGAGGAATTCTGGATTGCTCCCAGGTTTCTGCCTTATACAACTAAACAAGAAAAGCTATGAGGAGTAGGTCTTGTAGCCTGGGGAAGATGATAAACTTGCTTTTGAATGTGTTTAATTGTCGGGGGAGCATCCAGACTGATGTCCAGTAGGCAGTTGGGTTTAGTCAGGAATACTGGAGCTAGATCAGCAACAGAGATACATGCATGGCTGTCTTCTGAGTCACCGGTATCATTGTTGAAGCTAGAATTATGAAGTGGATGCTTCTCAAGGAAAATAAGATGAAGGAAAACAAATGGGATCAGACTGTTGGAGTACATGGTGCTTATGGAACAGAGAAAAGGAAGCGGAGCCGTCAGAGAAGATTATCACATAGAGCTATAATCTATGTGCCTGTTCCTGTGCTCGGGAGGGGAGGGGAGCAAGATGAACAGCATTAGAGCCTACCCGAGAAGCACACAGTCTATACAAACACAAGAGGTTAATATTATAACAGCACCAACCACAGGACAGTACTAACAGAATAAATATCCAAGTGTAACATAAAGTCATACACAATATTTAATTAGAGAGATTATTATAACATCAAAATTGTAGAAAGTTTGCTGCATGCTGTGTTGCTGTAGAGTTCGTTTCTGATTTCTCTAATGCTTGTGTGTGTATGTTCCAGTGTTAGCATGGGTTCAAGCTATTGGCAAAACAAGCCAGGTGTAAATTATGGTAGAATTGAAATCGATAGTGCTTTGAAGCACTGGAGTGCCCAGTTCACATCAGGGCATGCGTCTGTGTTCACTGAAACATGGCTATCAAGTGCACCCCGAGTCATTAGATGTGTTATCCAGTGAATAACACCATAATGATATTTTAGCAGAGCTGCCTTATGATAAATTCTGCTTTAGTGAAACCCCATATACAGAGCAATTTCTTCTGGCCGTGTATATTGCATGGCAAAGAAAGGATATCCTGCTGCGTATCAGAAGGCTGTAATTTCATTTAGGGGTTCTATTGACATCGTAAACTGCAAGAGCAGAGCTCAAGTGGCTATTTAAGTCATAGGAACTTCAAGCTAAAATTACTGCCTAGTCCTAATCGCCACCTCCAGGGGCCTCTTGCCTATACATATAGGCTTTATGTTTCTATCTTTGTGTCTATAAATACTCAATCACTCCAGGGGCTGAAGTGATAAGCTGTCCTAAAATATGACAGGTATCTGTCACATTTGCAGCTGATACAGGCCTAAGGGTGGAAAACAGTTTTATTATTCATTGAAGGTCAAATGATAAAAGGGACCCCTCCCCTCATAACACACACACACACACACACACACACACACACACACACACACACACACGAGAGCTCCTTGTACGAGCATCTGGGTTTTTCTGTTTAAAACATTATCTATGCAGTTCAACATTAGGCTCTTTCACATGTTTAAGCTAGAAAACAAGGGGGACTTTTAGATGATCATTTTCCTCAGCCTACAAAACCTTCTCCTCCTCATAGCTTTTCCTGTTTGGTTGTGTAAGGTAGAATCATGGGAGCAATACAAAAATCCATTCTTCTCTTAATGCCAGGCCTAAAAGTTACTAAAATGTGTTTGTTCTGATTCTTTTTAAAATGTGTATGCACATGCGGTGCATGTACACATACGTATGTGACTTTGCATGCATGTGGGTGCAAATGCACAGATGTGCATATGGAAGCAAGAGGTTAATATCAGGAGCCTTCCTCAATCTCTACCCTATCCACTGAGGTAAGATCTCTCTCTCACTTGAACCCAGAGTTCACTGATATGGGACTACTTGAGCTAACCAGCATGCTCCAGGGTTCCCCACCTCCACTTTCTAGATGCTAGAACTATAGACTCCAGGTCACACCATATCTGAACTCTCATCATGACACATGCTGCTTGAGTGGTGAGTGATTTAACTGCTAATCTATCTTTCCAGCCCCTGGCTCTATTGGATAGTTAGCATCCTTCTCATTTTCATCTATTCCTGTGATACAGGATCGTGTTTATATGTGTTAGAAAAAAATATATATTCATAAACAAACACACATGTACACACCCTTCCCACCTGGAAATGCCTGCTTGGTCCAGCTATGGACTTACGTTTTCCCTACATGTATGTTTCCAAGAGAACATAGAAGGAATCCGTCTTTGAATGAAGTAGACTTGTGATTGATTTTAACTTTAACAAATTTCAAATACTATTTTCCTATTGTGGGCCTCATTCCTATTATCTACTTACTCTGGCTTCAGACATCTAATCTCTGTGATCCTTCATGCCTGTTTTTCCTCTAAGTTATAAAATCTGTAAGAGTGATCCAGTTCCCTGTTTCCTGATCAGTTTGCATTGTATTTTTAGTTCAGTAAATAAATATAGAATAATGAATGATTGATTGAATTACTTTCCATTCCAAGTCCCTTGACATAAATCCTAAGTCTATTTCCTTTGATGTGCTAAATGCTGGCCTCACTGTCTACCTAGGCTGCTCTGTTCATGATTCTTTGTTATCATGCTCAGCCTTCCAGTCCAAACTCTTCATTGCTTTTGTCTTCTTGTCTAATATGAAACCTTCTGCCAGTTAAAATAGTAGGCTTGACCTCTCAGTACATCTTTTACTTCCATAACCACATATGCCACCCTGGAGCTGTACTCTGTATACCTATGCATGTTTCCATCTCACTTGGAATTTGAATCATACAGGGGACTCATAACTCATTTATATTTTAATCTGATGCTCTTGTCTCTAACCTTGATTCTGATCTTCATTTCATGTTATTCACATACCCCTTTTTATATTTATTACATTTTGAGAAAAGTATAGCAATGATAAGTGAGTAAGAGTGGATATTAGACACAGTGTTGAGAAACAGCATTTAGCCTCCTTGGCAGATTATGTTGTACCATGTGTTTACCTCCCACAGTTATCCTTATCTTGGCTCCTTGATGAACATCAGAGACCTTCTGCCTTCAACTTTGTCCTTGATTCCCTATACCTACTGTATCCATAAGCTAGTGCCAGCAACATCCAAAGCTTAACTAATGTCAAGTTTAAATGGTCAAAATCAATATTAGCAGAGCAGTATACCTAATAGCAAACAGCACAAAGGAAGGAGAAAGACCTATCTTTGTTAACAATGAAGCCACTAGCAGTTACACTTTGACATACATTTATTATATTTCGTTGATTGTCACTGTTTTGGATTCATGAAAAAAACTGAGGGAAGATTATAGGAGAGGTAAATTTAAATTTAGAAAAAAGTACCATGTTGAACTTAATTAGTAATTGTCAAAATAGTTAACAATGCCACTGATTATCAAAGACACAATACCTCCTCACAAGGATGGTAGGTTTTTATAGTTTTAGTGCTAAGATTAGTAATTATTTCCTAAAAGTATCTAGATAGGAATTTTTAGTCTATTATTTTGTACCAAAGGAGCAATAAGACTGACAACGAGTGCTCCAGGATGATGGTGGCCTGTGGTATACGTAGAAGGCTTGATAGCAGAAGGAGGACTTTCTCTGTAGAACTAGAAGGTAGACTGTGTGAATAAAAGAATGAAAAGTCATTTAGAGATAAGCGAGATGCAGCCAGTGTGAGGAGTTGTGAAAAGATGATAATGGAGAGCACAGAAAGAAAATTCAACTACTGAGAAGGAAGTTGGTATCTAGAAGGAGTGTTGGATTTAGAAATCAGGTCCGTGTAGGTGAATATTGGCGCATAGATTTGCAAAACCAGATGGAACCCAGGATGCTTGGCCTGTCTGCAGTGATAACGGTGACTACCCTGGAGAAGACAATAGGCAGTTACTCCAGCAAAAGTGGTATTTAAGGAGTTGACTGACTGCAGTGTAAAGTGTAGACTGAGAAAGTTGAAGGTAGTCAGAGAAACTGGATGAGAAGCCATTGCAATAATTAAATTGTAAAGCAGTCAAAACACAAGTACATTCACAATCGGGAAGTTGTTTTTTTTTTTTTTAAAGTGGATATTTCAGAAAACACAGCTCATTCCATGCCTCTTCCCTACCTGCCCTAGTCCTAGTCACAACAAACCGTAACTTTGACAATAATGTACTTCTTAAATTCTTGCTCCTCCACTTCTCATTTTGATGTTATTTTCATGAAGTCTCTTACTTCTTCTGGGACAAAGCTAGATGAGGTATTAAACACCCAGACTCACTCGGGCCTCCAGCAGATAGTGGTTTTATTCTATCATGCTCTTAAACAATTCTTGAAGTTTGACAGCTTGGAGATTAACTCAGAAGCAAAATGGATTCCTCTTCAGTCTCACTAATGATTTTCTGATGTTCAGAATTCTCTGGGAGATCTCACATACCATAGAGCACTGGTCTACAAAGGAGGCTCTCGGGAGAGCATTTATTCTAGGCCCCTAACTATACTCTTGGTACAAATATATTTTCTCCTTCCTTTCTTCAGCTAAGTAGGCAGCAAAGAGACATTTCAGGAGAGACTCTATCGCAGATAGGATGTTAAGACTACCTCAGACTCCTGCCTTTCCTCATGAGACACTGTCAGACATCCCCAGGGCATTCTGGGATGTGACTGTGAGAAGTAGCATTCATTGTCTTGATTTTACTGTGTTCGCCCATCATTACTTGCATACATCCAGTTTATCATCCAGTTGACAGTTCTAACACTTTTTTAAAGAAGAATAATCTGGTGGTTATATAATTCATATATGAAAATTCCAATTGCCCAAAAATTGTATATATGTGTATTTTTTGTCCCTAACTGAAGGGGAAAGAACTATTTTATTTCATGGTGATTTGAATGAGTGCCGTTCACTACTCTCCTGCTCAGAACTCCATGTAGATGAGACCATGTATTTTCTATCTTATGTACTCACAGTAGAGCACAGGACACATTTGTTGGCTTTCTAGTTTTGTGGATTTTGAATGTGAACAGACCTCAATGAATCCTGTTGTAATTCTGAGTTTCTAACATGGGAAATGCTTCCTTAAGTACCAAATTATATCTCTCTGGACGGTAAGTTGCAGGTAGCACTGGACCTGACTTTGTCCACCAGTTAGGACATAGAATTTGAATATAACTTTGCTTGTCAAACATGTCTGCCTGTACAGTACAGAGTAGCATCATTTATAGAAGACTGTTTAGAAAATTAAAGGACTTTATGAACAGAAAACTAGGGGCCTACCATTGAATGACATATTTCTGCCCACTACTGATGTTAAGATCTGCATACTAATGCTTCTTTTCACTAAGTCGTACATAAGGATTCCAACTCCATCAGTGGGTGCCTGTGTTACACTGTAACGGTCAGGGCATGGCTCTTCAATGGGCAAGAACTACAGGTCAGAGCCATGTGCTTGCTGCTGCTGCTACTGCCGCAATGGTTGCTCTATCATTTGAGTCCTGAGGTGCAGGGAAGCTTGTTAGTTCCTACCTAACTTTGGAAAATAGTACTTGTGTCTGACATAATTTTAAAAGATCTGTCAAATGTTGACTACCAATGCTCTGGTAGTCAATAGAGATAGAGTCTTAAAATATGCATAATTTTCAGCTGTGCACCTAGAGTCCATACCTCTTTGCTATCTGCAGACACTATTATGATATTCTGATGCTCCCTGACCATTGTGGATTCTGCCATGTAAAGGATATCTCCTGTTATATGCTACATCACTCACTGTCTCTTAGCTTTCACCCGACTAAAGAGACACAGTCTATCGCAGTGAGAACATCACTATTCTTCAGGCTTCTACTACCTTAGGTGCTTATTTTAGTTGTAGTCATTTTCTCTACTACATTCATTACTGACCTTTGCAATCTCTCTGTGCATTATTTCTTATGTGGAAAGTCATATGTTTTTGACCTACAGTAAACAAAACAAAACAAAACAAAACCAGAGACAGTAAACTGAATTTAAGATTATTTCATTTACAAAAGACCAAGGCAAGCAGAGCAGACTTGTGTTTTTAATCTAAGTTCTTTACCAGTTTAATTTGATAGTGGAAATTAATTGTGAAATTCTTAATATAACTACAGCACAACCACAATTAAAAGATATTCTTTATAACCATTTTCCCTTCCTCTTATGCTTATATAAGGGAACTATGTACTATTCTGTTCCTGAAAATTAAATTTTCTTGAACGTTATAAAATTATTGCAAAAGAGGCAACAGAAATATTTTTGTATCTTAGTTTGGTATCCATTTAATAGCAGTGTTAACTGAAATACACTAGAGGTAAGCACATGTTAGTGTTCCTGTGTGTGTCTTCCTAAAGGGTAAGGAAAGAAACTGACTTACCAGAGAGAGGAGATAATGTAATGGGCCTTTCAAAGGGGAAACCAGATTTTGCACTAAGAAGATGGGCATTTTCTTTTTCTGTTTACTTTTGTTTGGTTTGTTCATCATCATTATCACCATCACCATCATCATCAACATCATATCAAAATTCAACAAAAGGCAGGCTGGTTTTCCTGTGGATCACTTCTAGCAGCATAGAAATAAGTAATCTGATCAGTGACCTTTAATACAGCTACTTGTGTTGTGGTGACCCCCAACCCTAAAATTATTTTCACTGCTACTTCATAACTATAATTTTGCTACTGTTATGAATTATAATGTAAATATCTGATATGTAGGTGGTCTTCGGCAAACCCTGTGGAAAGGTCATTCAACCCCTAAAGTAGGGAAACCCAAGGGTTGAGAACCACTGATCTATGGAATTATTTTCCAGATATCTCTGGTCCTTAAGATTCACAGGGTCACCTTTGAAGTATGTACAGTCCTGCATCTCCCTATGGGGGTTTGAATGAGAATGACAGCCCCCATGGGTTCATATATATGAATGTTTGATCTGTAATTGGTAGGACTGTTTGGCAAGGATTAGGAAGTGGGACCATGTTAGAAAAGGTGTGGCCTTATTGGAGGAAGTGAATCACTAAAGGTGGGCTTTGAGGTTTCAAAAGCCAAGACTAGACACAGTCTTGTGCATGCTCTCTCTCTGTCTCTCTGCCTGCCACTCTCCCTTCCCCCCATCTCTGCCTTCTACCTTCAAATCAGGATGCAGGCTTTCAGCTACTTCTCCAGTACCTTGCCTGCCTGCTGTCATGCTTCCCACTGTGATGGTCTGGGACACACCTTCTAAAACTGTAAGCAAATCTCCAATTAAATGCTGTCTTTTATAAGTTGTTTTGGTCATGGTGTCTCTTAACAGCAGTAAAAAAGTAACTAAGACACTACCGTATCCCTAGACAACTGGAGCTTTTGTTGAACAATCTTGGCCTTTCCAACTCAAATCTAGGAGCCATCTCACCAGCCTGACACTGATTTCTTGTTTTAGATTTCACATCTAGAGAGAAGAAAGGAAAGTTATCCTTTTTTAGCTAAATATAGGGGAACCAGAACTTGACATATACAAACTGGTTACAAACACAAAATGGCCATGGCTGGTGGTCACTGCAAAGCTACGTAGTAACTGCTTGGCTGGGTATAGGTGGCCAGTACTGGTCCAGAGAGTCCCAGGCAAAACTGGAAAAGTGTCCTGGTAGAGTTCGTGTTTCCTAAACTCCTTTGTCGGCTCAGCACGTCTCCATTGTAAATACACATGTGGCCATGGCCTATGCACTCATTCACACTTCAGGGAAGCCTGTGGTTTCCTTTTCTCCTTCCATTTTAGCAGTGGGCAGCCTGCAACCTTTTGATCAAGCTGACTTTGTACGTTATATGACTGAACTCAGCTGTGCCAGACATCCTTGAGGAAGTTGACATTTGTGTACTTTGAAAGAAAAAAAGAGAAAAGTGAATCCCAACTGCTTCCTCCTGCCCTTTTGATTAAGAGAATGGTAAGCCAGCAGGAGAGGTGCTGCTTTTAACAAGCAGGGGTGTGCGGCAACTGATTGGTATCTTTCTTTGAAAAAAGTAGGAAAGATTGATGTTAAACAACACTAATCAGAGTTGATTACAGGGACTGAATGAATTCATTGATGGGAAGGAGCCATGGTTCCAGAGACAACAAAGGAGATTAGATAATAGTCAGGGGAATCGTATCAGGAATAGTCTGCTCATGGCTGACAACCAGGAATCTATGCCCCTAGCTCCTTAGCCATTTCTTGAATAGGCATTTTGAGAGTAGTAACTGCTGTAAGGAATATTCCCTGCACTCTGCCTGGATACCTCTTACTCTTCATTCAGGCCCTCACCCCACTGAACACCGCTAACATGGTTCTTCATTCCTATCTTGGTGGCTGGGCCTTAAGCCTCAGCTCTAGACCTTTGAGACATGACATTGTGCCATCTGTTTCCTCAGTGGGCCGCATCCTGCCTTGCTCTGCCCCCTTTTGATATTTTCAGTTACACTTACCTGGTGTCTCTCTCCGTCCGCTGTGATCTACGTAGCCCCTTTAATCCTTCAGGCCTCGTTTTTGGCACCATCCCTTCAAAACTTCTTCTTGAGCTTCTTCATTAAAAGGCAGAGTCCCACACCTCTGCTCTCCCCCAGAGATTGATGCTTAACTTAATTACAAGTGCTTATCACTCTATGTTCTAATTAGTTGGATATTTATTTTTCCTTTTCCTCACAACACAGAAATATTTCAAAACAGAAACTCTGTCTATCATCATTATAACTGCTAGCAAAATATGAAGACTATGTTGGGTGTTGGTTTAGAGTGAATGAATGAATGGGTAAATGAACGGATACTCCCTTCCTCCCTGCTTTCTTATTTTAAAGTCATCTTCTAAGGTAGAAACAGAACTTAAAGGATGAAATTCTTTGACAACGTGGATAATTTATGGGTTTTTACTAAAACAGTAAAGAAACAAAGAAAATGAAAAATCAAACATAAGAGCTTTTATTCCTGCTCTTTTTCATGCCTTCTTCAATGTTCCAAACTGTAGTCTGATTATAACATGAGGAAACCTCTGGGAAACTGCTTAGGAATGATGCTATCAATTCTAACCAGCGAATATACGTGCAGCTTGTTACAAAGCTCAGGCTGCTGCTCTATGCCAATTAATTACAACCTGCTAGTTAAGGCGATTTCTCCTTTAGGATCGCAAGTACTTGATTCACATCATCAGCTGAATGTTACAATCTGCCCATGTTAATAACCTTTTCACATACTGAAGCCATCACTTGAATGCCTCAGAAGCTTGATAAATGTTATCTAATTAATAAAAAGATACTAACTTTTAATAATCTCATACGTTTAAACTTCTCAAGAAATGTGTTTTCTTCTTTTATAACAACAAGTGGACATCTCTTATTTCTTATTCAACACACAGAGAACAAAACATGGGAAATCACCCTAGGCTTCTTAGGAGGGTTCATCCAATTTACCTTTACAACATTTTAATGTTATTTTAACATCTTACCAATAACTCATGAAGACATAGGGTGGGTCAGCTGTTTAATAACATCCTAAGAATTCTGCAAAGCTAGAAAGAGGACGGAACCATTTTGTGGTCCAAGGAGGACAGATACAGTTTTACAACACTTACCCACCGTCAGCTCCACAGTGCCGAAAACTGATGGAACCCTCTGGAGCTGAGCCATCATTTTGTCAGTGCTGTGCCATTCTCACATTGCTCTTAAATGTATCTTTAAATGCATGTTTACTTTAACAAACAACATTTTCCAGGTTTCAAAAATTAATATTAGGAATCGGGAGATGCTCAGCCAATAAAGTGCTAGCCAAGCAAACATGAGTTCAGATTCCCCAGCACTCACCAAAAGAGCCGGCACAGAGCAAGTACCTATCTATACTCCCAGCACCGTGGAGGGGAAGACAAGAGGATCCTTGGGGGTGGCTGGCCAGGCACTCCAGCCAAATCTATGAGCTCCAGATTCAGAGAGACTATCTAAATGATCAATAATGATTAGAGTGATTGAGGAAGACACCCAATATCTACCTCTGGCCTTCACATGTTTGTGCATACACACACGCACACGCACAGACACATGCACACACACACACACACAGAGACAGAGAGAGACAGAGACTCATCAAAACTATGAAAAGCCTTGTCTCTTTCTCCATAGCTACCTGTTTCCCCCATAGCAGCTCTGTAATGACTTCATGAATTAATTGCTTACATAACCTTTCACAGTCACATATATGTCTTCACTTCTGCACTCTAAGAAGGAGTTTATTCACAGTTTTCAGTCCTGCATTCCTCCATGCATCTCAAAATCTTGTGCTCTCCATTATATCTAATAATATCAGATATTTCCATTACCGCTCCTAACAGCAAAATTACAGTTATAAAGTACCAACAGAACTAATTTTATGAGTGTGGATCAGCACAACACGAGGAACTGTATTAAAAGGGTTGCAGCATCAGGAAGGTTGAGAACCACTGTACTGGAGGATCTCAGTGTGACTCCGGCAGTGGAGTAACTTCCTGTATCACAGCGGGTACAGAACTAGGTATGTGACTAATCAGTCGTGACAGCCTTTGTCAGACTTGTCTATCGCCATCTCACTCGTGCTCAGGATGCCCCTCACTACCCACCCTTAAACAATGCTGAAGAATTTTTCACTGATAATGAGGGGCCAATGCTGATCTGAGTAAGAGCTGGCGAGATTCTTGTCCAAATCCTGTGATATGATTAACCTCAAAAAATGATTCATGGTAATCAGCTGAGTAGGAATCATTCAATAGGACTTTTTCACCACCACTGATGTAGCATCTCCCCTGGGGTGCCTGAAGAATCAAGGGGTGAGCAGTGTACTGCTGTCTGCTAAAGGGGAAGCAGCACAGTTGCTGGCTGCACTTTCTTCAGACTGCGATCACTGATGGAAATGTTCCTTGGTTGACACGTTCTTCCGTGACCTAGGCCTGTTTTCATCCCCAAGTGTTTTCCCACTGTTCCCTTGCACAGACCAGATGAAGGACTTTTCCCAGTGCATGATAACCGTTGTGGTGATGATGTTTGCTCTGCTTAAAATGACTTTCTTAAATCAAATTTTTTGAAATACCAAGAATCCTCCAATTCTTTGCCTAAAGCATCCTCCATGTGGAATCTCCATTTACCAGCCATTTTGTGAAACCATGAACCACATCTGTTTTATCTAGATGTTTATTTAAACTATCTAACTATTTTGCTATCAGTTGCCACCCATCTTTATCTTTGTAAATAGTATAACATGGAGAGAAGAGGACAGAAACAGGAGTATAGGTAAGGGTAAAATGAAGGTAGTTTTGAGTATATCCTGCTGACTGCTTATGACAAAATATTAAACACAACTCAAGTATATCTTGTTTGGATCTTTCTAGACCCAGAGGCGGTCTCGTGGCTTCCCAAACTGCCAGCATGTTCAGGGAACAGCATGAGCAGGGAACATGGATGAAGCTCTTCTTTTAGAACATACGAGAGCATTTTTGAGCTAATGACCTCAAGCTATCTCATAAAAGTATACATTACAGTGACCCCCCCCCCCCAATACCTTTTGACACATTGAATTTGGATGACTCTCCTACAGTAACTCTAAAGATAATAACATGGAGCTAGGGATATGTTAGGATCTGTTGTTAGAGTGCTTGCACAGTTTGCACAAGGCCCTGGGTTGGAGCCCCAGCGCCACCTAGAATCCCAGAACTAGGATTCAAGAACAAGATGACTAAATGTTTAAGTTCACTCTTGGCCACATGGTGAGCTGGAGGCCAGTGTGGGTTACATGAGACCCTGTTTCATCTCAAACTACCACCAAGAGAAGAAGATAAGAAAATGAACACATTTAATTTGGCTTTTATACCCCAATACATTTTATTTGCTATTTTCAAACATTACTCTTTTCCCAAGGTCTGGGCAGCAGATGGTTTATTTTATAAATTCCATTCTTTCTGGATATTTTCCACAAATAAAAGTATGTCCTGAGAGAAAGAAAAGTTAAGGCATTATCTTATGTGAAAGTCCGAATACCTCAAGAAAAAAACAAGCCCTCAACTGCAGCAGGTTGTTGGCATCTGGTGCATTATAGGAATAAGCGCTTCACCCCAGTCGGTAACTGGACACACTCATATCTGTTGAGACCAAAGAGAGAAAATAGCTCCTCAGTCCCAGAGTCGGGTTCAGTTATGAGTTGAAGGTGAAGTCAGAACTATTTAAGGTTTTGTTTTATTTATAGGCCTCTCTATTAAGTGTAAAGTTTCCAAGAACGTAGAAGACAGAGTTCCCAACGCCTGAGCCTTCTCTTGGAATGAGTATAACGAAGCTAATGCAAGTATCATTAGTACATATGACTGGAAGTCATACAGACATGCAAAGTAGAGTATGTGGCTTTACCTAACTGTGAGGCTCGCACAAAGGAGTTCCTTGTGGCCTGGGGCCTCAGTGAAGCACTGCTGGCGCATAAATGCCGCACTGGGCCTTGTAACTGGACAAGGGGAAGGGACTCATCTTGGAAGCTGCTTGAATAAGTCAGGAGTTCCCAGACCAGGGAGACTGAGGAAAAGGAGCAAAGAAATCCTAAAAGTATTGACAGCCCACACACTACTCCCTGAGATCCCCGACGACCCAGCCTCTGCCTGAACCCTGCCTTCCACTAAGAGTCATCACAGTCCCCATTGTTTTATCATGTAATTGCGCTGCGATTTGATAATAGAAGTTCGGCCTATACATTTTCATAATCACCTCCAGAGCACATCCATTATGCAAAGGAGAGAAGCTTGTGTAATAATGATGCGTTATTATAGGTATACTAAGTGCTGTCATCATATCGGCTCACTGAGGTCCCATAGTAAACCTCTTTCATAGGTGCTGTCCGTTGTAGAGGGGAGGAGAACAGACTCCTAGAGAAATTTTAAATTTTATTTCTAATCCTGGATACGATGCTTTCTCTCTCTCTGTTTATATTTCTCTCTGTTTTGCACATACACAAACACACACAAACACACAAACACACACACACACACAGAGGCAGAGAGAGAGAGAGAGAGAGAGAACATGTGTGCCATGGGTGTGTGTGTGTGTGTGTGTGTGTGTGTTAGAGAGAAAGACAGAGAGATAGGGGGAGCAGAGCACACACATATGTGCTGCCATGGGCATGGTTTAGACCCCAGCACCGCTGTGGTGATGAGTGGTGATGAGAAGTGGTAACAGCATGAGGAGCTCTTACCCACACACCATATCACCTATGGGATGTGAAGGATTTTTTTTTTACCCTGATTGAGAAGGGAGACGATACCTTGCAAGCTAGCCACTCCCTATCACAAATTCAGGATTATTATCACATCAGAAATTACAAGGTCTTTTTTTGTTTTAGATATTTTTCTATACTTTAAACTTTTTTATAATTAACAATTGCGTTTAGAAAGCTCATTTTGGATATTTAAAAAATATATATTACATATGAAAGTTTCCAACATGGAGAAAATAATGAAAGAAAAACATACCTCATGACCTTGCCAGGCAGGTAACTCTGTTGTTTACTCTTCAAACATGATTGAAAAACAAAAGCAGAAAAATCTATAAGTAGAAGTAAAATTCTTCTTTTGGCCCTCCAACATAGTTTATAATACAAATGTGTTCTGTATGTCCTTAGGAAGAAATGTTTATGTATACGCCAGTATATAAATGCTCCTGTTTTATTTAAACAAGAGGGTTGGTGCTGTACATAATGTTGTACAATTTTGTTATATGATGTATGTTTTTATCCACATCAAATTACATAATGAGAAAATTAACAGCCTTTTTAGAGCAATTGCTAGATTTTAGTCTAAAATAACCCCAAACGTCTCTGCTTACTTACTATATGGCCACAGAGTAAAAATATATAGTATGACATATCACAGAAGATTCTTCAGGGTAAAGATCTTACAGTATGAAATCTCAGATTGGCCACAGGCAAAGTAGATAATGTGTCTTTGTTATCCTGGCTGGATTATGGACTCACATGAAAGTTGGCATAGTTCTGGAGAGTTTTAATGCCATCGCTGATTACAGTCTCTGAGATTTTACTGCAATTTCCATTTGAGTTAAAACTGATTTTGTCTTCAAAATAAAAGCCTTTTAAAGGGGGAAATAATTATTTTTCCCATGTCAGAAAATCTGAATCCTTCCATTTTATCTCCTAACATAGAAAGAAAGCACTAAGAAATCACTGAAAAGTTGACACAAAAACAAAACCTTTGTTGAATGTTTCAGCTATAGACATTTGTTTTTAAAGTACCAGATGATGTCCTAAATACTCAAGGCAGAGAGATAACCAGATGCAGAAAAATATTTATACCAAGCTTTACTGTAATTCTAGTAAAAATTGGGGCTTTGTGAAGTCATTTTGCTGCAGATTTTATAAAATTTTTTAAAAATTTAAATAGGGAAGAATTTTGTTTGTGGGCATTGGTGTGATTGATCGGAATAAATGTGCAAGTTGTACATATCTAATACAGAAAGTAAATGAACAAGCGAGCCACATTCTAACCTTGAAAGTGTGGCTGCTTTTAATGACACAGTGTATCAAGGTCAAGAGAAGGTGCCCTCAGCAGATGGAGGACTTTGGAAGTGAAAAACTCTCATTTTCATTTAAAATGCATTGAGTTGTGCATGGTTTCTAAGGAATACTTGGTTGTTACAGTTAGAGCCTTGCCTCCTTTCTGATGTTCTCATGTGTCAAGTCATTGCTTTACCTAGTGCATTTCCCAAACAGATGTTCTCAGAAGTGGGGTAAACCCACTAGGTGTCACTACTCCGTGGGACCCCAGAAAAGAAGCTGTCCAAGGAACTGAAGCAAGGAATAGATTTCATACTATCTTGATTTTAGCCTTTAATGTGTATTAAGATATGCTTAAGATATGTTTTCTGTGATTATTTGTGTCTGTGGTCCCTTGCTTTATTTTATTTTGAATTTGTTTTCTGGCTGATTTAAGCATTATTTGTATTTGAACCATACTTCATTAAGAATAGTTTTTCAAAGCTATTTTGCAAGGTGCATCTCACTTAACTCTTTAAATATACACAATGAAATGATTAAAGGTGCTGCATTCTTAGGTAGCACAATGCATCTGGAAGGCTTGCTCTTACATCCTTTGTAAAGACCTCTGATTGAGCTTCGGAGATGAGATGCCATGTGCCTTCCTGTCAGCATTGTAGAAGCAATTTTTCATTTCTTTACCTACTTCTCATTCTGTGTTCTTTCTTCTTGCTCTTCCATTCTCTCTGTTTCATGAAAATTCATTTATCTGTGACATTTAAAGGCTCTGTCTGAGAGGTGTCTGGAGCTGTGGCCGGCTGTGTACATCAATAGCTTCTTAGGATCTGGCACTCTGTCAATATTTGGGGGCCTTGATAGCCGCACTTCAATGCAGGGCCTGCCAGCCATCATGCTCTTAGTGCCTCTCTAACAAGTCCGAATGAGTGGGTATTAGCATGTCAGATCTTTCACAGCTGGCGACACGTGGTAGACAGTATGCAGGCATCTTACGTGTGCCTTCTGCACCTTTGAGTTTCCCTTATTTATGTGATGTTTTCCACTGTATATAAAAACATGAGTCTTCAAAGGGTACTGTTGTGGAAACCAAAGTAAAAGACGTCATTGTACAATCTCAATTTGGTATGGCTCATGATACATAAGACAATGATACATTGTCATTGTATTTTATAAACCATATACGTAAGTGTAATGTATTCTATCACCGATTTATATTAAGTGATTTTATTCTATGTAAAGTAAACTTTTAAAAGGTCTACTTTAAAAGTGAGAAAAAATGTGTTTCGTCAGAGTTATTGCTATTTTATTAGATAGATAGATAGATAGATAGATAGATAGATAGATAGAGATATATATTTCTAAGGTTGATGGGACCTTCTACATGAAGCATTTATCCTTTGTGTTTTGATAGAGATTTGCCTACGTGAAGGAGAGATACTAGTGAATTTGAGAGATAAGACTGTTCTGCAAATATTCAGGCTATTTACAATTTCAGATGTTTCTCAGTTGCCCGCTCCATTTAAGTGAAATGGCCCATTTATTTATACATTTAACCATGAAGATAGTGTTACATCAACTTTCACATAACCTATCCTAAATTGTACATTTGCTTTTCAAGGTCTGTGAGAGAGACCAAAATTAGTGTGACATCTTAGTTACAGAACTATTATGTAACCTTTGACCATTGTTTGAGGTGAGATTACACCAGGAATCTGAACTTTAAAGAAGGGGATGAAGAAGGTAAGAGTTGAACAGATGTCAGTCTTTTTCTAGGTATCATTTATGTACAACCTAAGAGAAGTATGATTGACTTTTCAAATTGCAAATGCCTAGGTCATGCTAAGATCAAATAATATAGGTTGTGAGATATCCAAGAGAATAATAACCTTAAGTCCATAATGCTCCTTGATAGACTCATGAAGACCTCACCCTTGGACCTGTTTGACCACCATAACTCACAAATTGGATGGATTCAGATCTTTCTTGGTTTATTTCTCAGTTCAGGTCCCTTATGTTGTCCCCAGACCTGCTGTAATACACCATACATTTTAAAGTGCCTTGTAATACTACCAAAGAAAGAAATGTTTAAGGAACAACATTAGTACAGATTCAATACAATTGAAGGTAAACTTGGTACCTCTTGGGTCTTTAGTATTATACCAGGATGGGATGTTTTCATACCTATTTTGTAATTATGAGTCTTTTAGAGGCGTAAAAGTTCATCTCACAAACTGTAATATTTACAAAGTCATACTTGTTTAAGTCCCGTTAGCTATTATTTTGCTGATAGGAAGTTCCCTCAGAAGGAAAGAAGTTGTTTTTATAAGGGGAACAGCAAGAATAGACAAAGGAAAATCACAAGGGCTCCAGACACCCGAAATCTGGCAATATAAGAGAGGGTCCCAATATTTTAAGCATAAAAAGGCATTAATACTGAGAGAAACATAAGGGAAGCATGTTATACATGTATTTGTGATGTGGCCCACAATTTCTAATTCATAGATAACAGAATATAGTAACATAACCAGCTTCTACTGAGGAGAAACACCTGATCTCTTTCTGCATCGATACCCAAGTTTTGTGGTCTCAGAGAGGGGGCTGTGAAAACACACACACACACACACACACACACACACACACACACTGCCACATTATCCACACATTATAACAGGGAATACGTTAGCACCTTCTATGGATGACCTGGAAACTTGCCTCCACTGTTGTTACTAATCATTGTCTAGATTAAGAGGTTGTGATTCCTGTCCCTGTCTTTCTGAAAAACCCACTTGCCACTCAGAAGACTCCCAAGCAAGAGGTATTGTCACTCCTAAAGGGATTTTTTCAGATTCATCTCTGTATTAAAATAAGTCTTTGCTAAAATTCTGATGGATGTACCACAAAAATAGGGGCCACCGCTATGGTTCTTTTTGAAGGAAGGAATGTTAGAAACAGCTGTATAGTTCTGGATAATAAATGCCCTGTCCACAATGCTTACATGTTTTGCAGTTCTCATGATGTCATAGTGGCCAGCGAGATACCTGCTTAACCAGAAGTTGGAAGTGTTGTGACCAAAAATACAGAATATGAAGTTAGCTATGTGAATCTCTTAGAATTATAAACCAGAAATAGAATTGATTAGGTATTTATAAGAATAAATAAGGTTGATAGAAAATGTGTAACATCTCATATTCTTATTACAAATTATAGGTTTTCATAGAGAAAAACTTTATTAAAAATATACTACCCCAGTCTAAAGTAGAGAAAATTTTGTTAGATCAAAATAAGTAATCTTTTTTCTGAGAAGTTCTCTATAAGTGAAACAAATAGTTGCTTATTAATGACATTGTTTTTTATATCCAACACAGTTTTAAGATGCTAACCTAAAATTAACCTGTTGCATAAATGGTGCACTATGGATGATTACCCAGGTAGATTGCTGTGATGCTCCAGTTCAGCTTAGTAGTTTGAGGTGATGGTACTTCACATTCATCTTCATTGTCTCTTCTCTGCCAAAAACAAGTCTTCCTTTTGGAGAATGTGCACCTGAACACAGCCATTTAATACTTCTAATTGCAAGCTGAAGACATAGAAATCTAATTTGCATTCTGTTTGATCTCTCCCTGGAGAGTTCTAGTAAAACCAGTTTGCCAGTACACGGGTCATAGCAGGACATGAGGCCTCACTGATATGCCATCTTCCTTTCTTATTGTGGTTTGGCTTTGCTTTTGGGGTTTTGTTTCGTTGTTGTTGTTGTTTAGTGTTGTTTCATAGTTTTGTTTTTTCAGAAACAGAGTCTTTTCTCTGTAGTCTCTGCTTGCCTGGAGTTCACTATGTGAACTGAATAGCTTGAAACTCAAGGCAATCCTCCTGCTTCAGCCTCTTAAATATTGGGATTCTAGGCATGAATCTAATTCCTGCCTTGTTGTCTTCACTATTGGTCCTGAGAGAGCTCTTCTGGACCAAGGCAAAGCTAGAGATAAAATGCACAGAGCATAAGTAGCAAAGCTTCTGTTGAATTTTGCCTCTAATGACAAGGGGAAGATTTCTAATACGTTTATTTCATGCCGAGCACTTTGAAATTCTCAAGAGATAACCAATGAGGAATCAATGTGGAGACGTGGAGAAGTGAAGGGTTCGCCACTCACTTCATGAAGGCTGTCCTGGATTCTGGAGATTCTCTGAATCATCTAGAAACATGTTTCCAGTATTGGCAAGCCCAATATAATATAAATCATTGAGAGAGTCAAATCAAGTTTATTTTAAAATTGTATTTTAAGAAATAGCTTTAGAAGAATGAATGATGCAAAAATTCCATCAACCTCAGGATACTGTAATTTTGTAAATAATACTGAATGTTTATAAATCACTGTTCCATTGGATGTTGAACTTGGAGAATGTATATATTCAAAATTCAATATTTTTATGTAGGATCCATTGTTACTCAGGGTGGGAGGATGCCAGAAGACACCAGGAGTTTTACATGTGCTTGGCCAGGGTGATGGCAGTGAAAATACCACCAGCACCTGAGTAGACAGGAAATGACCATGTTTAACCATCATGTCACCATAATTTCCTGTAACAGCTGAGTTACTACAAAAAAATCATGGCCTTTGTGAATTTTTAGCTAGAGTGCATTGCTTAGTGTGTATAGGGCTTTGTTTTTGTTTTTAACTATGATAGACTTTTAATGGAAAATTCATCACATTTCCATCTGTTTTTTTTCTGTACTATGCAAAGTCAATGACCCACTGTCATTACATTCAAACCATCCCTTCCTGTGACGTTAAAGTATTTTTAATTCACCTCCCAAAATGGAAAGCCAACGTTTTTTGGTTGTACTTCCTATGAAAAGAGGAGAGGGTTCTACAGAATGTAATTAGGGGAAAAGATACCTTTATTTCAAGTATTTATATATATACCATGCTTTTTCTAGCTGCCTAGTACTTTTCTAGAAACTAAACAGGTAACTATATCATCATTCCTAAAGGATGCTCAGAGATTGGTGGGAGAAACATCATTAAAGAAGATAATTAAAATATGTACTAGATTGGTTATGGAAGAAAGCTGTGTTTGGGGCTCTGTAGGTTTGCCTGGGACAGTTCTGGTTAAGCCCATAGTATTGGTATAATTCCCAACAGAACCTTTCCCCTTCGAAAGTGTCCCTGTCTGGACAGTGAACTATATAGTTACCCTCTAAATAGCCACATCAATTAAGTCTATGTGATGTTTCCTGAAAGGTTTTCTACAGAATAGGAAATGAACTAAAAATATTAAGAACATATTGCCATGTGTATCATGTGCATCCGAATGAAATGAGACATAGGATAGGCTAACTAACCTTCATTCCTCTCTGGCTCATCAGAGAAGGGGAGTAGAATTTAACTCATTTTGGATGAAGGAATGACAACAAGACAATCTATTCCTAGTTGTAATTACGTGCTGTGTACAAGGGTTGTTGAGCAGAAGCTGAGTGTCATTGTGAGCAGACGTGGCCGCCAGATCATGAAACAGATGAGTCACTGGCTACTGAGCACCCACAGCCACATCATTTTCTTGTTACCTTATGATTCTACATATAGGGGAGTCTTCTGAACTAAATGTTAAGAATTCTGAAGTGGTCAATGTAGAAATAACATTAAGGAAGAAAACATGCAAACCTCTTTTGACCCATCCTAAACATACTTTAAAAAGCCATGAGGCCATGTAGTGCCAATGGCATAGAGCTCATTCTTTGCCTACAGAGGGGACAGCCACTAGATTGTGATATTCAGGGGACATGCCTTACTCAGAGCTTGGGCACATGCTTGCTTTGAGGTGGGGTAGCTGTGAAGTCTTGCTTACCACTTTGATTTTCATAGCTCTAAGTTATATTCAAATGCGTTAGAGCCAAAGCTATCATTTAAGAGAAACACGGCAGACAGCCAAACAAAAGAGACATTCTGTGCGAAGTCTGAAGTTTGCGTCAGATCATTGTAATGATGAGAAGGGTGTCTACCCCTTCTCACTACCTGAGAGAAATAGCAGCGAGATGTCAATAAGAAACTCCTTAACCTGCGAGTATACACTGGGGCAAGCTATCTACATTCAGAGGAGGCACACGCTGATGCCTGGAACACTTCGCATTTACAAAAAGTATTGTAAATTGTGTAACATGTAGCAAAGGATTATTAACAATATTTTTTACGATTTTATTTCAGGTGTGTGTGTGTGTGTGAGTGTATGTGTGTGTGTGCGCGCGCACGTGCCACAGAGGCCAGAGGAGGGCATTGAATACCCTGGAACTAGAGTTACATGTGGTTGTGAGTCACCTAACATGGGAGCTGGGATCGAAACTCGGGTCCTCTGCAAAAAGAGTCCATGCTCTTAACCATTGAACCATGTCTCCTGCCCCAACAATAAACGTTTTATGCAACAGGGATCACTATTATTTTCTTTTACTGTTTCGTAGGTACCTATTCTTTGCTCTGCTTCTGTTTATACCATTACTTTCCTGACATATCACCTTGTATTCCACCCCTGACCTCCTTCCCCAGATACTAAGTCTGTATCTCTGTTTGAAAGTCTGTTGCTATGTTCTTTAAGAGTTATGCTCTCTATTATTTATAAATTCAATACCAACTCATAGACTGTGTGACATTTAGAGATGACTGTTCTTATTCTCCAGTTCTAAAGGATAGTACTAACACTGAGGCTTGCATGTAAGGGGAATAGGGGCTGGGGACTACTATTATTACCGGCCTCTTCACAGGAAACTAAAATGACTTGCCAAAGTCACTGGAAAGCCTCAGATGGGGAATGTTGAAATTTTTATGAGAAGATCTAGAATTCTTGAGTCTAAGTCTGCCAGGAGTCTGTTTGCTCTGAAGAACAGCAGCACAAGGATGATCCCAAGCGTAACTGTCGTATACTGCTTTTCTATCACACAGATAAAATGTTTTCTAGCACTGTGCAGGTCCTCCAGTTACCTGTGGCAAGCTGGAGGAAAGTGTTGTAAATTCCCTACTCACCAGCCAAAGCTGTCCTTGTCACCAAAACTATCCTATGTTAGATCACATGTCAGTGTCTGCAGCAGAGCCAGGCCTTGACGTCTCAGGGTCTACTTGTTACCAGTGAGTTTATGTGCCTTGAAGCATATGGCCTTGATATATGATCCCGGAGCAAAAGAGCAAGGTATTTCAAGCTGGCCACAATTTTATTGACTCTCACAGGCTTGCTTTGTAGTCATTCCAATAAACTAGATGAGGAATTTCTGATGTTCCAAGCTATCCAGTCCTCAGGACTCCATTTCGTGATTCAGTGTCCAACAAAACAACTCCAGTGCTTTTGTGTGACACAGTGACCACAGGGATAAATAATTGCTTAGTAATTCTCTGTGAGGCAGAAAATTCTAAACATGGAGGAACCATTTCCCCTTAATGGGAGCCAGAAATCCTGTGAGTGCTTGAAATGGTATTCACAAGTCTGAATGGTAAACAGATAAAAACAGGAGCGCACCAGTTGCACAAATGACTTGCTTGTCACAAACTTGTCATTGCTGTAATCTAACATTTCGTTCACAGAGCCCAATGCAAAGTATGGAACAAACAGGCCCTGCTGACGGTTTGGCTCTGCTAAGCCTTGCTCCAAGCTAAAGCGTCTGCATCATCTTCCCGTTCTAGACCCTTTATCTGCTGAAGTTAGCTGCCACTGCACATGTGAAAGGGTTGTTTGACTACTGCTTTAACAAGTCGATGACAAGGACGTTATTCCTGCGGTTGAAATACTGCTACTTTTAGCAGGCTGCCATTTTGACCTTCACTTTATTATAAAGAAGAACTCTAACAGAACAGAGCATCAGGAAGATATCAGGATTGTTGCCACAGGCCTGTGCAGATTAACAAAGACTGTCTGCCTGGGGCTTGGGTATGATGATATATATATATACACATACACACATACACACACACATGCATAGGCAGAAAGCTTTTCTCTCACATAGAAAAAATGTTTTCTAGCATTGTACCAATCCTCCAGTTACCTGTGGCAAGCCACAGTGCTATAAATTCCCTGCTCAGCAGCCAAAGCTGTCCTTGTCACCAAAACAGTCCTATGTTAGATCACATGTCGGTGTCTGCAGCAGAGCCAGGCCTTGAGAGTTATGGAAGGTGTTTCCTAGTAGAACATTAATCTTATGAACACATTTGAACTATCCCACGGATTGCTCTTGTGGGGCTTAAGTGTACTGAAAGAAATTCATTGTCTCCTGCATTCTCTCCCCATCCACATATTTGGGCACACATGAATATTTGTTTTATATAATGTTAGTATTTGGAAAATATAAGGAGAACCTGTTACATGCCAGCTTTTACTCATAATGCTTGCCACTTCTTGAGTTCTTTCTATTGGTAATCTCCCCGCAACCTCTTTCTCATGCAGTGAAATATATATGGGTATTTAAATATAATCAGAGCCACACTCATGTCTCCTAAAACGTACTATGTCTTACTGTACCTACGTTAGCCTCCCCATAGAACACTCAGGGAGCCCGCCAAGCTGTCACCAGTTCATTTACAGCATAAACTACCAGCAGGGAGTGCTCATACACTGTGCAGCCTCCAGTCTTATCTGTTTGAGGAGCCCTCCTCCCCTTGGGAACCCACCCTTAGCAGGTCCTGTCACATGGGCCAGACCTATCTATACACAGAGCCTGGCTGGAGCCTGTAGTCAGAGCCTTGCCCACACCTTCCGCCCCATCCCAAGGGTTCTGCTTTGTTGCTGCCACAGGATATCAGCACTTGGGACAATGGTACATTTGCCCTAAGTCTATTCTCTTATTCAAACAGCTGAGCTTCTCTTATTCACCAAGGTGTCAGGTATTCCATTCAGACCCTCTAGGTGTATTAAAGGGACATTGATGGTGTCTGCTGTGGTTTAAGTATTCACATGAAAGACTTACATTCTCTGGCTGATGCCACAGGTGCTTTTATTTTCAGAGTCTTATGTGAAACAGTCATCATTGTCCAACCATGAGAACCAAATTTCTTTCCAACATCATGGTAGGCCTTAACTTTCTTTTAGACTTGGAAAGTTGACCACAGGGCTGTCTCCCAGGTGAAATGTGTTGATCTCGTCCAAATATCTCCTGCTGTAATCTGTACCTCTGCTTTGTGGACCTCCTACCTCAGAGGATAGGTGGGTAGGAGGATGTGAGTAGAGGGCCCTTTCTTTGTAGAATTCGTGATGCTGTCCCTGGGGAAGGAAGTGATTCAGAGTTCCTGAAAGAAAATATGTGAATGAAAATTTGAATTTTAAATAGAGTTTTACTGACTTTCTGTTTCTTTTTAAAAGTTCCTAATAGGATTTCCATAATGATTGTGTGTTTTCTTTCTTAATAGAACTTAAATAGCAGAGAAATGATATGCTATATTTAATTCTGGAAAAAAATAAAAATCTTTTTTATGGGAATTCTTTTTTAAATATGCATTAGGGAATAGATAGATAATGGGAGAAGTGGAGGGAGGGAGCAGGAAGATGGGGGGGAAAAAGGAATGTTCTCTTCTTATTCAGAGATGAGCTCACAAGTGTAGTGTATGTGTGTACTCATTTTAATGTCATTAGATTCACAAAACTTCAGGACATAAAAATAGATTTTTGTATTGATGACTTTATGTCTCATTTCCACTTAGGAGGTGTGTGTGTGTGTGTGTGTGTGTGTGTGTGTGTGTGTGTGTGTGTGTTAGGACCCAAAGATGTTTAATAAATTGAACCACGCACACAAGATTGTGAGCAAAACAATGCCCTAAGCCATGGTCTAAATTTTAGTTCAGGCAGCTCCCCTTCAGAGATTATACATTTTTACAGTTTTATTTTAAACAAAAGGTTTCCTTTTAATTATATGCATGTGTGCTTAAATGGAACAGGACATTTGCTGGTGTGGTACTTGGGACTTCATACAAGCTGTGCTACCTAAAGGACATACATTACACGAGCAGTCTGAACATCTTTATTTCAAACTCTACTTGCCCTGTGTAGAAAAAAAAACAAAAAACCTTTATTATTTCCATTAACTTTTCCCCCCACTTAGTAGAGTTCACAGAAGCACTGAATTCCCTCCCATCTTATACCTAAAAACATATTTTAAATGGATATGTCCCTTTAATAACTATTCACTTAAGTAGGTCATAGTCTCTCATTCTTGAAGATTTTTTTAAAAATTCAGATTAATGGAAATCTGTTTCATATTTCCACTTTCAGCCATGTTTGAGTTGATCCTTGTAATTGTTAGTTTCAGCAAAACACTGATTAAGTCAAAACATCAGTTATTCTGTTTGTTTTGGTTCTCTATGTTTAACAGAATAAATGAAATATGCATTTACCTTTTTGCAGTTATGATAATTATATTCTCATTTTTCATTTATGCACAACTTATTTCATAGGGTTTTTTGTTTCATTTGTGTTTTTGCATTCTCCAAACATCTGTAGTGTAGCTGGTTCCGAGAGTAGTGGTGGTAGCTGGCAGTATTCCTCCACGCTGTAAGAGAAAGAGTGGGCAGAAGTCAAACCTTGCTGTCCATATGGTCTGCTTCCAGTGCAGCAGTGAAAGGTGTTGTCTCTTTTTTTTTCTGAAAGCAAAGGTGAGGCCCATGAGCAAAGAGCAGTACTGGAGCCACAGCACCTGTGGATTCATATCAGAAAGATGCTTGACTGTGCACGCCCCACTTCATCTGCAGGGAAACCTAGATGGTTGGGCTTTGTTTGTTAGGAGCATTGGTCTGTATCAAAAGCATATGCTTCTGGTCACTCGCTTAGGAAAGCTTAAGATTCTCCATGTGGAGAGAAGTAAATGGAAAAGTTTGCTCATGATTCCATGAAATGGTTGTTGTATAAAGCGCTTGGTAATTGGTGGAATATGGGCTTCTGTTGTAAAAAACAGAGAGAAGGTGATACTTTCACATCCGTGTGGATCAGGAAGACAGTGGTCTCAGAGTTATACTTTTGTAATGTAACATATTTCAACTACATAATAGTATGAAGAATAATCCAGAACCCAGGTTAGACAAATCTTAATAATTTGGAATATTTGTTTGTGAACGTCTATGTTCTTAGTCTGTTTCTAGTTACAGAGAAGTAGACAGTTCAGTGTGTAGCATAATGAACTAAAGCATCTATATGTGTGGCTTAATCCACAGTAAGCCACATTATCAGTGCCCAGGAGGAACCCCCCATGCCTCTTGCAGTTGATGGTGTTGCTGTGACTTTATCAAAAGGCTAAAGACAAGCAAAATTTTTCTGACTGATGTTTATCATGAATTAGTTTTATATAAGTCATTTATTGCAGCTTATAATATGAATTCTTCTGTATATTACAACTTAACTTTACTGATCAACTCTCTCGTTGTCAGGCATTATTTCCAGTGATTCCCACAGGAAAACAAGTTCACATTTCTATGTATATAAATATGGAAATCCTTAGACATTAAGAAAGAAGTGTATAGAAGCTTACTAGGTATTATAAAATGCTCTTCAGGAGGTGCGAGTGCCTGTTTATACTGTCCTTAGCAAGTTCAGAGACTTCTTAGGAGTCATAACCAAAATGGTCAGACCTTTGAAAGTTTTCTCACCAACGGAGCTTTAAACAATATCTCACTTAGTTTCACTTTCTTTATAAGCCATCAGGATTTCCTGTGGATGCTGCCTGTTTGTATTTTATGCCCATTTTTCTGCAAGGTTATTCATTTTGCTTTTGTTAACTGTAGTGAACTCTGTAGTCATGTTCTCGGTGGTGCTGCAATAGTGGTTGGTGTCCAGATCTTTGTTCCTTTGACCCATAAAGATTGCAGATATCTTTGCCCAATTTGTAATTTATCTTTTATATCTTTAGCAGAAACTTTTCTAACTTCAAATTTTAATGCAGTTAATCTCACTGGTATTCTCCTTTATAGTTTGTTCTTTTATGTCACTTAAAATATCCTTCCTAACTATAGCCAGGTCGTGAAGACAACATACTGTTTTCTTCTGCCAATTTATTGTTCTTGTGTTGCTTTTCAGAAAGGGTCTTTCTCTGTAGACCTTCAACCTGAGATCCTCCTGCCTCAGCATCCCAATACTGTAATTATATGCACATGAAACCATACCCAGCCTTGGTTTTAACTGTTTTAAAGTTTTGTTTTTTATATTTAGATTGTTAATCTTCCAAGAACTCTTTGTTTATGTTATATTATATGTACCCTAGTTTATTCTGTTTCTGTGTGCATGATCCAATAATCTCAGCACCATTAAATAATCTTGTTTGATGTTAATTTATAATCGCATATTTTACCTACTCAAGTTTGTTCTTGGGCTCTTTTATTCCCCAGTGTACTTTTCCATCTTTGGGTAAATACTATAATACCTGAATCACCATAACATTATACTATTCTTGTTCTTCAGTATGGGTTCTAGGACTAGTAAAGATTGTCAGTAGTCAGTCTGAATTTATTTGTAATTGCATTAACTTTAGAGAATGACCCACAAGATCATTGACTTCCTATGGGTTTCTGTCAATTAGCTATATCACTATATTTATTTAGATCTTTCTTCTTACTGTTAGTAATATTAAATTTTCACATAAAAGTATATAGCCTAACTGGGCAATGGTGGCACAGGCCTTTAATCCCAGCACTCAGGAGGCAAAGGCAAGCGGTTCTCTGTAAATTCAAGGCCAGCCTAGTCTACAGAGTGAATTCAAGTACATCCAGAGTTACAACAGGGAAATTCTGTCTCAAAAAAGAAAAAAAAGTATCTAGCCTATTATGTTAAATTATTTAACACATAACAGAATTTTTTCTGCACAGAATCAATTTTCCATTTTATTGTTTATTATTGGGTACATAACACTAACCTTGCCAAATCTTCTTTTTATTTCTAACAACTTAACTGATAATTATCTTGTATTTTCTGCATTACCATATACATCATCAATAGATAATAATGTATTTAGTGTAAATTATAATTCTCAAGTATTCAATTTCCCTTTCTTATCATATTGCATTATTAAGCTTCTATGTAGTATTAAACAGAATTATTTTAGGGATATATTGTATTTCTTACTTTGGTAACATATTTGGGAAATACAGCGTTTGCATAGGCTTTTGATAAATCAAAAATTCCATGTTAAAGATGTTTCTGTCATTTATAGTTTGCTAGGAAGTTTAAATCAGCAATAGTTAAACTTATACACCTTCTGAAACAATAATATGAAAATGATCTATTATTTCTTAATATTTTATATGATATTAATAGATTTCCTTATTTTAAACGCTTCTTACATTTCTGGAAAATTTCTGCCTACTCAACATATTTTGTGAGATAAATATTTTATACCTGAATACAATGCATTTTTATCATATCCATCCCTCACCTGACCTTCTACTCCTACCACACCTCTCCCAATTCCATGTCCTCTTCTTCCTTTTTTTTATAGCTTACTGAGTCCACTTAGTGCTGTCCATATGCATATGTGTGTGGAACCCCTCATTACAACCTGGGCAACACAGCATGAGCCGCAATCCTGAAGACAGCTGCCTGCCCTCCCACAGCCATAGCTGTGGCCAAGCCACCCTTGATGTTCCCTGTATACATGCTTCATTTTTATTCTTTATCTCTGTCTCCAACTATCTCCCTCTTCCTCTGCCTCTTACCCTTCAATAATCTCTTTTCTGTATTCTTTCAAATATGTTTTGTTACCTTTTCTTTTTTCCCAAGGTCACTTTCCCTATAGTGACTTCTTGACCTGAGTATCTGTGTGTGTGTGTGTGTGCACAGACATACACTTTTTTCTCTTGTTACACAGTGTTGTTGTGTAGCACAGGCTAGCCTGGAGCTTGCTAGGTAGGCTCTTGACTCTGCTTCCTAAATTCCATGACCGCAGTCATACTCCACCATATCCGGCCTGCTTTCTTTAGTTGGCAAGAAAATGTTATCACTTGATTTTTTTTCTCTCTCTCAGTGAAGTAATCTGCTCTTTCTTTTTGGAGACTATGAGGAGTTCTTTGTTTCCTAGTTTCTCTCAAATGTGACTAGTTACAGATTGATTTATCAGTCCTGAACGCAGATGCATACACTTAAATTTTAGGATCAAATTGGAGGCAGTTCTGAGCTATTCTCTTTCACTGTATCGTTTCTTCTTCTGTAATTCTTACAAGATAAATATGGATGCTTCTGGGTCAGTGTACCATTACTCAACTGCTGTTTGTACTTTCTGTGATTTGTTTTCCAAATGAATTCCTTAAAATTACCTTCCAAGTCATTTAATTTTCTCTTTTACATTGCACTATCTTAAGCTATCCAAACTAGTGCATTTCTGTTGTCAATGAATGTGCTTAAAGTTCTTAATATTTTGATTGATTTTCATCTTATTCACTTATTTTTTATGTTTTTATTTAAGACTTTACTGTTTCCGTATAGCATCCATTACATTATTTTTAAACATCTCAGCATATTTATGTTGTAGTCACTATCATTTTAATCTTTAAAATGAAATTCAGCGGAACTAAAGGTAATGATTGTATTGGTTGTTTTCTCTAGCATTAGTTTTCTTGATGCGCTTTAGAATTTTGTCTTGAAGTTAATGCTGATCATAAGGTTCACTTTTTTTTTCTTTTTCTTTCTGTTTTTCTTTTCTTTTTGCCTGTTGTCCCTCCCCATTTTGTTCACAAATGCCTGAAAAGGGACTTTGCAGTTCCCTCTATCTGGATCCTTGAGTTCCTGCAACACATGTAAGAGTGAGAGGTCAATGTTCTCATGGAGGGATAGTTTATCATAAGGCTGTGCTGTAATCTCCTCCTCATGGGGACTGGAGTCCTACTTAAAAACTAGGTGACAATTGGGCAAGCATTTGGCACGTTCTTGCTCTAGTCAGGCAAGATCAAGTCCACGTCTTGTGTGCATCTCTGACCCCATCGCTCCCAAGAGCTGACATTAGGCCACTTCACTGTGCTTCTGAACTTCATGTCAGCATGACTGTGACTTTTGCCCTGTTCTCATGCACTGAATTTGTTTCTTAACAGAGATAATCATCTTTGTAAATCTATGCCCCTTTGCTTTTCTTTTATTATATAGAATGTTTTGTTGACAGTACATCTTAGAAAACCGTGCTTTGAGTTTTATACCACCTTCTATTGTGTAAATATAAATGTATTTATAGTTTATATATTTGTTATTTCATCATTATTTACTATTTTATTTGCAAATATACTTACTTGAGGTGCTGTAAAGATGAGAACGTCATACATGCTAAGCACTGTATCACCGGACTTCATTTTCAACCCAAGCAATATCATATCTTTTTGCGTATGTGCACTCGAATGTTCTGGTGGACTGGTCTGTGCATGCAGAGGCTAGAGGTCAACAAGTACCTTCTATTGCTCTCTACCTTATTTATTGAGACAAGGTCTCACCTCTTTTTTAAACACATCATTTAGTAGTGATAATGTAAATTACAATTATTATTTAATGCTAAGTTGTAGTAGGCATACAAACCTATTTCATTCTCTATTATTATTCTTATTATATACAATAGAAAATTGAGACAAACAGACTAAATAAATTGAACTTTAAAAAAAAAAGATTTTAACTAGTAAATATAAATATTTGAATCCTACTTTCCCTACCATAAAACAAGTATCCTTGAAATATTATCATATGGTAAAATTCTGTTTTTAATTTTTATTTTTAATAAATAACTTGAAAAGATTAATTTCTATTTTTATAAATAATATATCTGGTCTCAAAAAGTTTGTTTCATACTACCTGTGCTTTGATGACTCCTTGGTGTGTTTTCTCTCTCTCTTTTTCTCTCTCTCTCTCTCTCTGTCTCTATCTGCTTGTCCCTCTCTCTTTCCATTCCTCCTTCCATCTCTTTCACTTTTGGACTATAACTAGTTTGTTTTGTTTGTTGTCCATTTAACAATTTTCCAATTTTTAAAACATAGTGTTCATATGTTATTTTTCTATAAAAATAGTCAATGCTTATTTTTTTACTTAACCAAATTGTTAAAGCTGTACACTGCATAAAGTGAGAAATGTCAAATACTCTCCCTTCATTCCTCTGCTGTACCCAACTCTCATTATTGTTGTTGCTGCTGCTGTAGTATACTGTGTCAGGTATAGAATATTAATTTTATTAATACGTCAGTAGAGAGGGTAATCCAAAAAGGTTAAGACATGTATTTGGGGTAGTAGAAAGCTTCTAATACAAGGTAGGTGCGTAATATTTAGTTAGTGTTGAATGAGTTGAGTTTGTTATGTTTATCTGGGTTTACAGTGACTTTGCTAGTGACTCACTCTTTTCTTTAAAACTTGAACTTTATAAACTACTTTACCATCATATGATTAATAAATACTCTTTTTTGTTATTTCTTTTGTTAAACAGACACAAACATTGCTTTGTGATTGACTGTTGTATAAGCCAATGGCTGGAAATTCGTGTGTTCCTTCAACTTTCTCCCTTCATAACTCTTTCCATATCTACCCCTTTCTTCCTGTATCCCTTCCTCTCAAACAGCAAATACAGTTGGCAAATCCCATTCTCAAATTAGTAATTGCTGTCACATTTTCTTGAATGTCAGGTGGTAATTAAATAATAATAATAATAGTATCATATTAAATGGCTATTAGCCTGTGACCTTCCAGAATAGTTCATGTTGCTTACTATTTAAATGGAAGCCTTTTTTAAAGTGGCTCTCATTGTATATTTTAAAAGTAAACCTTTAAAGTCTCTAGATAACAAAAAAGATAAAATTTCTAGATATATTCAGTAGAAATGATATATATGAATCTCCTTAGAAAATGGACTTTTTCATTGATATGACCAAGAATCTTAATAACTCTCTGTAACAGAGTAGAATAAAAATGCTTAGCTTTTGGCATAGCAAAACAGGTAAACTGTACAGAATGGCATGGGGAAAGCAAAGTATAAACTGGGTCATTTGTTGATGTGCAAGTTTTATGGAAATTTTAATGACATGTTTGATTGATTTATGAGGAGTGCATATTATTTGTGTTATAAGAACACCCAAACCTGCTTTGTGGCATGATTTTAAACAATCTTTTAAACATAGCAACAGATTGAAATTAAACTTTCTTCCTAGCTGCTTCTATTCCTTAAATTATAAAAGTTATTTTTATTATTCTCTAAAAGCCAATGAACTGAGACTCAGAAAACGTTCTTTCTAGTCTTAGTTTTGTCATTGAGCTCTCTGACCATAATTTATTCATTGAACTCTCTGGGTCATTTTCTCTTGACAAATGTTGAGAGTCTGGAAAGGCTCTAAAGCCTTTCACTATCTTACATTCTAGTATTTTGTCTTGTGCCTGCTTGTGCATATATAGAAGTATCTACATAGAAAACAGCCTCATTTTGGACTCCATTTATCAATAACATAAGTTAGTCAATCAGACTCATGAGGAAATATCCCATACTATGATAACTTTCCTCATCAGATTTAGCTGATGAAAAACTCAGAGCAACTGTAGGTATTCCATCAGAAAAGCATATTTTCAAAAGTACTTTGTGGCATTGAAATGCAAAATGAGGCACAGTGGAAGAAATCTAGAACACAGCCTTGCCAGGCTTTCTGCCACGGTGCAGGGTAAGGTAGGAAGAGTTCAGAACGCAGTGAAATTGCCAATGATGAAGCAGAAGCAGAGGTTTTAAAGATACTGAGATATGTGTTATTTCCAAAAAGAACAACTAAGAACATTTCTTAAAAAAAAAAAAAAAAAAAGAAAAAGAAAAGGGACATACAGACATACAGTCAACAGGACAAAGTTTGATCATTTATGAGCACTCAAAGGCATGATTTATTGTTTTTAAAAGTAAACCTTGCTGCTGTTAAGTGTGAAGGAAAACATGTGCTTGTATAGTGATAGTGAGCAACAGTGGCAGAAGTCTTGTAAGATAATAAGGCATATTACAAGAACCTTTCATCAGAAATACCTCTGCTGATCCAATAGTCTTCCTTCAGTCTGCCCACCTGTTGAAAACAGAATCTCAAACCCAGATCTGTGCACAAAGTGTGAATAATAATGGCATACAAAGGAAAGAGAGATAATCTTAAACATTCAAAAATCTAAATAATTATTACCTAATAATGGAAAGTCCATATACAGTTTACATATAAAATGGATATGAATTATATTGTTCTGAAAGAAGTTTTAATGATTTTTAAACTGGGAGAGGCTTATAATGTAATGTAACGAAAATGCTCACTCCCAAAGAGACAAACTTTTATATCCAATATGCACCATATTAGAAAATAAAAGCCTATGTTTAGGATGCAGGGAAATGCATTCAATTGTGAAGAGCAGTTATCTCTATATGGGGGAATTAAATGACATTTTATTTGCCTTTTTTCTTCAACTTTTCAAATGTTCCCAAAATACCGTAATGATGTGAAAAATAATAGTTTTAAGCAAACAGCAAATAATATAAATAATAAATCACAAATCTGATAATAATTCAATTTAACGAAAGAATACTTATGTAATTGCAGCTTCTTGTCTTCTAAAATCCAGCAGGGTATTGATTTCCAGTTTCCTGACCCTGTACCATGTCATTTTGCAACCATCACCTATTATTTTTAGCATCTCTTCTTCCTTTGGGATCCTTCTATGTGATCAGACTCTACTTTGGCATCCTCTTTGTCTGTTGAGGGGTGCACAAGTGTGCATGCACTGTGATGCTCGTGTGGAGGTCAGAGGACTCTACTAATGAGTCCTTCTGTCCTTCTGCCATGTGTGTTCCAGAGTTCAAACTCAGGTCCTTAGCCTTGAAGGCAAGCACCTTTACCCACTCAGCCATATTGCAGGCCCCCACTATGAGATTCTAAAACTTAATTTTCTGTAGAACTTCATTGTCCTCAGTCACTTCTGCCATTAATATGCCCAAACCACATTTCCATGCATGTTAAATTCTCTTGCACAAAGGAAAGTACACAACCTAGATTACCCAGTGTGTCTCCAATTGTCCTCAACTTCTACATTTCTCTAATTGTATAAAAAATTGTTAACCTAATAATAGCATTTTGAGTAGTTGAAACAGATGAAACGAAATAAAGGTTAGTCGATATTTTACTGTAGAATAATTTTATTGGGTGGAATAAAGTACTGCTGATAAATTTATTAGGTACCCTCTTCAAGAATAGACTCTCAGCCGGCTGCTGTCTATAAAAATAAATAAACATAACAACTTATTTGGCTCTGTACCCAGAAATTTGGCCAAAAAAGAAACTCAGTTGGAAAGAATGAACCAGATAAAGTTTTATCATTTGAAAATATACAAGAAACTTAATCTCCCTCTTTTCTAACAAAATTGTATAAGTAAAAATGCAATCTTCTTTAAAATCTGAATTCCTTACACTGGCCGATACAAAGTACTAAATATCTAAAAGTTTCCAGACCTCGCCCTCCTTCCCTGCTGCCAGGAAAATGAGGCACTCTCTCTCCCTCAGGCCTCTGCTGGCTGCTCAAGTTGACTCAGGACCCTTTGCACCAAGCTCATCTCATTTTCAAAGCTGTAAATCTAGTGAAGTCAGAGACTGTGTCTTTGCTGCCTCACGTCCTGACAAACTACATAAGTGGCGAGTAGACTGATGAAGGGCTAGCAATGGAGTTTGGATGATTTTAGTGCCAATAAATAATCGAAGGGTAAAGTCACTGTATGCAGCATTGTACCACAGCCAACCTACATAGCACCTAGGCAGTCGCTGTCAGTAGATGTTAGTAAGCTAGAAACGTCTTTGTAAGTGAACATCCTTAAAGAACATAGTTTTTTTTTCTGCAAAGCTATGAGTTAAAGTTTTATACTTCTTAAAAGCTTTAGCTTTTTTGATTTAGTATCTTCTCGGTGTCACAGCTTTTTAATTGCTGTGATGCCCAGAAGTCACTAAGTATCTCTGAATCTCAAATTTCTCATCTGAAAGATAGGAACAGTAATAATCCTATCTCACAGCTGTTACTGTGGTAATCAGATGAGATAATGTTTATCAAACACAGCATCCCTGCATCCCTGCATCCCTAGCTAAGCCCTTGGTCCCTAAGTTGGGATGCTGTACTGACATGCTCATCTTGACTGCTGGGACTGAGCATCTGAGTGTACAAATGTGTCAGGCCTCTTACCTGACACATTCGGGGTGGGAGTGCAAAAGCTATATGTTTCAGGAAACTTGGAAAGTTCATTTAAAGTAGAGACTTCTGACCCCAAAAGATATTAGTTGTTTTGCACAGATGTGAGATCCTGAAATGTCTCTTTGTAACAAGTTCCCTCAGCAGGAACTTGGTCAATACAATGCAACTGGTCAATGGTCAAGTTGCACGAAACCCTGGCATCATAATGTCATCCCAGCTTTGATGGTAGATCAACTCCAGCCCTGTGGCATCTCCCTCATAATTTGCCTTGCTCATTGTTAGGTGGCTTTGCTACAGTAACATTGCTGCCCCACCATCCTGCTCTTCCCCACTAAAGACAGAAGAGAAGAATAGGGAAGTCAGGGTCAGTTGAGGAAACTGAGTGGCTATAGCAAATTATCAGTTATTTTGTATTTTTTGGACTAATGATCTGCATTAGTCCAAAAGTGAACGGACTTGAGAGGAAGCTTGAACTCTATAACAATAGTTTTCCCCATGACTGGAAAGACTGGCTATGGTAAAGTCTTTCTCCTGTTTTTTTTTTTTTTTTTTTTTTTTTTTTTTTTTATGGAATTGCTATCTATAGAACTTAGATGAATAAGCACAATTGAAGTACAAAGTGTTAAATGCATGCTTCGATTTAGTCAATGCATTTGCACATTGAAGTAATTAGGGTGTATTTAAAAGCATTCTGCTTGGAATACTTTGTTCTCCATTTCCTACAAATCAAATTAGTGAGGGGTAGATTTGATTTTTACATCATTTTGAAAATATTTTCTTTTTCTTTTTTTAATTTCCTTAGCATTACATTTTTACAAAGTTCAAAACACAACCAACTGTGACTAAATTCATAAAAACAAAACAAAAAGTCCAAAGTACAAGAAAATGAAAAACAGCACCAAGTAATATGCAGTAGAGCAATGTAGATCATACCTCCCAAATGTGACTGTAATAGCATACCTTACGCATGTCTGATCAATTAATAACAAATACTTAGGTTGCAAATAGCTCTTTTACGTTGAGTGAGAATTTCAAATTTGATTATTCATCTCAATGCAAATAAGTATGAAAAGAGAGCCAGTCTGCTTGGAGGAAGCTAGCCATGTCCTGTTGGTGCTGTACTGTATGCAGTGCCGTGGGTACATGCGAAGAAAGAACCTAAAGGAAACTTCCTTGCTTGCTGAAAAAGCTTTCAAGCCAAAATTGTGTATTTTTCAAATAAAGTTTGATTTGGGGAACCAACAAGCAGTTATGGAACTCCGCAGCAGAAACAAAGGCAGACAAGCCGAAGCCCCGGCTTAAACACCAGGTTATCTGGCAAGTTGTTTCGCGATGAGCCTGGGTTTTCACATACGCAAAGTGAGGGTGACAGTGGCTGTAACTGGGCTGACTGCAGCCCGTGACGCCGTATTTGAGACACCTTGTACATCTCAGCAGGTGACAGCTATCCGTTCAGGGTATAGAAGCTAAATGAGAATGTTCTGGGTTGTGTTTTCCCAAAGCCTACTTACATGGATCACAGGTTTTAGAGTAAGAATTTATCAATATTCCTGGAGAAGAGAGTGAATGTTTTCTCATCGCCTCTCCTCACCCCCAGATTGTTTGCTTTGTTGAAAATTAAGGTTCTCAAAACACACATTGAACAAAATCCTTTATATTATTGAATGAGTAGACCTCGCCAATACAAGTTACCATGTTATTTTGTTGAAAGTGAACAGTACTTTGGGCTAGGTCAGTTAAGTGTAGTTTCCGCTGTAATCTTAATACTGTTATAGCATTGGGAAGAAGAAAAAGTCCAAAAAGAAGAAAAAGAGAAGAGAAAATATTGGAATATTTTTCACTTAGGAAACAGACATGATGCCCTATTTAAACCTGCATCAAATATAGAAAATGTTCATTGTTGAATAAATGAGGAGAACAAAATACTAAGAAAATATCTTCATATCCTAAAGAAGTCACAAAAAAAGAACAAACAATAGTATATGCATATCATTACAGAGCACTCAAAACTTGTGGGAATTGGTACTCTAGTTACACTGGCCTCAGGTATGATGACAGCCATCCTTATTCAGACCTCCTAGGTCTTAGTTGAAACTAGATAAGCCGAAGAGAAAATTGACCTTTACTCAGGGAAAGCCATGGAACATCAGCTAGAAGAAACCGTGAGATTTTCTAATCCCAGGGCCTCATTTCCCATCTGAACAAACTGAACGCTGCCAAAACACTGGGTGGCTAAGTTTGTTGGTACTTAGACTTGAGTTTCCTGATTCTGGTCCAGTTCATTTCAAAATGTACCGTGATACATTTATGCTCCCCAGCTGCCTGCCTCCTGGTGGTTTCCATATGCCCACAATGGCTGTTGTTCCTTGGAGCGAGGCTGTGCAAGGGAGCATCCAGCAGGACCTCTGGTTAGAGTCACCTCATGTATGGCATTATCCATGCAGCCTAAAAGGTTAAAGAGATGTTCTGCATTCTGAAATTCAGAATTTCTCATTTCAAAAGTTAAGAATATTGATTGTCATTAATAGTTAACAACTGATACAAGGGACTGTAGATTCTCTTCTGGTGACTAGTAGGATGGAGTTAGAGGCGATGGAGAACAAAGAACATTTGCCATTTGAAAGGAAACTGAAAGGAGAGCTCTCTTCTCAGGATGCTTCACCAGGGATGGCGAGGTCAGGTGGATGTGGCCATGGGGGCCAGAATCCCAAGCAGGTGCCCTTAGGACCTGTACCTTGGAAAAGCAGGAAGGACAAGATGTAAACAAGTAGGAGGGGGTGAGAGCAGTGAAGTCTTGCCCTCGCATGGTAGTGTCCTGTTATAATATTACTACTGTCAAATTGCTTCAAGAATTCCTTGAATCAAGTATTTAATGACATCCATGAGAGGTGAAACCCAGAGTTTGATAGGTAAACATGTCCCCCCCACCTAGAGAGTGGAGGAGGGGTGCTGACAGGCTGTTAGTGGTGAGGTGAACTGGCACACCAGGGATTTTATAAGCGACATTCCCATGCGCCATTGAATCTGTGCCTTAGACTTTAGTTGTATACCAGCTGTGCATGCAAAAATCTCATAATTATTCTTACTGTATTAAGCATTTTATAGCAATTTTAGCTCTAAAATGCTATGCAATAGTTTTTATGCAAGTGTACCAGACATGTAAGCTGTTCCAATGAAAACATTTCCTTTCTTTTAGACACATGGTTTTAGGTTTCCAAACTTAGCTTTTTGCATTGATGGAAGAATCTTTAAGACAGACACCAGGTTTTTTCTTTTTCTTGTCTCTTTTAGGGGGTTGCAGTGGGATGCAGGGGGGGACAGTTGGATTGTCTTGCACATATTTTACTCCTTCAAACAGCCTTATCAGAAAAGGGCCATTTCACTGATTGTATAATGCCGACATTGCAGTGTCTCTGCTGGGTGCTTTTCTGTCCCACGACCTACCCTGTCTCTGGAGAAAGGCACCAGAGAGGAAGCTAGAATGATCTCTGCATCCTTCCGGGGTACAGTGGCAAACAGGCAGGGAGGGCTTGGATGTAACCTCTCTGCAGAAGGCTGAACCCTTTAACACTGCTGAGCATGCTGCTGAGCCCTGCAGTGGCAAGTGTTGGGCCTGAGCCCAAAGCTGGGATGGAGTTTGAACCCTTGGCATTCTGGCCCAGGGCCAAGTACTATCAATGGAACCCCACTGACACCTTCAGTTATTCTTCCTAGATTAGGATAGTAATTTACTTGTCTCTTTGATTTCAAGTGTCTGGTTTTGTTTCCAGATGCCTCCCAGCTCATCTGTATTCCAGGGGTTTCAAAAGACTTTAACCTCATTGGTTCTTTTCTTTGTCAGTTCCATTTGCTGAACACAGGAGAAATATAGAGACTAGAGAGGGGAGGGCTGTGTGTGTGTGTGTGTGTGTGTGTGTGTGTGTGTGTGTGTGTGTGTGTGTGTGTGTGTGTGTGTTGTGTGTGTGTGTTGTGTGTAGGGCTTGGCGAGGCTGCAGGAATAAATGGAAGGCATATTCACTTTCAGAGTATCAGCTATTAGACCAGAGCAAGTCAGGGTGGAATTTAAGAGGTGATGTGTAGGACACTGTAGTGAAAATGTTATTCAATAGATTCGTGTGGAAAAGCCCTCTAACCAGCAGTAATCTCAGTCTCTCTGAAATGATTGCAATATATGAAAGAGATGGAGAAACCATAGAAATGTTGTCCTAATGCCAATAAGGTAACAGCACTTGGATTTTAACATCCAGTAGTCAGAAACGGCATCTATGCATGGGTGTCATTCCATGTTTACAAGGGCCTGTCTAGCACTGTTTATTGATTTTATTGCAATTTCTCCCCAGTACCCTGTAAATAGATAATTGCTAGAAATGTCCATCATTAGCACAATGAATGCAACTATTGCACTAAGGAAAAGATGCACATAGGCCCCTGCGAGCAAGCATCAAATGGCAAAGAGGAGAGTCACACAATAACATGTGCAGCTATAACTCCAGGCAAACACACACACTCAACACCCTGTGTAGCCATTGCACAGAGAAAATACACACAGCCCCCTGTGCAGCCATCACATATCAGGAAAATACACACACGACACCCCTATGCAACCATCACACCAGGCAAAAGCAGAGACATAAAATGCTAAGTCAATAGGAATGAACAGCTCATAAAAGCCTACTGGAATAGATCACATCACAGCCAGGTACATCTGTTCTCAGCACTAACCATTATCGTTAGCTTAAAATACTTAAAATCACTGTGCATCCTCAGGTCTAGGGACAGATTATTCTGAGAAGATTCTGCTAAATAGATTTGGCAATGCAGTGAAGGGGACCTCTACTACATTCAAGTGATGCATTTTGCATCTCAAAGGCTGTCAACTGTATTTAGAGGGATTGTGTGATTGAAGAACAATGCTCCTGGACAGGATAGCAATTTTTCTGGCCCTTCTAAATCTGAAGGTGATTTTTACCCCAAGTTGAGCTAAGTGTGCAATTGAATTGGGTAGCTCTCAAACTGGGAGGTGGCTAATAAAAGCAGAATTGAAACTAGCTTTCAAGTTGTGCTGCAAAGGAAGCCACTGCATCCTGTGTTTTAAGCTGGAGCTCTCAGGTAGAGTGTCCTATGAAAGGTCTCCATGAGGTCAGACTTCAAGCCATCAACCAGAGCTAAATAAGTAGCAACTACTGTCCTCGCTTTGCCGGACTACCTGCCCCTCAAGGGGAATAAAGGAACCACCTACTTCTTCTTTTGCCAGTGCCTTCTCTTTATGCTCTTGCCTTGCTCTGTGATGTTATCCAAACCATGTGACACGAGGGTCACCAGGCAGCAAGAGAAACTCAGCAGGTCCTGAAGACTGGCCTGAAAGGACTCGGGAGGGAGGGTTTCAAGTTTGCACTTCTATATTTCAATCACGGTGGTGTTTCGTGTTTCTACTAAGTGAGTTTCTACTGAGAAGTTTCAAACTAGCTTGTTAAGAATGATTTACACCATAATTCTAGGAAAAACAAATGTGAGTGACTGAGATTTGAAAGGAAAGAGTAGGGGGGGAGGGAGTGCCAGACCAAACAAATCCTAAGTAAATAGGGTGGCTTTGCAGGGGTGGCACTGGGATTTTTGCTTGTTTCCTTACTTTAAAAAAAAAAAGTGAAAATGGATTATTGGGAATCAGTACTCTGGCTTGGAGAGAGCCAAGCAAAGGACAGCAATTGTTCCATTGACTCCATGTAAGGAAAGATTTCCAGGAAGGACAGGTGTTTCCCTAAATTCACATGACAACATCTTAATGAGAATGAACAGAACTGAAAATGAGAACTAAGAATTCTACTTTTATTTTCTTTCCAAATGTGGCAGAAAGGGTTTTGTTAGGGTGAGAGATCAGCATTTTCCATGAAACAATGCCCCAGTGACATGAGGTAATTACATGGTGACTAGGACACACCGCATGGTTTGCTGGAGAAATTGCATGATACCTACGTGATGACTATAGTAGCATTAGTTGCCACTACTGCATTAGCGCCTGATAACTATATAATTAGTTTGTGTCATCAGAGCACTAAACGTATGCCTGTTCCAGCTACTCTGGTAGAAAAAAAGGAATAAACTTTTTTGCAAAGGGAAAAAAAAAAAAAAGCTAATGAAGAAAGTTGCCAAGAACAGATATTTTGTAATCTGTGCTAAATCTCTGCTGGAAAACATGAACAGTAACGAAGCTGAGAAGACAGTAAAAGAAATTCGGGGCAAGGTGCCAGACGCCCAGACGGAAGGAGAATGTGGACCAAAAGATTGCGACAATCGGGTAATTATGGTTTATGAATCTCAGCTTTAATCTGTAGTTCAGTGAGTCCTGATTAAATATCTGTTAAACACAATTAAAGTTTGTTTTTGTATTTCACCGTCTTGATCAGAATAATTAGAGACTGCGTGTTTCATGTCAAAAGTAGCAAGAGGAATTTTAGTGAATGAACATCGTTTTTAAAAGCCATTTGTAGCACCAGCTGTTGGCATTATTTTATATTTTAGTGTTATCAGCATAAAGATGGCCCTCTGGATGCTGAATGGCTTCCAGCAGGACAGGGATGGTGTGCAGCTACGATGGCCTGCGCTGATGAAGCCTGCAGGCTTCAGGGCTTGTGTTCTGTACCAATCACACTGGGGAGAGGGAAGCATAGAAGGGCTCAGGTGAGAGGGGAGAGGGAGCAAGCACAGGACTAAGCAGAGGAACTTCTCATGGTATAGTCGTTTGCATCAGCAGCTGCAGAGACTGGATGGCTTGTTGGGATGGGTTGTATATTGTGACTGAAGGAAGACTCAAGAAAGGTATGTGGAAAAAATACTGGGACTCTTTCCTGCCCTTGGCTAAAGATAGGAGTCTCGCTCCTAGGGTTGGTAGAGGAAGGTGCAGAAAATGCTTATCATATTAATAATTCTTTGCTTGGGAAACTGTGAATTCTGCAAAAAGGCCACATGTAAATATAAATAGAATTAGCTAAAACTAGGTAAAAGGGATAAAAGAGGGCTATACAAGCCAAAACTAAAAACAAGATTCTTGTGCCAGGAGAAAGGCTAGCAAGTTTTAAGCTACAACTGCTTTAAATATTTTGAGGGCACATTAAACTATCATTTCAGCTTACCATGGTATGGGCTTAAAGAAATAATTAGCTATTATCTGCCTTGCTATTTGAGATTTGGGTACCTAGAATATTTTTATTCCTGTGGCAGAATAATGGCCCCGAGAGAAATGTATACCCTAATCTTAAGAACCCATGAGTATGCTGTCTGACATGACTGAGGAACTTTGTAGATCTGATTAGAGGTTTGAAAATTATCCCAGATTATCTGGGTGAGCCTTACATAGTCAGAGAGGTCCTGAAAATAAAAAGAGGGAGGGACAAGGGTCACATCTAAGAGAGGCAAGGGTCAAGGGGACATGCTGCTGGTTTTGAAGATGCAGAAAGGGGCCTTCAGCCAAAGAAGAAAGGCAGCCTTTAGAACCTGCAAAGCCAAAGAATATAGGCAGCCTTTGGAGTGTGGAAAGTCAGAGGAACTAACCCTCCCCTAGGTCCTCCAGAAGGGCTTGCTGTCATGGTCATGATTGCAAGATTGCTGATCTCAAGTGTGGTGACATTTGTGTTTGGGATTTTTAGGTGTTATTAGTTGTGGGTTTGGTTTTTTTTTTTTATTTATTTTGTTTTGCTTGTGTTGCCTGGTGTAAAACATAGTACCTTGTACAAGGTAGGCAAGTGCGTTATCGATGAGCTGCATATAGAACTCAACAAATCTGTATTTTTACCACATTAAGTTTGTGATATTTTGTTATAGTGGCAAGAAGAAACTAATACCATTTCGTGAACCTACTTTACAGACTTGAAATATCTTTTAAAATTGTCTATTAAAAGTCTAACTTGGTATGAGAAAAAAAAAATCTCTGAATTTTCCCCTTCTAGGCCCCATTTCCAGGCTTTCTTTGTGGTATCATTTGAAGACAGCACTTAGGATAATAATCGAGAAAACCTGTACAGTAAAGTGAAGGTCAGGTTAAGCTCCCACCCCTCTACCAGTTTACCACAACTACTGTCCTCTCTGGAGGGACTAAGAATAATTAGTTTTTCAGTGATGTTGTTTATAGAGATTCCTAACCTCCTCTAATTAATTATTTCTATCGATCATCTGATGAAAACAGTTGACCCTCTTCTCAAAAGAGTGAGTTACAGCCTCAAGCCTATCCCTTGGCTTCAATTAATTATCAATGTTTTACAAATGTGAGCCACAAAAATACTGCAGAAGTGACTAGACTTGCAGGATTTGAAACTAGAATTATGTAATATGTATTTAACATGAGGAATTAGACAAGCCATTAATATTCACTGAGCCCTGGCTTTTAATTACTAAAATAAGTACTTTTGATGCTAATGTGCCAGGAAAGCACCTTTTTCTTTTAAAGCCTTTAAAGGTGTGTTTGAAGCCCCGTGAGGGCCAAGGTGCTTCTGCTGTCCTTGGCTCACATCATTTAGTCATTCATTCATTCACCAAATATTTGTTGAGCATCGACTATTCTACTCCTCTAGACTCTGGGTGTCTAGATGTATTAGGGAGAAGGACTCACAAGTCTTCTTTCCTTCTGGAACATTCAAATTAGAGAAGAGAGAAGTAATATGTAAAGCCTGAAGAGTGAAATCAAGAAAATAAAAGAGTAGCGTAACAGAGATGCCACATAAAGAGATACCACTCAGCTGATAGTTGAATCTGACGGAAACAGCTAAATGGAGAACAGCAGAAACTACAGAGATTCAAATGAGCCAGGCATGTGAGTTATGAGAAGTCACTGAATAAGAAGTACGAGACATGCTCAGAAGAGGAGTCAGCAACCAGAGTATGCAGGTGTCTCAGGAGGCATTTTGAATTTTCTTCTGGTTGTAATGGGCGACCATTGATTTATGCGGGGGAATCTGATTTCACACTTGAAGAAAACATTGCAGTTGTTGCACAGAGATCAGCTAGTAGAGAACCAGTCCCAACTAGTCATTTGTTTGTTTTTTGTTTTGTTTTGTTTTCTGTTTATTTGTTTTGATTTAAGTTAAAAGTGAAGATAACAAGCCATCTCCTGGAAGTGTAATATGTTGCCTTGTGGAGAATTTGAGTTTCTTAGTTTCCCTGCCTGTTTGATCATGCGAAGGCTTGTGTTTGGACCTAAAAATGTTCTTCCTGAAAGGAAAAGGAAATGTGTGCACAGTCCAGTGATGTTTCCAATGAAGTTCTGCTATTTTCGGGGAGGTAGGTGGGTGGGTTGTTAAAATAACTAGAAAGTCATTGGGAACCCAAAACCTCAGTAGGTGAGGGAATTACTGAGACTGTGGTCCATTTTACTAAGGCTCACCACAGGCCTGCCTCTGACTCTTGAAAACTAGCAAAATAACAAGTCAATTAGTTTATTTTTCTATCTTTTTAAGACATAGATTTCAATGACCTGCTCCTTCATGAACCCTCAAAGTAGTTCACAGAAAAAAACCACTACAGTAAATGGTGGAAATATGCAATGTAATTTGAACTACTATCAGGAAAGAAAGGAATTCTGTTGTGTTCACAGATGTTTCCCAGTAGAATTGAAAGATGTTTAATTCTAGGGTTAGGAGTTCAATATTTTGAGGCTTTTGTGAGTCACTGATATTGCTTGAAGTCTAATTCAATTTGTCTTTGTCATCTCACTAAAATACTTTAATAAGTGACAAATCATAATAAATACATTCAGGGATAATGACCTATGTGTAACTAGTGATTTATTATGAACAACTTATTTTCACTAATAAGTTAAAAAATTACATTAAACATTTCTTAGTGATATTCATAAATAATACATGTTAATACATGTTGGCAAAGTATGCAATTCTTTTTTTGGCAGGGAGGGCGCGCAGTTGAGACAGGGTTTCTCTGTTGTAACTCTGCTGTCCTGTAACTCACTCTGTAGATCAGTCTGAACTCGAACTCACAGAGATCTACCTGCCTCTGCCTCCTGAGTGCTGGGATTAAAGGCATGCACCTCTACCGCCTGGCTCAGTGTATGTAATTCAAATTCCATATGACAATATAGGTAGGTAATCATTCAAAAGAAAATGGTATGAGCATTTTCTAAAGGCCATTCTTGAGACTGCATGTTACAGCTTCAAAATTGGTATAAAGAGATGAGAAACTTCTTTAGAGCTAAGAGTAACAGACTTAAAGTGACATTGGATTTCATGTCAAAGTTCCTAGAATGACCTTGTAAGCTTTGCACCCAGGGAAACATGAGCATAGCAGTGTACAGTCATGGAATAGCCTTATTCTACAGACCAAAACCATTAGGTGCTATATATGAAAAGTACACTGCAAGTACCTACTACACAATAACAACTGGTTATAGGAGAGTATCAAAGTTGAAAAACCCTACACTAAAATTCCCTACCCTCTAGATTCCCTGAGTTCTTTTAGTATTTAAAACATTCACCCTTTCCTCAGTTCCCAAACTGCCCTTCCTCTGGGGAGCAGAATATAAGTTATCATACCTAAATTTGAAGACTAAGTAGTCCCACATGAAATTCTGTCAAAGCTGAGAAAAGAGTACAGAAACTCTTTAAAAAAAATTTAAAAAAACACGCAGTATACTTTATACTAGTTCATCTGCCAACTCCTAATAAAGCTGGCTGTTAATCTTCCCCAATTTATCTATGTCTTTGGGGTAATAGAAGTGTCTAAATCATAATGCATTCTTTCAGAGAGTATTATCAGGTGACTTGATACCTCTCTGCTCAAAGGCACAATGTCTCTTTGTATCCAGCCCTGAACTGGATTGACATTTCTAGCTCACTCTGTACTTCAAAGGTCATTTTTTTCAGTTCACTGATATTTCTTATTTTCCTCTAGTACCCTAATGCTCAAAAAGAGTTCTTCCCCCACATTAGTACACTAGGAGCTCCCAATTTCATTATCTCATTGGTAGATTTCATCAATTATTAGGATCTATCCAATATTAGGTTTTTAGTCCCAGGAACATGTCTAGTCTCATCAGTAAAGACATAAAAAATCAGAATACTGTGAACATTAAAGTATAGCTAAGTTGGGTACAACCCTAAACTGACAAAGGCATAGACCATTTCTAAATAGGAAAGCTTTTCCTAACTGTGATAGTTTCATACGGGTCATTCATTAGTAAATTTTGTTGAAATGAAATGAATCACTCTAAAACACTTTTATTTCCTTTATTTATGTATCATGCTGAAAGCCAATTTCCATAGCAGAACCACAGCTGTTTAGAGGCCACGTCCTGAAGTATACTCCTTATTTTTCCTATGGTTGGAATTATCACTATACCCTTAAAAGAGAGAAGCATTAAGAATGTGATTAAAGGAGTAACAGAATTTCCAAAACTCAGGTTTAGTCACTGCATGTTTAATGTTACCAAGTCATTGACAAAAAATTAAAAATCATTATAAAATAACTTAGAAATATGAAAAGTAGGACTATGACACCGTGGCTACATGCTCTGAGACACACCGGATGAAGTTTGGGATGGAACTATCACAGTGATAGAGCAACATTTGATGTCTATGGAGTGCAAGGGACCCAATGTTGAGGGTAATGACAGGAAATGAGGTTGACTAGGAAGATGGGGAAGGGTTTAAGAGCGAAGGTCAAAGTGATTGAATAAAGAAATGCTTGAAAATTGTGAGTTTATGTCACTCACTATCCTATTTTGTAGAAACTGAATGTGAACAAACCTGGTGATGAAGAGAAGCTCCAAGAGAGAAATAAGTAGCTGCCATTTCACTGCAGGCTTATTCTCTTCTCCTTATATGTACTTATATTGGATGTGGAAAGGCAGCAGCAATACCTATGCTATCTTTAATGTAACTTTGAACAACTGTGGTCCAGCTTCCAGTATCAAGCTGCTTAAATCCTTCTCACTGACAGGTCCAAATCTAATGCTAACATGTTTGGGACAATTAAAGTCAGCAGGGTCTGTGGCTCCCTAACCTAGGCTTTATTGTGAGCTGGGTAAACAGCCACTTGTAATTTAGTCAGTAAGTGGAGGTCTTTCATGACGGGCATACCCACCCCACTGAAAACCGATCTGTTTCCATGTTTGGCAGTGGCATTCACAAGTCCCCTATGGAGCATTATCCCACGCCTGAGGGTCATTACTCTTCCACAGAAGCACTGACAGTTGTGATGAATGGTGGTACCTGGGAAGAGAAGTGTTTGGATATTTAAACAGATTACACTTTCCTTTTAGAGCAGGAGACATTAGATCACATTTTCGACTGTCTATGTATATGAACACTGAGGATTGCAGTCAGGGCAACTCACATGTGAGCTTGTGAGATCCAGATGTTCCAAGCATAAATCCCACGGGGGAAAACAGGCTGGATTTGTTCCCTGTCATGGTACTCCATGTGCTGCAAAGCAATTGGTGATGGCCATGCATAAATACTGAGATGTGTGATTGTCAACAGGCATGAGATGCTGTCCATCACCATCATCTACCATGGGACTTATTACCTGCCAGCCAGTAAACACCCTACTCATGCCATCTGCAATGAATTAAAAAGTGACGAGAAGAATCAGGATCAGTTTGAGTCTCACTGTGATTGTCAAGTTCGTTTTCTTTTCTCAAGGCCCTTTAGTTATGTGAGAAAATTTAGGGGGAAATGTACAATGACGAAACCTAGGAATAGCTTTCAGTGGCAGATCTGATCATTACTAGGTTTTTGTCCAGAAAATTACAAATAAAACAAATACAATTTATATTTTTAAAAGATTTTATTTAGTTATTTATTTGTGGTGTGGGTGCAAGCATGTGTGTGTGTGTGTGTGTGTGTATGTGTGTCACAAGAAGGGTGGGTGTTAGAGATGTTAAGAGAACAACTTTTGGGAGTCTCTTCTCTCCTTCCATCATACGGGTTCCCAGGGTCCACCTCAGGTCCTCAGGCTTGGCAGCAAGTGCCTTTACCCTCTGAGCCATCTTGCTAGCCCACAACTAGCTTCCTAAATTATGAGAAAATACAGATCTTCATCAATTCTACTTTTTCTATTCTTCTCTCTAGGTTTCTTTTTTAAGTTGGAACTAGAAACTAGTGCTTGATTCTCCTAAACTGATGCTGACTACCGTGAGAAGTATCTCATAAGAATGTATGTTTCAACATAAACTCTGAGACAAAGCTGCTGCTGGGTCCAGAGAGGATGCCATGACTAGTTTCTAATTTGCACATGCACTGATTGCTATGACAAGTACGAGCTCCCCATCCTTCAGGGGGGCTCCTTGTAACTGCTTTTATTTAAAATGGTTATTGGGGTATCAAAAGGGCACAGAGGTCTATTGGCACTGGAGGCTATTTAACTATTCTATATAAGCAAACTGTCTGTCTGTCTGTCCAGATTACACATCCTATTGTAGATACTCCAGGGACATGATCAAATAAAGATGTGCGGACTACACGAGAAGTAGCAGGAAGGCTTGACTTTCATTCATATGCATCACCTCTTAGCAGCAGAACCTTCTTTTTTATCTTCCATTTTCTCCATCAGACATTCTATCAATGTGGAAAGAAATTTCAGTCTTACTTTGAAGAAGGAGAGTCTTGGTGTACCCGTGGTGCTGTTCTAAGCAAAAAGACCAGTTGAGAAATGAGAATATTGGAGATACACCCTTCTGAATCTATCCTTGTGTATGCCATGGGATTTTACTCTCAAAAATGCATCTCTTCCTACCTCAAATTGCCCTTGTGGTAGCACCATAGGAAGGAGATTATATATTACTTCATCTCCTTACAGAGAAAGGACATGAGCTAAGGGAAAGCTTTGCTTCTTTTAATGATTCCAGGCATCCCTTGTCTTTAATATTTCACCAAAGTGGTCCTTGGTTGGCTTTAGAAAGACACTCTAGTGAGAGAGGAAGAAATAGAATGATGAAAATGATGACTTCATCTGTAAAGGCTTTCTAACAAAAGGGAATAAGCTAGCTGTGACCCCATCCTCAAATATTAGTGAAGCTGACAAGGGCAGAACATACCTGAAGTCTTGACTACCTCAGTATTTCCTTGAAAATTGACCTGTACAATGCTACAGCTGGCCAGGAGATAGCAGCCCCTGTGTCCCACGCTCATCTCTATGTTTTAAAGAGAAAGGCACAAACCTTTTGGGGTGTTTGCTTTGTGTGGAAATAAAGAAGATGAATCATCACACATGAATAGGGAGTGAATGAGCTTCATTCTCTTCCCTCTTCTCATCTACCCAGTCCTGAGCTTGCACACAGTATTAATTCCACCAGGACAAAGGTATTGCTGATGGGGTCCCAGACTAGGAAGCATAGACCTTTCTTCTTTCAGATATAATTGTGTTTTATTTCTAAAGCAAATGTCCACAAACTTGTAGTCACAACTTCATGGTTTACAAATTATACGTCTCCAGCTTGGTCCTGAGTGGCCAAATAGCGAGGACCACGTAGAAGTACTTAACCATTTTGCCTAACTATATCTTACTCCACCAAACTCCAGGATTGTGTCGTTTGGTTTTGTTTTTGCTTTTATAACAAGCATGAATCAAACTTGCTCAGTGTAGAAGCTGATGTCCACAACAGGAACAGATTTTTTTTGTATGAAGGTCACAACATTTATAACTGAGGAATGAACCATAAATATCTCACTTATAAATATGTTTCAGAAAAAGAATCTCTTATCTTAATATTATCATTTCCCATTAATTTGGGGACAATTAAGAAACAAGTCTAGGGAGATTTACCGAGTCTTTGCAGTTTGTCTGTTATAGTGGTTGTGGAGTAGGATTTGCTGCTGAATCACTGGAGAAGAAAATGACTGAGGAGGAAAAATATAAAAAGTCATGCAGAAAAAGTTTTCAAAAGGTCCTGTTGTCTAGTTCATTTGTAGTGTTTCTTAGTTCTCAATGTATCTCCCTCAGTAAAAATTTCCAGTGAACTTTAAGCAGAGACAAATAAGAAATAACAGTAAAACTATGTGAAGTGACTGGATACCTGGATATCTAGAAACTCTGATTTTTGCTGAGGATGTAGTTATTTATAGAATTAAAAGTATTCCCAAACAATAAAATGTTTGTGAGCTTCATTTCCTTGAGGACCATATGGACAAGTTTACAGAAATGTCTAGGTCACAGTCAGAGTGCATCTATTCATAGCCTCTTCCACTCACATACTTTCTGACTTCAGGAACTATGTGCCTTACAAGCGAGGCACATAAGTTTATTGAATACCGCATGATAATTGGCAACTTCTGCAACTGTTCGTAAAAATAGAAACTGAAATGCTGTCCTTAATGTTCATGAAAGTGTGCTTATCTGGAGATGCCACTTTACATTTTTAAATTACATTCATTTGTTTGTATATGTGTGTTTGCATGTGTGTGTGTGTGTACCGGGTCCCAGGGATCAAAGTCAGGTCCTCGGACTTTGTGTCAGGCACCTTCACCACGGAGTCATCTCACCAGCCCTCTCAGTGTTGCAGCTTTCTTCAAGTATCTTCTTATCTTTATTTCAGTCTGTCAGATAAGGTCTCCCTTAGAGGCACTTCCTTTAAGAAACCCTGGCTCTTCACCTGTCCTGTGAAATCAAAGACATCAGTTCTTCCTCTAACTGCAACCTCCGTGCACTTCTTATATGAAACTTGAAGCTAAATCACTTCACTGTTCTTTGTCTAACCCTCCTGAAATGTATGAATTATTTAAATGTGAGGACTTTGATAGTGTTTCTTAGTACCCAGTAGGTACTCAGCAGTTACCAAAACTGATGCTCTTTTGCTGTGACCAGGAATGCTGCTTCAGACTTGCCTGTGTTACTTACAGAATGATAGACTGATAAATAAAAAGGCATTATTCTACTCAAAATTTAGAAAGACAATCAGTGGAATCTTTAAATCCCGTGACTCTATTAATCCTCTTTGTTTCAGGGACTGAAGTATCTGCACTAAAGTGCAGATTCTCTTTCTCTTTAAAAATTATTTTAAGCTTTTTTGTTTTCAAAGGATAGCTCATAAATTATTACCTTTAAAGGGAAGATTTTATAAACTTAAAGAAAACAAAGAAGTTAGGAATGAGACCAGAAAAATAAGAAATCAGAACACTTTTCCTGTGTAGTGAATGAAGCATTTAGAGGCACAGCAACAAAGCATATTACTCAGAGAGCTAGAACAACACATTTATTGACCTATTGTCCTCAAGACTTCCTCTATAAATGAAGAGGAAATATTACTAAAGAATGACAGTCTTGTCTAGCATCATGGTTCCTCAAAGCTGTATACAAATCAGCTTGCATTTTGAACTTCTCTTCATCCTCTAGTAAAAGTGGGTCAATTGGGTTAACGTATATATTCTATGCAAGTCATTTTGGAAACTATGAAAAAGTAGAACTTAGCACTGAACTAAAACATACCAAAGAGATATTGTAGTCACATACGAAAGATAGGTTCAAACATGATAAGAAAGGAAAAGGAGAGTAACAGAAGGTCAAGGAAGAAGTTGAGAAAGCACAGCCTAATGGCAGCGTAGTACAAACAGAGTAGTTATAGGCAACTCCTCCAGCAAGGATAATGTTTGGCATAAAATGAACTCTTTGATGACAGGGTTGCCAAATATATAACATAAACTACAAACAAAAAAAATTACTTTTGAGAGGTCAACTTGTAACTCATTGTGAAATAAGCCCTGCCTGTTGTGGCTTTCTGGGAAAGAATATTCCTACAATAATGATTTCAAGCATGGGTGGAGGGGGAGAGAAAAATCTCGAAGGGCATTAGTAAAAAGTGTGTGTCCTAACCGGGGCTACATTCTGTGTGAAAGTCAGATTTCTCTTTACAAAACTAAAATGACTCAGTAATGGATAATGAACTATTCTATCTAGATTAGAGGTAGTTTGAGCCATCGTGGGACTGACAGCATCGTGCTGAAAACACTTAGCAGCAGGGATACATATCAGACATTGAAAAGCATGCTGCCTTTAATTTGCTATCTTAGAAGCAGAAGTAGAAATAGAAATACAGAACTGGTAGGCTTTTTCCCATGCAGCTGCCACATTCTACTGCACCATGCCCTGAAAAATTTCTCTATACCATCTAAAAGAAAGTATTTAATCGTAATTAATGCATACGATGGCTTGCTTTAGAAAAAGTCTCACTTAAAATGATAAGGACTCCTGAATAGGAGGACTATATAAAATTGAACACAAAAATATTACTTTGCAGAATAGATGTCCAATGAAGTGTCATAAAGATTTTCATCTCCTTGAGCTAAGAGGAGCATCTTCAATTAATAAAATAGCTATAGAATTGTTATCCTTCATATTTTCTCAGTAGCCAAAGGTCAAAAATAAATATAGTAACACCTTAGTATATAAAGTGTTTTATTTCTTTTTCCTATAACCTCTACGAAGAAATTATTTTCTTACCAGTTGTTACTTTGCTTCAAAGTGTGTGTAGGCCTTACACATCATGAAGAAATAAAGCTACTTCATCTGGTTTTGTTCACCTGACTTGTTCTTTTGATAATGTATGCAAAAATCCCAGCCATGTTTTTAAACTTGATATATTTTAATTTGATATATTAATGCCCTCATAGATGAACTTATTTCTAAGACTAAGTGATCGCCTATACTGTTTCTTCTGTAGATGTAAGTCATACACCTTGACAGTGAGATAGTGTAAGAAATCAGTTTTGAGTCGGTTCCCACACAGATTTTTATTTTACCTCAACTGAGGAGTAAAAGGGACCGTGCCATTGAGTTCTTACATGGTACTTGTGTGATGTAAGTATGGTTTTCTTTGTTCTCTCACTCCTAAACACGAAGGAATCCAAAATATAACAAAGGTTCAAACACCACATCCCTAAGTCCAAAATCTGAGTGAAGCATAGAATATGCATGTGCACATGCGCCCTTCCAGGGGAACACTGAGGTCTCCAATTAAGGTGGAGCTGCATAGAAACGAGTGCACTGTAACCCAAAGGCATCTTATCCAATGGCTTCATCCAAATGCAAAAATGCTATTTAAGAAAAAAGATATGCGAGCACACTAAGAGAAATTACTTGATTTTCAGTCACATTGAGAAGGCACATCTGTCACTAATGAAAGCGCTACTGTGTCAGTAGCCTATGAATTACAAACAACAAAACCAAATAAAAAAATGAAAATGAAAAAAAAATGTAGTAAGGACTTGAAAGTATTTTCCATTCAGTGATAGAACTTCTTATGTTTCCTTATTGTAGCCTTGTACATGGTCTTATTTACATCATAGATGGGAAAGACAAGAATACATATCTAATAAAGAATTAGCTAAGAGAATAAAAATTCTAGCTGTATATAACAGAAAAAGCATCATTCTTATATGTGTGTGTGTGTGGTCCGCAGAGGAGTGCACACGTACACTATTCAAAACATCTACTCTGGATGTTTCTTTTTCTAACTCTTGTCTCTGGTGCTCTTTCCTCTGATTTAGCACTGGAACTACTTTAAAGATCTTTCTTCCCTTTGTTTTTCCTTCTAGCCAACCACTAAATTCTGACAGTTTTTTCCCAATAATATCTCTTTGGTTGGCCTCTTGCTTCTCTTTCTTTTAAGGCTCGAGGTCAGCCTTGATAAGAGTAGCCCTTAGCTGATTTCCATACCACAAGAAATAGGCCACTCTTCATCCCTCTGTTCTCAACAGGTCTGTTTCCAATGATTCAGAATAATTGTCCTTGCCTCTCATTCCCACTATTCTTTTCTTGGCCTTGGGCTGTTGCTAGATCTTTTCTATGGGTTTAAATTCAAGTTCCTCACCTGTCTGAAAGCCTTCTCAGCTACCCCAAGCTTTCTCTTATTCAGTTTCAAGGTCTCCATCAATGTCTGTTTCCCCTACCAAAAAGTGAACAGGGCTTTATTGAATAAACCTTGGTGATCTCTGGCAGTCAAATGAGTTGATTCCTCATACAGCTCTGTCTACCTGTGGTTATCCTCTGCTCTTCACTGCCACGCTTTAGAAGCTTTAGCTGAGTCAATTGACTTTCCCTCTGCCTTTCCACACTCTTTGCCTCTGTGAGTTTCTCCGTTAAAAAATGCTTTCCTTATTCTATTCCCTATGCTGACATCATTGCGTACTCTTTGTATCTCTTTGCATTTTGATCTTTATTAAGCAGTTAAGCCCATGCAGGTGTCCTGTTTTCCTCACTCACAGCAAGAATTGTAAGCATCTTCAGAGATCGGAGGGTATCTCCTTAAGGATGGTAATGAATTCTCCACAGAGAATTTCTTTAGTTAATGTTTGATTACTAGTCTGGAACTCAGTGGCCACTGCTCATCAACAGCACATTTGGACTCTCTGCTCTTCATTTTAAAAATGACAGTTGTATGTTACAAAGGGACTCATTGTATCTGTAGCCTGTCAGTCCGGAGCAGGATAGTGAGAACGTTGGAAGAACAGGTGAAACACTCAGACTGAGACTGGATATTTGGCTGTGAGGTCTTAAACCTACAAAGAAAGTAATATAAATTGTCTGAGCAAGCAAGAAATTTCACAGACAATGAACCTGGTTCACCATTCAGTGGAGGAAGGTGGCTTTTCTAGATGTTTGCGTTGGTTTTTGGTCAACTTAGTACAACTAGAGTCAGCTGGAAAGAAGAACCTCAATTGAGAAAATACCTCCATAACATTGGCCTGCAGGTAAGTCTTTAAGGCATTTTCTTAATTAATTATTGATGTGGGAGGGCCCAACCCATTGTAGGTGGTGCCACCCCAGGACAGGTGGTCCTAAGGTGTTTAAGAAAACAAACTGAACAAGCCATAAAGAGCAAACCAGTAAGCACCATTCTTCAATGGCCTGACTTTGAAATTCCTCACTTCAGGTTCCTGCCTTGAATTCCTGCCCTGACTTCTCTCCATGATGGAGTGTGACCTGAGTGTAAGCTGAAATAAACCCTTTCTTCCCTAAGTTGCTTTTGGTCATGGTACTTTATTTATCGCAGCAAGGGAAACGCTAGTTGCCCGATGCTATTATAAAATATAAATGAGTTTCTCTTTAAATGAGCACATCAGACATGCCTCACATAGACTACAGTCTGGAGGGACAAGGACACAACACGAACTGGTGTGACTAAATTAGCTGCCAGAGACTGACCTGAAACCAGCATGTGTGCCCACTACCTTACATTGTACAGACTGTTCCAGTGTACTCTAGCTGTGACAGCCTAATGTTTGAGAATTATCAATAAATCTGTAAGGAAGAGAGAGACCCAAAAGATAGTCCCTATATTTATGGAGTGTAGAAATGCATGGTTCCAGAGGGACAGCAATTATGTAACAAAATCTCCTTCCAACCTTCTTTGAGCTCACCAAATAAACTCTTATGGAAACAGACGGATTGCTGCAGGGGAATTAGTTTCAGGGCTAAAGAAGACCTAGAATTAAATTTTACATCTTGTTCCAAATCATGGACTCTCTCCCTGAAAGTGTATTAAAGGCTTTCTTTTTTGCCATGAAGTAAAGAACCATTTTAGGAAGATGGTTTAGATTTAAGATTTGAAGAGGCCATTACTCTAACTAGAGGTTTGTTGCAAGTACTCTAAAGTAACTGTGAAGACCTTCTTCTTCCAGCCTCATGAGTAGAAACAGACTCTGAGAAGTCCTTATTATCCCTGCCATGGGTTATTAATGACGTGAACACTCTAACTTCACTATTGCTAATCACTACCTTATTGCAAGGTAGGTATTAGTGCCTGTTTACAAATGAGAATAGTTGATGCTTAAAATGATAAGTGGATCCTCCATAGTATACAGCCAGTAGTTGCTTTGGTAAACGCTCTGGAGTCTTGGGTACCAAAGCCAATCTTCTTAATCTCCACACATTGCTGCCTTCTAACTAAACAATGCAGTGCATGTGAAAGCACTTTTACAAACTATAAAATGGAATACAAATGGTACTTTATGTGGGAGACAGGAAGTCTTGGGAAGGGCAATTTTCAAATCACCTTGAAGAAATAATGGCCTAAAGGCTGTAAGAGCTCTTTTAGTTAGATGCAAACTCTGAGGATTATTCTTCTGTGGTGTACAGAAGCATAGCATTTTATTCCTATTTGACTAGGGTAGCCAGAAGCACAATTACTCAAAGTAGGTTTTCCCTTCTTCATATATAAGAATGTATATCAGCAATGCCATAATAAGGAGAAAGAGGAGATGTGAGCAGAATCGTTACATCTCAGTATATGCATCAAATTCATGAGCCATTTCACTTTAGTTTTCTAACAGGGTTTCTTCATGACCACCATATGAACTAGGTAGCCATTCTTCTCAATTTATTGTTAGAGTAAAATTAGTTCCTAGAGATACTGTCTTCCATATTTGGGTAGTAAGTAATACAGAATGAATGAAGGAGTTAGAGTGCACCCTTCACATTAGAAAATCAGGTTCGAACAACTCTACAGGTAATGTTGTTGGCCTTAGATGCTGAGCCTTTTCTTAAAATCACTATTTTTCATTGCTTTGTCTTAATAATTTAAAAAATGACTGTAGTTGACAAATTTTGACATTTCAGCAAGAAAGTAATAATCTGTGAACCAACACATAAATGATTTAAATAAAACACTGTTTCAAAAGTTTTGAATGCAATGATATTTAAATGATCACTCTTATAAATTTAACTAATTTCTATAATCAAATCCACCAAGCCCACCTCTAGCTGCTGTTTCCCTAAGGACAAGAGGAGTGAAAGTATTGTTCATACTGGGAGAACAAAAGTGGTGGTCCCTGCCCACCGAGCACAGTACCAGAGACATGAGCAGTGCTCAGTGCAGTTATTGCATGCAATTTCTCTATCACTTTATTTTATGATATTCCCCAGAGTAAGAAGAAAAAACGTTAAATTAACAGTATTTGCCTATTTCAGAGATTTTTTTCGTGCTTACTCTCAATGGTAATTTTTGTATGAAATCTTTAAAGAACTCAAAAGCCTTTGAGTTAAACTATTATAGGAAGAAATTTTTTTTTTCCTCAGAAAATTGCTCTTAGTTCTGTTTTATACTTGTTGACATCCTTTGTTTTTGCTCGGTCATAAAAGCATATTCTAGGCATACTGGGATAAGTTTGAAAAATGGGAGTATTTAGTTGTAGAAAGCTGCCGTTTTTTAGTAATGCTCCAAAGAGCTTATTCCCTAAGAGAACTCATATTAGCTAAAAGTTTTCTAGTTGTCCTACTTTGATTCTCTGTTGCAGTGATAAAATACTGACCAGAAGCAACCTGGGAAGGAAAGGGTTTGTTTTAGCTTACAGCTCATCACTGAGAGGAGCCAGCAGGAACTGAAGCAGAGACCCTGGAGGAATGCTGCTGTCTGGCCTGCTTCTCCAGGCTGGCTCAGCGGCCTTTCTAATGCAGCCTAGGCCCACCTCCCCAGGAGTGGCACCACCCACAGTGGAGGGCGCTCTCACATCACCAGCAATCCAGAAACGCCCACACTCACTCCTGTCTGATGGAGGAAATTTCTCAGTTGAGGTTCCTTCTTTCCAAGTGACTCTAGGTTGTATCATGTTGGCAAAAACCGGCATAAGTCAACTTAGTGGTTATTCTGAATCCAAAGTATCAAAAAGGTAGGCCCTATGTTCCAAGGTACAGAAACAGAGGCTGTCTTACATCAGGGGATATGGTTCTGACTCGCCCATGTGATGTTCAGTGCAATGGTCCAGTTGTCCCTCTGTTTTCAGAGAAACCCCATCCACATATCATTGAATTAACATTGGAAGCTTGTAGGACTCAAGAAAAAAAATCAGCTGTGTATGTGTTTCTAGTGATGACATGTGAGGTTTTTTGTTTGCTTCTGGTATCTGTTGTCAGTTGCCATTCATACTTTCTCTATGGCTCTTTCTTCCATTCCGTTATCACTTTGCTGCATTGTACCACACCCAGGAACAGTCCCTGACTGTGACTGTGACTGATCCAGGAACTGTTCTTTCAATTATCTGTTAAACAGCATTCTCACAGAACTAGTATTTGTATCTGTGGAAGGGAGTTAGGCTGCTTTTCTGAGTGGATCTGATTCAACCAAGCCAAACCTGTGCACCTCGCACCAGGGGAGAAAAACCACATAGGTAGAACATGTGTATTTGTGTGCCAGTCTGCGGGACCTCAAATGAGATTACTGTTGACAGGGAAGCCTTTTTTGCTTTTCATTCCACAAGCTAAATTAGCTGCTTTCCTATGAAAAACTCCTTCTTCCCCACCTCCATCCTCATTCCAGACACCATTCCAGACACCCCAACACACTGATTTCTCTGTGCAATGGATTCCTCCCAAGTCAGGCTGATCCTACTTCAGCTGCTTACTCACCTGGTTACCTCCTGGGCCCCACACCATCCATCCACAGCAGACTTTGCCATTTTGTATTCATTCCTGACAGAATTCACTTAGTTTTTATTATAACTGTGGTTGAGGTGGCATTTTAGCTTTATGCCCTTAAATTTATGATTTATAGCTTTCTCTCTAAATTGCATGTTGGACTAGAGTGTCTCAAGCATATTCTCTGTTTAGACACAAATGTTTCATAAGACTTAAGGAAGTATTAGGCGTGGTACTCAATATTCAAGCATTCATTCAACGCACCTGTTTTCAGAGTTAGCTGATGTCCTTTGATATGTCATGTATTGAATATAGGTGGCACTCAGTAATAAACCATAGACTAATGTATGCCATATAAAAAAAAGTCCTCTTTGTACCTTTCAGTAAAATGAATATTAAATAGTTGGATTTATTTTTCCCCAAAAACCTCTAGAGACAGCCAAATGATGGTTAAATTGTGGGTGTTCCTTTTCTAATGCTGATACTTGATACAGTATCATACAAAAATCCCAGAAGAGGTTTATAGAACCTTTGTAACATATATTACCTCATTTAATCTTCATACCAGCCCTACAAAGTGGCTTTCCTGTTTTTGTGCTTGTTTTGCTTTTAGTGATGGCATCTAGGACAGAGTTCTATTACTTCAATAAAAAGATGTAAAGTGGTTATTTATGCAGTTTGTTAGAAGTCACTTTGGCTTACAGTAAGTAGCTTTCATAAGAGCTGAGTCCCTGTCTGCCCATCTGCAATGCCTTTGATTTTCTATAGGATGTACCTACAAACAGAAATGAATAGTCTGAGTTAATCTCTTTAGTATTATTTTCACATGAATATCCTCTTGTGGTGTATCATCTATCACAGCCCACAGATTGTTTGGTTTGTTACATAAATGTCCTTTCCCTTTCCAGAGAATGACAGGCTTTAATCAGAAGGGCAAGTTAAAGAATTCGTAGGGGAAATGGGCAAACTCTTGAACAGAAATTTGGTAGTCACTCAACTGGGACATAATTTAGAAGAAAAATTGTCTTTCTCCATTATTGTTGACTCTATTATGCTCTAAGCAGACATTCACAAGTTCAATCGTAATCCTAATCCGCTGTGCTTTGCATTTCCCCCAGGAACTGTAGATCACACATGTAAATTGCACATATATTACGGAAAAGCGTTTGAGGATTGTTGTGGAGATCAGAGGGTGGCACCAGAAACCTTGATTTTAAATTTCGTGACTTTTGTACAATTAGAAGCTCAACCTTAACATTACATTAACTTAGCTTTTTTGCATTTAATTATAGATACTGGATTAAAGCGATGGAAGTTAATATTTTAAGTCTCCATTAATGGTTATAATCAGGTTTTTTTTTTTTGTATTTTTTACTGTAATAATGAAAAGGGCATTTAACCTGGACAGGAATTAAATCTGGGATTCCAAAGATTAGCATTAAATCTGATAATGTATTTTCCTACTAGTCCCCAGAAACCAGGTAATACACTAGTGTATGCAAGAGCTTACAGGTAACAAGAATTTGAAAATGTCCTAGGGTTCAGTAGTCCTCTTTGAATCATCACGGTGGCATTGTGTTTTTAGTTTCACAGTGGGATGGATTTTAAGCAAATGAAGGTAGAGATTCAAAGATAAAAGGAATTGACATAAAAACTAACGGAATTGCTTAATTTGTGAATTTAACCCTGTACCATGATTCTTCATTAGGCATATTTGCTATACTGATTCAGTACCAAGCACAGGGGGCAAATGGGACAGAAAGGGCACTAACTATTTTGAAGATGACACTAGAAATTTGGAGGGCTCTTAATAATTAGGTACTTAAGCTCACCTAGAGAAGTGATTAGTGTGTAGAAGTGGAGGTGTGGCTCCGGGAACACAGATATATTAGAATGGAACAAAATGTCCAGCTTGCAACAGCTCTGAGCCACTGCAGCCTGCACTGGGATGGGGAAACACTGTTCATGTTGCTTACTTGGCCCTCCTGCAAGAGCTCTTTGGTCCTCACACATGTGATCACATGGTCAGATGTAGCTTCACCATGAAGAGCCCTGGGTCTGTCTCAAGCCTCTGTGGCTGACTACCAGTTTCTCTCAGATCATACTACTGATTTTCCCACATCTCTCTGGACTAAACGCATTCCTCCCAAACACTACTAATTCTTGTACATTCTTTAAAAGCTTGTTTGCAAGTAAAAGAAGATGAACATTCATAGCATAGGAGACAAGGTAAACACATGTCTAGGTGTGGTAACATGGTAGGGTCTCATTAGGGTTTAGATAAACAAAGGTTGGTGGCTCAGTGTGCTGATGTAGCTCCTAGCCTCAGGAGGGGTGTGAGGAACTGGAGGGTGGATGTAGTCTAATAAAGAGATGAGACAGAAAGTGATACCAGTGATGTAAAACAGTAAGAAAGGGTTGACAGTTGCTTATTGAAAGTATCATGCGTAACTATGTAAGGGTAAGTTAGCAGCAGTGATGTAGCATGGTGGGAAGAATCTTAGAAGGGGAGTTGGTTCTGGCCTCGCAGCTGACGTGTAAAGTAGTGCCTTGTGTACCTGTTCCAGTGTCTACAAAGCACATGCTGCTAACAGTGTCACAGATGCTGGAAGCCAAATAAGCACCGTGCAGAGAAGCACTTTGAAAACTCCACAGGACTTTATAAAACTCAAAATTATGGCTCTGTATCACCAAAAATGTTGGAAAATCCACCATCATTAACTTGGTGATTCAGACCAAAATTCGTTCACTAAAATGTGCAGGGGAATATGGAACTAAAACACTGATGCTTGAATTGTATGAATAATCCCTCTGACCAAAATTTTGTCTAAGAATTGACATGCTCTGGCCATAGACTAACAGAATATAATTGTGACTTTCCAAAATTACAGTTGTCCGATGCTAGGAGAGAGAAACTTAAAATTGGAAAGAGCCTGGACACTTGTACATTAAGAAATGACAGAATGAAAAAGGAGGATTGTGCTTTTCCAAATGTCAAAATTTAAAATGCTAATAAAATCCAATAAACAGGGTATTTACCATGGCTACAGCAACTAGCAAAGGTTAACTCGGGCAAGGAGTGGGAAGTGTTAAAGGTGCAGAGGGACAGCCATCTTGGATGCGGACACCCAGGACAGGATGAGGCTCCAGCTCTGGCATGTGCTCAAGTCATGAGGCAGCTTCTCTGAGGCTGTACCGGCTGTAATGATTGTTTAGAGGAGATTTACTTAACACGCACATTATTTCATAACTGTGCCTTTTGTGCATAGCAGACGTTACTTTTGACTCAAAGTAAGAAAACTGTTCTTAGGTTTAAGCAAGAATACCAGTTTGAAAAAGATGACAGAATGCTCAAATACAAGCAGGACCTGTCTCTACACATCTTAGACAGAAAGCAGAATATTCAAACATGTGTATCTTGCACTTAATTTAAACTGCGTGGTTGGTTACCTATCTCTCTGGCAATTCAGTATAAAGTTTTATTACTGTGAAATAGAATAGGGTAGGGATTTATGTCACACAAAAATGAATTTCCATGGATGGGAACACACATGAAATAATTTAGGTAAGCAGTATGTCAAATGAAAATTTAAGATGTTAGAGCTGTTGGTACACAGGAAAGAAGTTAAAGAGGAGGCTTGGGTAATCCATGATAAATATATCACACTGGGGAAAGAGAGGGGACCACGGTTGCTACAGGAGGTTATTACTAATGTCGAAGAATTGTGGAAAACTCTGAAGAGTAGATTTTAAGGCCAAGAAACCAAAGCAAATTATTAAATAGAGGAGTCTCATTTGTTTGTCAAAGAAAAATATATTACTTTAAGGATGAGCCCATAGTTCCAAAATGAATATCACCCACGAACCTGGAATTTCATGAGGTATAGCCAACAGAGACATCTTTTTAAACTCTGGTTCACAGAGATTACCCAAGGACCATCAGTGAGCACAGTGCCTTTTGCCTCACGAAACTCCTTCCTTCCCATTGATTCCTTTAATTTCAAATAGTGGTAATTAGAATGTAGAACATGTGATTCAGTTGTGAAAGACAAAGAGCACTCCCTCTTACAATCAATGTTATGATTCGCTGCGGGCTTAAAATGGAGCCCTGGCATTGTAGAAAGGTACGGAAATCTTTTTCTTTCTATTGTATAAGAACTTCAGAATAGTAGATATTTGACATAGAGTTTAAGAATCCCGTTTTTTATTTGCCTTCCACTTCTCTAGTCCATAAGTTTAGACTAAAAATCTACAAAAACACTTTGAAACTTGTATAGGATTTTTAATTAGCTGGTTTCAATAAGAGACACAGCAGAGGAAAGGGAGAGTGTAATTGTCTTACTTTGCTTTCTACTGCTGTGATAGAACACTGTGACCAAAAGCAGCTTGGGGAGGATAGGGTTTGTTTGGCTTACATGTCCCGATCATAGTCTGTCATTGAGAGAAGCCAAAGCAGGAACTCGATCACAGACCATGAAGGAACGCTTGTTCTTCGTGACTCACTCAGCTTGCTTTTGTATACAACCCAGGACTACCTGCCCAGGAGTGGTACCACCCACGGTGGGCTGGGCTTTCCCACATCAATCATTAATCAAGAAAATGTTCCACAGACTCAACTACAGGCCAGTCTTATGGAGACATTTTCTCAGTTGAGGCTCGATTTTCCCAGAGGGCCATAGCTTGTGGCAAGTCGAGCTGCAGGCAGGGGGACTCTAACCAGCACAGTAATTTGCTTAGAAGAAATACTGCTGCGCTGATGTCATCTTCTGAGAAAAGAAGACACACGGGGAGCAAGAAGATGTGCCCTGGGACAGGCGGACATTCTCTTGCTTTGGGACTTGTGCTTAAGGTGACTGCCAGACCCGGAGGATGCCCCAGACTGCCCTGGAAACCACAGGTGACACTTTGACCACAGAGCTCAACTTTCTACTACAGCAAGGTCTTATCAAGAGATGGAGAGTCGGTAGTTACCTTCGACATGTGGTAGGTCCTGATCCTGGGTGAGATGGCCCAAGCAGAAGGTTAAGGGGGAAATTCCAGAGAATAATGCTAGAACATTCCAGCACTTGAAGAGTAGAGAGGATAGAGGAACCAAAGAAAAGATGAAAAAAGGATCCAAGGGAGAGAGAGGGTAAGAAAATCAGGCATTGTTATTAAGGAACCAAAAGGTTGACTGTCTCTGGGCACAGCACTGGTAACTTTAACTAAAACGGAAACTAGAAATACCCAGCTTGGGCACAGAGAAGCCGATGATGACACAGCATGCCCAAAGCACACTGTCCTGCTTGAGGTCGCAGTGTGGAGCTGCCATCTCATAGGTGGTAGAAGTCCCATGTAACTAAAAATTTATTAATTTTTCTTCATATGTTAGTTAAGTTGGGGGTGGGGGACGAGTGCATGTGGTTGCCAGTGCCCAGGGGATCCAGCCTTGAGCTGGACTTACAAAAAGTTACGTATGGGTCCTGAAAATCAAATTTGGATCCTCTGCAAGAGCAACAAGGCTCTTAACTGCTAAGCCATCTCTCCAGCCCTAAGAGCCCCTTTTTTATACACCCCTAGTTCTTACATTTTTCAGCTAATGTCCATTTTACTTGGTATTGTCCTAATTTTTATAAACAATTCCACATATACTTTATAACTAGTTGTTAGGGAGACAGTACACAAAATATGTTCCAGAGCTTTGGTGAGCACAATGTATATCAAAACCAAAAAGTAAATGTAAAAATTATATCATCCTCTACCTAAATAGAGTAAGACAAAAAAGCTATGACTCTCCAAACTAGTTGTGTTCTGTTTCTAATTCATTGAAATAACTAGTTTAGAGATCATGAGTAAAATAAATGTATTGCACAAAATTCTTGCATGTACATTTCAAAAATCAACACATGATAGGAAACACTGTGCAGCATAAATGGCCTCTTGATAGAGAACCAGGGTGTCTGGTTTAGGAAGGCTCCTACTTCAATTAATATTAGATCCTGTAATATATAAACCTGCAAGGCTTAGTGAATTAACATGATAGAAGATTCTCTTTTACCCATCTAAAAACTAATAATGGATTCAGGTTGCCAAAGACTCCATCATTTTTAGGACATATCTTCTAGAGTCACCTTGAGTGTCACATCCAGTCAGAAGACTAGAGAGAGAAAAAAAAATCTACAGAGAGTCCTTCCTTCCTCTGGGCCAGACTCACAGCAACGTGTACCATTCCACCAGTATTCCATTGGCCAGACTGTCACCAGGCTCTGACTATTTTCAGAGAAGGTTGAGGAAAGGAGTTTAGCTGCATGCTCAAGAGGAAAGGTAGAAGGTCTTTTGAATAAGTCAACAACTGCTTAGGGGCCAGAGCTGACCTCTTTGGTAGAATTTAGGATTGCAGACAATAAGGTACATAAGGGTGTTACAGAATGGGAAGGGAGTGGTGAAGGAAAAGTCTATTCCAGCCTCACTTCTCAGAAGATATGGTGCTGTAGGCTCGTTCGAGCTCCCATATAAGCTCCTTAACAACAGTGCTCTCTCATCTGAGAATACCACTCAGTTTCAGAGAGGAAGGAATCTGCCATGCATAGCAATTTACTTAGCTGGATATTAAGTTTATTAAATCAGAGAAGAATCACAGGTTTTCACGTGAAAACACCCTCATTTATTAGAGGTGAGGTGCCCAGGGAGGTCATGGCCTCTGGCTTTCATACAGTGAGTCACTGTCGAAACTAGAACAAACCCAGACCTCTCAGCTTCTACTCAGTCCTTTCTGTAAGCACAGTACAAGGTTGGGCACAACTTTTACCACAATTATGCAGAAATAACCATGAAATTTTGTCATAAATTAGTGTGGTCTTACTTTAATTCCTACCTTCAAACTAATAGAAAGCACTCAGTGCTGGTATAAAATTTCTTCTAAAGGTTTAAATATATGTAAGACATAATTATTCTTTGGGACACATTGTATATTCTATTCTGAAGACCAATATATGTGCTTTCTTTTATTTAGTGGTGTCTCATGTAGACATTTAATGTCCCCAAACAAAGATAGATTAAATCAACATGTTACTGTTATTCTTTTACTTAAATTTTAAAAGAAAAGAGAACAAAAGGTGAATGGCAAGTGAGTTACATGGCTGTAATTGAGTCTGGTTACTTTTATTGTTATAAGATTTTAATTGGCATGGATGCCTAAATGTATATCAAAATGCATGTCACAGCTTTCATACAAAAATAAATTTGACTTTAGAACACATTTTCAGTAGTGAGAATAATAAATTATCTTGGAGCTTATGAGTCTCTACTTTTAAAAATCATAAGGTCAGTTTTTAATTAAAAGATAAAGAAAAGTACTCCGTGTCCAAGTAGTTAAAATCAGGAAGATGTAAACAGCAACAAGTCCGTCTTCAGAATAATTGGCCCAGGGGTGGCTTCTGTTAGAGACTGAGAAAACCATCTGAGGAATCGATCTCACATCGCAGTGTAAGAAAATGAAAACTCCACTATCTACAGCAAAGAAGTTCTACATTTATTAATCTCATTCTAATCACGGGTTATAATTGTTTTCTTCTATTAAATAATAGATCTCTTATACATAATTATTCTCTTTTCCAAAATAATTAACAATAAGTCTAAATGATCAACCTCCATTATATGAAATATACATAATGCTAAATTAGAGCCATTGGTAAAAACGTATATATTCTTAAATAAAGTGCAGGTGTATGCAACCCCACCACAGCCTGTCAGTCTCATCCATCTGTTTTTCATGAGGCAGGTTAGGAAACTTTTTTTTACATCCTTAAAATTATGACAAGATATTGCAGAGACCAGTAAAACCAGGTGAATGTTTAGAAAACTCAGCTCAGAGAATGCCTCCTACTGGCTATCTAAAGATCTAGCTGTTTGTGCTGTGTGTGTGATGGCGATTCTCTACAACCCTAAATACCAAAGGGCCTCCATCAGATCCACCCTAAGATGCAGTGGAACTGTCCTGTGCACTTGGCTTATGATAAACCAGTGCTGGCTGGGTTCTACATCCCATGGACTACTTGCCCTCTGGTGAGGCTCCAGCCAGATTTTTGGACATGCCATCTAGTGGCCACTGCAGAAACAGGACGATCATAACATTTTGGTCTTCACTTGAAAATAATCTAAATGGGGTTCATCTGCAGAGACACAGGGACTCTCTCCACCCTTTAAGCAAGAGTCCCCTCCTCCTTCATTAAGCACACTGCTGTTTTCATACAGCAGCTTCAGTCAGACCATTTGTTATATGCACCGGAAAAACAGATTTTTTCATGCAAAAAGATATATTTCCCACCTGGAATAGGAAAAAGAGAAAAAGAAAGTCTTCCATTATTGCGGAAAGATCTGAAGTGGGAAAGGGAAACGGGGGAGGGGATGTGGTGGAGCAGGCAGATACTCTGTCAAGTAGCTCTACTTATGAGACTAATTCTTACAAACTGTGCACCCAACAGAGTAAACCTCTTATTTGCTGCTTTTCCCTGATCCCCTACATAGCTGTAATGTTCTGCTTGTTTTTCCCTGTCCTGTAAACCACATAGGCATCTGATATTATACATAGTATTGGCAAAGGAACAATTTGCAAATGAACTAAGCAGGCAATTATTAGAATATAGGTCCTTGGAAGTATGTGTAACTATAACAAAACCTGGTAAGAGGTTAGTTTTGTTTCATTGTTTCGATTGTGGTCCCTGGTTGTTAGTTTTCTTTTTTCCGGGGATTTAGGAATAGAGTTCAGAAATGCACAATGGGCTATTATTATTATTATTATTATTTGTCAAAGAAACAGAGCAAAGGCCAGTTTGTGAACTATTCCAGGCAGTCCAGAGGGCCTCATAGCACCACTCTCCAGCAGGTCCTGTAAAATGTAAGACAGAATGAAAGCAGATGGGTGGATGGTACTTATTCAATATCTTAAATATAGAACTCGGTTGTACAGGTGCGACTTCAGATGTTATTTGAAAGAAAAGACAGAATATCTTGGCATTGTGTCATTTATTCATAAATATTATAAATTTTATATTATTTAAGAAACTATTCTAAATATATAAGGAGGTTTAAAAGAAAGTGTGAAAGCTAATTGATTTTTCTCAACTGAGACAAAGAGCAAATTGAGAAGTGGTGAATGATAAGAAGAGAGAGAGAGAAGAACCAGGCCAGTGACAAAGCCAGGGAAAGTAAACTGCAAGAGGATACAAAGAGACTGACGGACAGGAAATGGGATATTAAAAAATAAATAGAAACTAAAAAACAGGGAGAATGATGATCTTGGCAACTATGTTCTCAATATGCTAACATTGCCAAGAGAACCCGGGGTCAGTGGTGGCAGGGACAGCAGTTTAATGAGGAAATTGCAATGCCTGGAATTGTGCGTGGCAAACAGAGGACTTGGTTCTGGGCTTGAGGAAGGGTAGAGCAGGCAGAATGTGCAGATTCGGATAAGCGCAAAACAAAGGCAATAAAAGAGTAGAATTTGTCAGAATGTTGAAGACAAGAATAGGAGGAAGCTAGCCAGTAATGCAACAGTGGTTTTGTTTTTTGTTTTGATTTGTTTTAATATCTATAATCTATCGCCATTGTGTGCAGTTCTTACTGGTTGTACCATAAATCTGAAACCATATCTCTGAACAAAAAATAAAAATACTTTCAAAGTTAATGGGAAGTTTAGCAAACCTGAAGCAGTTGAGAATGGGAGGCAGCAGATATTATGGACAGCAAGACTTCGGAGTCAGAAGAGGTCAGCAGACCTCACAAGAGGGATGGGAAAGCAATGCTTAAAGAACTGGTATGTAGGGAAAGACATTAACTTAATGAAATTCATCAAGATAGAAATGAATAAGCTGGGCTGGGGTGACTGCTGAGTGACATGGGTGCTCTGAGCAGATGACCTGTGTTGTTACCATGAGGCTGTTGTGTGACCCTGAGAAATACTAGCTTGCTAGTGCGTTGTGGGCCGTTCATTCTTGGAGTACTTACTGGGGTGGATTGTGTTCCTTCCCACTTACGGAACGTGTATCCTAAAAGAGAGAATAGAACCTGCCTCCCCAAAGAGAAAAAAAAAACAAAGCAACACACACATGGGAGAGACCATTTTCAGATAGCAGTGAGTGCCCCCAGAAACAGCCGGAGGTGTGACACTGGAGGGTGTTGGCCGGCTGGAGTGGTGATGAACTCAAGTGCGGAGCCAGGAAATACCCGAAAGTGAAATGGAGAGAAGAAAGGACAGAGTGGGTGTTTATAGCTACGGACTCTGAGGAATGTTGTGTTTGCAGACACTGAAAAGATGGGAAGTGCAAGTACAAAGGCTCAGGGTTCCCATCAGCCCTCCTTGCTGTAGTCGTCTACCCACACTCAGCCTGTAGTCACTACTCCAGTAAGTTCCTTGAACTCTCTTGATCTGGCCTCCACCCTACTCCAGATACCCATTGCTGTGGCTGTAATTTTGACATTTTAATTACTAATAATTACAACTGCCCATAATCTCAATTACAGGCATCCACTCTCCAATTGCTACCTAACGTCTTCACGGCCCAGTCTCTCTGTTAGCCCCATCACAACAATTCCCGAAGCCCATAGGAACCCTACTTTATAAATTTTGTCCACAGGCTCTCGTATCCTCACTTTATTATGTAGCTTAGATTCTGAGTGCTCTGCTCCGCACATACCTTCTTCTCTTACCACTCCATACTCTTCACTGTGGAGACATAACCAGCCTCCTGCTCTGACCCAGACCTGCATGCCGGCTGACGATGGCTGGAGTCACAAGCCAGCGTACTGACAACTCTCCTTAAATGTAATGATAACTACAGGAGGCCTTCGGTGCTCCCCATGGCACCTTTTCCACATCTCTGCAAGAGATGCTGTCCCTTTCTCCAACTTCCAGCCCCTCGTTCCCCATCCTTGCCGTCAGCTGATGCCCTTCCTTTGTCCTTCTCTGAGGAAAGAAAAGCAGTCCAAAAGGAACTTCACATATGCCTGCTCCCCAGCAAGCCTGCCCTCTCGGCATCAGTGCCCACAGCCTCGGTTTTTTGTCCCTACAACTGTAGACAAGCACTCCTGCGTCAGTGTGCGCCTCCCGTGTTAAACCCACTCATATACTAAACAATGTTTCTGAAAAGGCATACTTCTTTCCTGTTCTTTATCAGTTTTCTTCTCACCGCTAAATAGTTCTTGTCATCGTACAAAGACCTCGTGATACCTCCCGTCCTAATGTTCTCTTGGCACCCCCTCTCTGACAGCTTCCCAGTTAAGATCATCATGCGCTCTCCCCAATCCTCTCCTTGAATTTTCTCTTGATCTTCCTCCAATTAGCTTTTCGACCAATAAGAATAATGAAACTGGTCGTGTGTAGGTCCCAGTGACTTCCAAGTAGCTAAATTCAGTGACCAAGTCACAGTCTTCCACTTTCCTCATCGCTCAGTGTCATTTCACCCACCTCATTCTTTCTCCACAAAAGCATTTTCTTTGCTTGGCTTTCAATTCAGTCACACACTCTGAACTCCTCCCACGTCACAGGCCACTCCCTCTCAGTCTCTTTTGCTGGTGCAATCTCATATCTCCATGATGTAAACATCAAGGCATCTTAGGACTCGATCTCTGAACTGCTTCCTTTATTTTTCTCCAGTCACTCCCTTCATATTCATACTAGCTTCAGTCTTAGTTTCTGTCTCTAGTCCAAACTTTGTTCACATATTCAACAGCCTACTTAACATTTTCTCTGAATATCTAATGAGCAACCTAATCGTAACATACTAGGAGTACATATTTTATCTAACAATATGCAACCTTACCACCTTGGTAAATGGTATCTCCATCCTTATAATTGCTCAAAATCGTTCTCTGCCAGTGCTTCATTTCTCTTAGAAATATAACCATTAAGTAAATCCTGCAGTTTTACCTTTAAAATGTCTCCAAATCCTTACCACTCATACCATGACTATAGTGATTCAGATTACTGTCATTTCTTAGCCAGATTATTTCAGAAGTTTCCTAACTATAGTTCCTGCTTCTGGCCTTTATATACAGGCTCTTGTATAAAGGAAGCTGCCTTTGCAGTGCGCACTATAATTGCGGTCAGGATGTGTCAGTGCTCTGCTCAGAACTCTCTCGGGTAGGAGGCTTACCTCACTTCAAAGAAAAGGCAAGATGAGCACAGTACTCCACAAGACACTCTCCACTCAGTTCCCCACCGCCTCTGTTCTCAGCACCAGACCCTTCTCTCACTCTTCTCTACCCTCCCAGTTGTGTTTGCGATGCAGATCCTTTGCACTTGCTTCCCTTGCTACCGCAGACGTTTTTCCTGAATAAAGCTTATCTGATCATCATTAGGCCTTACTGAATTTTCACTTTAAAGCAAGACCTTACACAGCCTATAAAACACATCCAAATTCTTCCCACTTGCACCAGGACTACCCTGCTTCAAAGGACTGCCATCTAGTACCTGCAAGCCCACCATTTGCTTCATAACACTTATTCCATTTAAATGGGTGTTTGATTTACAAATTTCTGTCCAGTAGCACTGGACTGAAAAGTGCCTCACTGTAAGGCTTTTTTCACGTTATTTGTTTGGGTTTTTGTCTCTTTTTCACTCCAAGGCATCCCCTGTGCCTAGAACTATGCCCCACTGAATGGGGTACTCAGTAAATATTTTTAGATGAATTGTAGAAAGGGATAAGCATTTCTTGCACTGAGTTGACAGGAATTTTTATTAAATGCAGAACATAACTTTGTGGTCTGGGCCCATGATTCTCCATGGCAAAATTTTGATACTCTTCAAAATTAATTTTGAAAATAAGAGTGCTGATGCAGGTTTATCTAGAACATTTGGTAGGCTGCTATTTCTGTTCAGTGCCCAAAACAACAACATCCTAAGCATTTATTTTTCTTTTTCATTCAATAAATGTTTATCAGGGACTATGGATACTGTAGACCAAGTACAGCCATGTAATAAAGACTCAGCAACCGAAGAGAACATAAGATGGGCCGCTGAGATAGTGGCAGGCAGTGCTAACCTGAGCTGCCATGGCATAGAGATGCGAGAGGTAAATACATGAGAAGTGTGAGGCCGAGAGTTGCTGGAATCCAGGAACATAGTTAATGGTGACACAGCACACTGTCTACCTTCACCAGCTTTGGAAATTATTTATAAAATTAGATAAGAGTAGAACTCACACATACAGGGAGGGCACGGCTGGAAACTTCCCTAATAAGGTACAGACTTAAAACCCCTCATTGTCAAGTGACTATAAAAATAGCCAATGTGTTTATTGGTGCCCCTGGTGCCTCTGACTAACAGTTGAAATAGTATGAGGTTCCAGATTTTCTGCCTAGTAAGTAACCTCATTCCTATTGAAAGCATTTTTTTTTTTACTTCATACAAAAAAAAGTTTAAGAAATGGATTAATATGTGTGTATATTCATAAAATGTAAAGTCATAAAGAAAATTAGGCTTGTAAAATTTGTAAGTTTGAAAAGTTAATATTGGTTTTAAACCCAATTAGCTGAAAGTCTTACTTTCTCTGCACAAAAGAGTTTTTTAGTTATTTAAAAATTGCATTAGATTTGCATGTCTTTATGGGATAGTAATTATTTGAGGGGTGATTGAAAAGCAACAGATAAGGTATATCAGTTGGGCAAGTGGGAGAATAGTTATTACTGTTTACTCCCATGGGGAGCAAAAGACAGAAAAGGTTTAGAGAATGTAAATTAGTTTCAGACTTGTATAACTTAGGATGCTTTTGAGATATCCAATTGTATATTCTGTAATATTAGATATAAAAAGGTTAATGTTCAAGAGAAGACTAAGAAACTGAGATGCAGATTTGAAAAGCATTTTAAAACAAGGAGAAATGAATGTCCAATAGGGAATGGACATACTGTTTTAAAGTGTTATAAAACATCATAAGACTCAGACATCAAGAAACTTATGTAATTGTTGTCTGGTACTTTTTTCCTAATTAATTCTCACCCATCACAACCCCAACATACGTCCTAGCTTTAGTTTTTCTTTCTACTTAAAAACTTCAGACACTTGATACTTGACCTCTTATATTTCAGGCATTCTGCTAATAGTTATTAGTATCAAAATTGTCTAGATAACAAAATTGTATACATGAAACCTCAGTGCTTTAGGAAACTGTGGAGTAAGACTGTTTACATATGAATAACACCCACATCATTTATCTACTCTATTTTTAGATTTATTTTCTGTGAGGCATCATATCCATTGCCTATAATTTCAAACCATGGGGATATTAAAGGAGACCCCTCTCTTAAGCAATGGGAGGAAAGACATCTTTATTCTATTTCTTTCCACCCTCAGGGAAGGAAATAGACACTAAGAACTTGGATAATTCCCAGGCCAGGTGCACATCTTTAATCCCCTGCACTCAGTAGGTAGAGGCAAGTGGGTCTATGTGAGTTTGGATCAACCTGCCATTCATAGCAAGTTACAAGCTAGCCAGGGCTGTAGAGTGGGGCCCCTGTGTCAAACACAAATAAAACAAACTTGTCTTATCATATTTCTGTTGTCACTTCTGTACCTTTCTAATGTGTGTTTTACACCCCTCCCCCATATTTGCAATTTTCCAGAGGCAGCCAATGAGAGGGAAGCTCATGGTAGACATATCATAGTTGTAATCCATTGTTTGTTTCCTAGACTCTGTGATCACTGGGACTTCCCTCTGCTGTCCTTCTCTCTTAGTAGTCTCATTTTTTTTCTGGTATCTTATCTCTATATCTTTTAAAACTTCTTGGGGGGGGGAATGTGTCTTCCCTACCCATTCCAATGTTGTACTTGTAATGTATTTGTCTCTATGGTAATTGGGTTACAGGCCACAACACCATGATTACTGGAGCTGCCCTCATAGAGGGGAAAGTGGCACATGCCCTACCCTGGCATCACACAAGTCTGTCCATTGGATTGGGATTCTGATACTAACATTTTGATTTGCAGGGCAGTATAGCAGAGGACATGCTATAAATCCAGTCTCTAAAGATGCATTATTGGGATTTGATGGAATCTGTGATATTATTTATCATGATAAAAGGTAATCTGGTGTGCTGGTCCTGACAAGTCATCATTGAACTGGATTTGAGGAGGAAGTTCCTTTCCTTACTACTGTCTGAACCATCTCATTTTACTGAAATTAGAAACCATTCTTTGGTAAGTTCAGGGAAATTAGCAATACTCAGTAAGGAATTATTCACTGGTATTTTGGATGCAGTCTTTTTATGTAAGTTCCCCAATAAGTACATATTAATCTAGCAGGAGCAAAGGCAAGTCTCACTCTCTGTAAGCATGCCTTACAGTGGGATTCATTCTGTTGGGTTAGGAAGTAAATGGAGAAAAGCAATGTGGCTCCTCTGGAGTGCCTCTTCCAGGACACAGCTTCCTTCCAGATCCAGGGCAGAACAGACTCCAGTGCACAACACAGTAAAAACAGACAGCCTACAGCAGAGCTTTATAACCTTTGTCCAACTGATAGAGTTAGCTAGATCTGTGTTGTGCAGACCTGCCAAGTACAATGTAAGATGCTTTGCAGCATTCCATGTGTTGGGAGCAACTTCTTGAATTTTGACAGCTGAAAATGCACGTGTCCCCTGATGAGTGTCCCCTGATGAGGGCAAAAATAGCCCCAGACTGAGAACCAACGTCCTAAAGCGAGATGAAACTCCAGTAAGGAATGAGATGGAGAATACCTTAAAGACCCAGAGTATTGTTTAGTTAGCCATTTGAGAGATACTGAGGGGGCTGGAGAGAGACCTTGAGTTCAGATCCCCCAGCTTCATATAAAACTGAGCTCTGCTGTGCATATCTGTACCTCTAAAGCTGGGAAACAAAAGGAAGGGGATGAGACAATGAATCCTGAAGCTCATTAGCTGGCCAGCCTAATCAAACTGGCAAGCTTTGGGTTCAATGGGAGACCAACTTTCAAAAAACGAGATGAGGAGCAACTGAAGAAAATTCCAATATCCACCTCTGGCTTTCTAATGGGCACACATGCACACGTATGAATACATAACCCCACACACAGAGATAGGGGTTATTTATTGAGCCTCTGCTGTCTACCAGGCGTCCTTGAACTTCTCGGGAGTATGGCTGTGAGAAAGAACTGATCTCATGGAAGATGTGTGTCCCATGTTTCCAGCCAGCCAGATCCCTTTCTCTCCAAACAGCCTAACAGCAAATGTTCCCAGCCAACCAGGGGCCAAGGAAAGAAAACGCAAGTTCATATTTGAAGATTCTTTTCAGTTTATGAACCTCAAAAATGACTTTGGGTTTAAAATAAAACTTGGCAAGTGATTAATTCATATGTTTTAGTTTATAACGTGTTTTGATCATATTGGGGTGTTTTCAAAACAAGTGGTGAGATTAGGGTTTTCCCCCTTCTATTTTTGGTTCCTTTCCTTTGGAGAGACCTTCACTTTTGATTAGATTTGGTGCTCTTAGAATGTTTGAAAAATGCTTTCAAGTATTTGAAATGTGTGTACATGGGTGAAAGGAAGGAAAAAAACCCAAGGCTTCATGATCTTAGCTTGAATAAACAACGCACACCCCACCCTCACAGGAGGCTTCAGGCACCACTTCCTTAAGGGTGTCTCCTCAGAAAACCCTGGTGTATCTTCCTAGCACCCTTCTACATTCTTTCCAGGGTCATAAGGAAAACAACTGTGACAGTTCCTGTTCATGTTGTTCCCATACAATGCAAATGTGGTGGGCACCAGCACCGAGTCTGCCCTGAGCACAGTCCTATCATGCCCAGCACATGGGAACTGCTTAACGCCTGCTGAGTGGCTGACTAATGGGGAAACCCAGCTTCTGAGGAGCCCTGCCAAAGGATTTCTAACCTGTGCACGCTCGCTCAATCTAGCACTCCCTCCACCCTCACTCTGAAAATTCACTGGGCTGCTCATTATTTTAGAAGCCATGGAGTAGCTAGTGTGTTTGCTCTCTGATAGTAGTAAAACTGTGTTTAATCAGAAACTATTGAGAATAGTTTAAGTTCATTAATCTCAAAGATATTTCAGGCTTATTCAGAGATGCAAGAATATAAGAAAAATAACTTTTTTAAAAAAGGTATGATTTAGGAATATTCCTAAGTATTGCTTATGGCCTGAGCATTTCTCGAGACTTAAAAAGGTCCTTGTTCTCGTGATGTCTTCAGCCCCTCTGGTCCCCGAAATCCCTCCTCTCCCTCTTCTTCAGGTTTTCCGGAGCTCTGCACGATGTTTGGCTCTGGGCCTCTGTATCTGCTCGCATCAGCTGCCAGAGGAAGCCGCTCTGATGAAGCTTGGGCTAGGTACCAATCTATGAGTAGAACAGGCTATCCAGTCTCTAGTTCCTGACCGACTTGCAGAATCAGGCATGAGTTCTCTCCTTTGGCATGGGGTTCTTCCCTTCTATTGTCCCAGTGGGTCCTGTAGGGAGGATGGGTTATACGTCAGGTCGAAGGTTTTGTGGCTAGGGTGGTGTCCCAGTCCCTCCACTGGGAGCCTTGCCCGGTTACAGAAGATGGCCTGTTCAGGCTCTGCATCCGCCATTGCAAGAGATCCTCACCCAGGTCTCTGTCATAGACTCCAGTGAGTTTCCACTGCCCTAGATCTCCAGACCACCCCCGCCCAAATCTCCTCAAATTCTGGTTGTCTCTCCATATATTCTCTCCCTCCATCCCTCTCCCCAAACATGGTCTCTTCTCTTCCCATTCCCATCCTCCCCCAGCCCACCCGCACCATCTGTTCCATTTCCCCTTTACCAGGGAGATCCCTGTTTCCCCAGTGAAGCTCTCCTTGTTGCATAGTCTCTCTGGATCTGAGGATTGCATCACCTTTGCCCTATGTTTAACAGTTAATAACCACATATAAGTGAGTACATACCATGTTTGTCTTTCTGGGACTGGGTTACCTCACTCCGAATGATTTTTTTCTAGATCCATCCATTTGCCTGCAAAGTTCATGTAGTCATTTTTTAATAGCTGAGTAATATTCTATTGTGTAAATGTATTGCAATTTCTTTATCCATTCCTCAGTTGAGGGGCATCTATGTTGCTTCCAATTTCTGGCTATTATGAACAAAGCTGCTATGAACATAGTTGAGCAAGTGTCCTTCTGGTAGGATGGAATACCCTCTGGGTCTATGCCCAGGAGTGGAATGGCTGGGTCTTGAGGTAGGTCAAGTTCCAATTTCCTGAGGAATCACCATATTGATTTCCACAGTGACTGACAAGTTTGTGCTCCCTACAGCAGTATAGGAGTGTTCCCTTTGCTCCATATCCTTGCCAACGTGAGCTGTCCTTTGTGTTATTGATCTTAGCCATTCTGACAGGTGTAAAATGGAATCTCAGAGTAGTTTTGATTTGCATTTCCCTGATGGCTGAGCATGTTGAACATTTCTTTAAGTGTTTCTCTGCCATTTGAGACTCCTCTTTTGAAGATTCTTAGTTTAGACCTGTATTCCATTTTTAATTGGGGTATTTGTTTTGTTGACATCTAGTTTCTTGTGCTCTTTACATATTTTTGATATTACCCCTCTATCAGATGGAGTTGGTGAAAATCTTTTCCCATTTTTGGGACTGCCATTTTGTCTTATTGATCATGTCTTTTTCCTTACAGAAGCTTTTCAGTTTCATGAGGTCCCATTTGCTAATTGTTAATCTTAGTGCCTGAGCTATCAGTGTTCTGTTCTGGAAGTTCTTTCCTATACTAACGTGTTCGAGGCTATTCCCCACTTTCTGTTCTATCAGGTTCAGTGTATCTGAGAAAACATAATTTAAACATCAGCTTCTCAAAATAGCACTTTGTTTTATGATTCTATATGGAAACTAATTTCGTGACCTCCAATAGCGTGAACTGTTATGTGAAATTTTGTGTTTATAGTTAGTAAGCCTGGGAAGTCAAAGGGGCCTGACTGTATGTAGCATATTTCTTTAATGTCGAGGTGCCTAATATGACAAGACAATGAGTTTTGTAGGAAAAGCTGCTGAAAGATTCTGAAGGAATTTGCATATGAAAAAAGAAGTTTGTTGGGAGCTTTATTTTAAAGACGTCAGAGAAGGAGCATAGGAGTTGCGTTAATTATTTTTCTCATTGTTGTGGCAAAAATACCTGACAGAAGCAACTAAAGGAAGGGCACATTTGGCTCACAGTTTGGGTGTAGAGTCCATCAGAGCCAGGAAGGTGTGGCGGCAAACACAGTTCTGAGGAAGCTGGTCACACTGTGACCTCAGTCAGCCACCTCGCTCCTGGTTGTCCATCGTAGGACGCCAGCCTATGCAATGGGGGTTCCTACATTCCAGGTAGGTATTTCTTCCTCAGTTAAATGCCTCTGGAAACACTCTCATAGACATGGCCAGAGGCTTGTCTCTTAGGTAATTCCAAATCCTATCAAGTTGACAAGATTAGTTATCCTAGAAGTCAAAACTTATTGAATGGTAAAAATATAAAATGAGTGAACTGTATTGAATATAAATGGCACATCAATGAATGTGAATTTAAAGAGAAAGAAATGCTAGTGAATAATGAAATTTGGAGAAGCAACTCAGAAGTGTTTGATGCCCATCACAGTCGTTCTGATTCCCACCTCCAGCCAGAAAACGTACATTTCTGTTGTGGTGATAAAATACCAGACAAAAAGCAAAGTAGAGAAGAAAGGCTCTGTGGCCCATTACAGCCGCAGCCTCCGTCTGGGTAGGCTTCAGAAAGGCTCATCCACATCTTCTTCTGTGAAAGTGGACTACCTTGGAAACCATGGCATCGCCAACTCCAGGTAACTTAGTCAGGAGCTGATCAAAGATTGGTAGATTATCCTCCAGTTAATGACTGTCAATTCCCCAGGGCTTGATCCCAAAGAATACCTCTGCAAAGCAGAGGACAGGGACAGAGCAAGCAGAAGACTATAGTCAGTGACAAATGCATCTTTAACATAGCTTTGTATAGCAAAGTTGGGACTGGAGGAACTGGGAGCCCTTTAACCCTAACCATGGAGAGAAAAAGAAAATGAAGATTCGTAGTCTAAGAGAAAAAGGGAAACCATAAAACCCAAAAGCTGTGGTGAGCAAGTAGAGTTCTTTTTATCTGAAGCCAGCGGTGCCCCAGTAAGGAAGCCTATCCCTGCCACACATATACTTTGCAGGAGACCTCAGAGAAGCCACAAAAAGTGAGATGAACATGTTGGAGGGCAGAGAACATATTCAGAAACACAGTGTGCTCAGGGTTTCTTTCCCACTCTCCACTATCAGCTCTGCCGGTCAGTTTTGCTTGCCTGTGACAAACTCTAGGGATAACTAGCTTTAAGAATGAAAAGGTTTGTCTTGGATCATGGTGAGGTTTTTGATCCATAACCCATTGGCTGTTGCTTTGAGCCAATGAAGCACAGTGTATCATGATGGAAGTTTGTGATGGGGAAAGCCCATTCACCTCAGGACTGGGTATAGAAGAAAGAGAAGGGTGGGGGCTGGAGTCCCAATATCTCCATCAAGGGCATGCCTGTAATGCCCAGACTTCCTTCTAGCAGGCCCCACTTCCTGAAGGTTATGCCACTTTCCAGAGCATCACAGAATAGGGACCAAGCCTTTGGGAGATAATCATGGTCCAGATGATAGCATCAGCCATGCTCACTGCCACTGTCATACAATGTTAATCTTAAAGGGAAGAACACTGTGAATGAAAGAGAAGAAGAAATAGGAACCTGTCGTTAGGCAAAGGCTATCGTCTTCAGTCTCCCGTTCTCTGCTTCTTCCTTCTCTTTGATTCCTCATATCTTTAGACATCAGATGTTGTCAGATCTTTCCTCCACTTCCTCCACCTATGGGCCAAATAAAGAATGTAGGATTATTTTGAAACAGGTTCTCACAGGTAGCTCAGGCTACCCTCAAACTCACACGATCACCAGCTCAGCCTCAGTATTGCTACGATTACAGCAGATAACACCACACCTATCTCATCATATTAAATTTTCTGCCAAATACACTGAGCAAAGAAGTTAGACTTGGTTAAAAATACTTTTATATGCTTTGTAGATGATATTGTGCAGCTAATCTCTTCTACCATGTACGTTCAGATAAAGCTGTGTGTCCCTGCCTCCTCGTATTTTTAAGGATAGCCCTGTCTCCATATGTATGTCATCCTAGCAAAGTAACCAACCATGTTATTCACTGCGAGATACCATGCTTTAGTTCTCCTACTTGCTTGAGTGGACTGAAATGAGCATAATATGTAGAGTTCAGTAGTTTCATAGAGCCTATGAGAGAAGAAGCCTAAGCTTCTTCTCTTGATGTTGTCCATATATAAATTAAAAAGAAAGTATCTTTGGGGGAATTTCAGTAGTCATTTCTAAAGAAGTCCTCCTTTTCTCTGCAAATATGAATCCTTGTAGAATTCCATTTTTTCCTTGTTTTTTTTTTTTTTTCCTACTCCTGATCCTGTTATAGCTCTCTCTAGCAATGCTGAAGCCCAGCTGGTCTGGAGATTAATATGACCAGACATACCATGAATTTTTTAAATCTCAAAAGTCCCAGTTTCTGCTTCTTCATCAATCAAATATAGGTTATATATGTGTCTGTGCATGTGTGTGTGCAGAATATTATCATAAGTCTCTAAATTCTTTTCTTTTTGGCTCACTTCCTCTTAAATTATTCCCGTTGCTCATTATAAATAGGTAGGGGAGAGGATGTGAAGAACAGAGAAGCAATGGGTGTGAAGCACTAGAAGGTGGAGACAGTGAGAGCGCCAGGAAGAAAGGGATCCGGTGAGAAGATGGGAAATGCAGTAGCTGCCCACTTGTGAGTCTCTTCGGACCACTTCCGGGTTTGGCGTTGTTATCCTTCACCTGCTACCCTCAGATAGCTTCTCCTCACTGCTAGCAAATGTTTCCTACCTGCCCCGAGTGTGGAAGTCTCCAGGCCAGCATCTTAACGTACTGCCCAGGCTGCCAAGCACTTTGCTCAGTGACTCAGGGAACTTGGACCAATAGCTGCTGGGTCCTCCAACTCCCTGCCCCATGTTGGCATGGACAGTGTTAATGGCTGATATAAGTCTGGGAGATCTTAAGCAATAATTTGGTTTTACTTCATTATCATTCAAAAAATAAACAAGTAAACTACATGATGAATTCATTAAATCCCTCTTCCACTGTTTAGGAATATAAAAACTGCATTTTTTAAAAAAGGGATTGATTGGTGTCATGTACGTATTTGTTCACTTCTGTTTATGCAAGATAATAAGAGTATTGCCATGGAGGAGGAATAATGGTATTTATAATTCCATCACCACTGTTTATGTGAGATGAAAATGTCTGAAAAGAAACTAGAGGGAACAGTGATGCTCTTTACACACAGTAAACCCTTCTATCGCTGTCAATAAGGTATGTGAGGAGGAAAATGCATCCAACAGCTGTGGGAAAGTTAGTGTTCATAGCTTTGTGCTTATGGCTTGCCTCCGTGGCTGGGTGCAGAAAGCAGTAAAGATAGTGAAGAAGGTGCCTCCTTGCAAAGAAGCATTGGAATGTGTCCTGGGATCTAGATTACTTGAGATTATGGTCCTCCAGTGAATGCTCGGAAGCTTCTCTCTGGGAGAGCGGAAGGTGTCCTGTTTGGAGAGACCAGTGACTTGAAATTTGCCTATAGTTTTAGATGTGCTTTTGTTGTGAAGATCCACATCAAAAACTTAAAAAGTTCTCTACAGACATTAGAATGTTTCATGTCTGCTTAAGAAAGAAAGAGAATTGGAAGTAGGACAAATCAGCTGAGTTGATAGTGTAGGCCACAAAGAATGAAGTCATCTATGAGGACGTAATGGTTGTCAGGGAGCAAGTGGAAGTTTGGGTCAGGTTGGGATATTCACGATTACTCTCTAAAGTGGATTAACAAGTGAAGATGGAGACATAGAACTCTCCAAAACAGAGAAGATCTTTGATGGCAGGAGTGCAGTCTGAGTGACAGCATAATTGGTACTAGGCTCTGCTAAAAACATCTGTTGAGCTAATAAACAGCTGTAAAGTTCCATCTGAAAAACACTTCTCACATTCTCTTTCTTCTAAAACTAACTCTCAAAATAAGTTTGGAAACTTGAGCAGACTCAGTTTTGAGAGTTGCGTTTTAACAAAAGCATAAAGTCACTAATTGTTAAATTTTATTCTTCTTAAACTCCATAGACAATCCTCATCCTGTCTCCCCTCATATTTTATTGTCAGTTGGAATCATTTTGCATTAAAGTGATCCAAAAAGATAGTGCGAGGTATACTTTATTGGGCCTCAAAGACCCTGGGGATGTGTAATGGGCAGGAAGGTGTTTAAATCACAGTACAACTCTGTTGTTGCAGGGGGACCAACTGTAGCCAAAGCTTAGAGACACAAACATAAGAACTTAATCTAGGTTAACTATAAACTGTGAAACTTCCAACCATTGTGAATACTCAGCTTTGGGCTTTGCTTCTGATACCAGTGTCTTCCAGCCAACACTCTGCTTTGCAGCCTTACCTAAGGATGCTCAGAGAACATAGACTATGTGTTGTAAAACTTTGCTAAGGCCTTTGGTTACAAAACGGGATTTAAGACAATTCAGAAAGGAATTCTAAATAGTATCTTAGGGTTCTTTCTCATATCATGTCCACTATAAGAAGAAATATAATATTTGTTCACATTTAATAGTGTATGCAGAAATCACTGGCAAAGGAGGGAAAAGTTGAAAGTTCACACAAGATGGGCATCCTGTGCAGTGATACCAAAATGAACCAATTCGGAGGAGAATGGGAGAGATCTGATAGTTTGCTTCAGGTGGGACATAAAGAAAAGGCCACTTTCTTCTCTCTTTACATTTAAATTTTTGTAACTCTGAAGCCATGCGCTTAGTATAATTGAGGGAGATGGCATAGAATTCTTCTTGTCACTTAGAGAGATGACAGGTTTGAAAATCTGATGATTTCTTGAATAGTTTCTGCAAGACCTAGAACCTGCTTGCTTCCCTTTGCCTGGCCACAGTGATTTATCCACAGAGGTTTTTAACAGAGCCTTACTCTTACTGTCTAAATTAATGATGTTCCATTCTTTCACCATGATAAAACCACTCTACTCTCTCTATACATTATGTTAAAGGTGGTTTTTCTAAAGTTGTGGACACATTCTGTAAAAGCTTTTTGCGTTCCATCACGTTGACAAGCTGATTCCATTAAGTCACCCACCATCATCATGTTCAGCTTTTTCTCCTTGTCTGAAAAGTTAGAAAACAGTTATCATAAGAATTTTAGAGGCATTCACTTTGGCAAAAATAAATCTGGAAAAACATGAATCTGTTCCTTGAAATGGAAAAAAGATGAGTTATGCCATTCTCTGCACAGCCTTCTCTTGACTCTGTTCACGAACAGGGAGGGATGCTGTGGCTCTTTTTCTGTTTTGTTTTCCAGTAAAGCGCAATCCCTCTTCAGTGTTCCCACCGTAGGTCAAACTGCTCCACCTCAGGATTTATTCTGTATCATTTGCTTCTTAGAGTGGACACTGCAAGAATCTGAATGGGTGACATGAAGGGGTTTCCTTCAAGGATTTTTTTTTTTTTTTGGTAGAATGTTTTTTAACTATTTCCTCACCCTTGGATAAAATACTGTTTGAAAAGGTTTTAGGGTCCCATGGCTATTTAAATTAGGGAGCTGTATCCCTGCTCCTCTAGTGCCAAGCTTTCCTACTGACAAGGTAAAACCCATGTGATTTTACTACTGCTGGGTCATTTCAAATACTGAGTAAATGTGTGAAATGAGAGAAAAATGCTCAGTATGGGGGTAATTAGCTCTGTGGGTGGGGTTGTGGGTGGGTCACTTCCCAGGGAGACATCATGCATGTACAGACTCACAAGATTAAAGGAAAGCTAGGATCCTTCTTCTGGGGTGCAAATTGATTGGGGATGAGAAAGGAACCCTTTGTGTAGTGAGTCACCTGGGCTTCATTGGTCAGAGACAAATGTTCTTCACTTGAAGGGTCTAGTGCAGGCCACTGTCAGATGCTGAAAATGAGTTCAGAGTTTAGACAGCCCTGAAAAACTAGCACATTTTGAAATTTACCTCTGCTAACTCTTAAAACTCCTGTCTTCTCAGTTTTTTTTCTTCACCTTACTTTTTTAGGTCTTGTTTTGAATACAATATAAGTTCTTCCTGAAAATATGGATGAGACCTTTATATTTTCATAATTGTGTTTCACTGAGTGCTGTGGGTTCCCTGCTAGCAGAGATCAGCTCAGCTCTGGTTTGGTCTGGAGAGTTCCCAGTAGGTTGTTTACAGTCTAATCCTTTCAGGAAGTATGAAGCAAAAGGCAGACAGAAAACATTCTCAACTCCCACATCCTTACTAGGTGACTGCAATAACCCAGATGTTTACATGAGGCTGTCTACAGCCAGGTTTCTCTAAGGTAGAAGAGACTGCAAAGGCTTCTTGAGGTGATGCTAGCACACAGCGGAACCAATGGGGATGAGGCATGAGGAATGGTGACTATGCTAATGAACTCTCAGTGCAAACCATTGGTGTTTTCTTCTTTCTGAATAAATTGCTCTAATATTACCCACTAACAGCAAGACTTTATTTATAGAGGATCTGAACAGAAAATTCCAAAATGCTTATAATTTTGAGAGGAAAACGTATATATATGTATATGCCCAGATGTTTTTACCTGAAATTAATCTATAAGGAAAGTTAGTTTTTTGAGATGTCGGCAGATGATAAATCGAATTTTTGAAGAATGCATGATAGAGCCCAACAGCCCAACATTAGCACGCGCGCTCACACACACACACACACACACACACACACACACACACAGAAAGGGAGGGGGGCAGAAAACTTAATACCTCTTTCATTACCTATGAAAAAACTAAATTTGGATCTTCTAGAGACAGTTAAGAAAATGCAAATTCCCCTAAGAGGAAGTATTAAAACAATTACTAAGTACAGACTGTGGTGGAGAAGCTAGAGGTAATTGAGAATGTCCACAAAGAAACAATCCCTGTGCATTTGGTCATTTTTTTTTTTCTACAATTGCTCAGTGATCAGAATGTGGATGTGGAAATCAGAGGGGAGGGAGGGAGAAGCAGGAGCAAGCTGGATGAATCTAACAGCCTACATTAAGCCTGTTGTTCCACAGCTTTTCAAAGCCCAGGCTGCTGGTAAGCTTGACCCTTCTCTGTTCAGTTCACTCCTAGTGTTTGAAACAGCCAAAGCAATGGCTACATGTACCAACCATCATGCTAGTTAGGTGATACTGAACAAAACATTTTTTGTTTTTTTATTTTTTGAAAGGGCTTAGACCTCTCTCCTCCCAGCTCCTGATCACAGTAATAAGCAACCTCAAGAAGTCATTAGTGAGAACTAGAGCAATCTCCCATGACAAGTCAGCTATGAAGAAATTGGCATAGTTTGCCTCTTTGATTCATGTTCTTATGAAAATAATGGGTTGGAAAAAAAAAAAGACATTTCTTTCAGTTTGTTTTTGTAACTGTATCTTTTGTTTTACAAGTTACATTGAAACTGACTTTGGGGACTGAGTGTCTAGGTTTGTGCGTTCCTAACAAAAGTTGAATGCTACTCGAAAATTTTAATAGTCAAAGTCCATCTTTAGAAATAGCTCTCTTCTATAAGCGTGTACTGCCAGTTTCTTTTGTGTGTGTATTTTGACCTTCCTGGAGCCTTTGCCGATCTGCCTGTTGATTGGGGCGTGTTAGTGTTTCGCTCATAAGAGTTGGGCAATAGTTCAGTTAGCCGGTCCTAATCTGAGCCAGAGATAGAATGGGTTTGTCTTCTGTTTAAGAAATGTGGCAAACTGCTTTAAACGAATTTGGTTCAGACGGGGTCATCAGAAGCATTTGTCTGCTCCTGTGCTGTGTAATGGACACTTCTGCTGAATTCCAGAGCTGCAAGGTAAACACTCAAGAAAGCCACTGACTGCCACCTCCCGGGAGTCTGTCAGTGCATGTTAATTCTGAAGCCTATGGGGCCCATTTTGTCATTTACAGGAGTTGTTCACTGGCTCCCCTGGTGTCTCTAAACTTAGATTTGGGAGTAATAATATTGAGTTTTTATATTGTGTTCTGGACTTTTCTTCTACCTTTTTCTTTAATTGAAAATTTAGTTAATATGCATATTCAATTCCAGATTTATGAAATATTCAGCTAAGCTTCTTAAATGTAAAAAATGAATTGTCAGAACATTGTTTGTCTCTAGCTAACCGTTATTTTAAAGCTGTAGTAGATTCTAGTGCATTTTTCCTCGGTTTTATTTGCGTTGTGGTACTCGGTAAATTGAATCAATACCTAAGCACCACATATACTATTTCTACTTTAATAACTTACTATCTGTATTGCCTAATCCCCTTTTAAGTTTAGGATGTATTTTATTAAACTGTATTATGGTACTGTGTAATTTGTAGGGTCAGCATTTTACAGGATTTTGTTGTCATCTAAAGCTAAGTAGAGCTAGAGAGGTTATTGAATTCACCCCCTGGCTGGAGTCAGAGCTGCATTTCTTAAATCCAAAATAGATGAGGATCTTTCTTATTTTTAAAGAGCTCTGAAGAAAGAAATTTCCTCTTTCCTTAGCAATTATTTGATTATTTACGACTAGCATATTTAAAGTGTTCATCGTGAAGTTTCAAATTCTTCACTCAATTATTTGATACCATTTTGCCCAAGCACAGAAAGGCCAATCATTACCTGCTTTATAAATGGCTCTTCTTATAGGCAGAAAACTATGAAGATAGTTTTGGCTCTTCTTTCCCTAAACTAAATTACCCCCGTTTTTTAACAATTACTTTTATTTCTATAGTTCTTTCTGCGTCAAACAGGACTATTTTTAAAAGTTCTGTCATATATGATGTTTCTGAGACAAGCACTGTATATTTAAATTCCTCTGTGCTGGTGTGGAAATAGCCACAACTTTTCATTATATCCTGATGGACAGAGCATTTGTGTTCATTTAACCTTGAGATTTAAACTTGTTCCCAAAAAAGTAACTGACTCATAGCTTTGGCTAGAGCCAGGAATAAAGAGCATCAGTCTTCCAAATCTTAAAGCTCATCTTGCCCCCACTCCTAAAAAGCACTAAAATTAACTTTTCCTTGACCTCTCTTTCTAGTGCTATTTATTTACCGATTTAACAACTTTTTTCTATCATCTTTCTTCCTAAAATAGACAGATGACATTTATTCAACAAACACTGGAGTGTCATGCTGTGTTTAACACACTTTGCAAGGTTTGGGAGATTCAAGTGTGAACTGTCAGCAGAGGCTCAGAGACATAGATGTCCTAGGCATGCGCAGGGAAAAGCGTAATAGTCTGTCACAGTATATAAAGAAGCAACGGGGGAGAAAACAGAGATGGGCTTGGGCCAGATTGTGAACGGTCTTGGATGCTCTTGGGCAAATGGTGGTGACAAGGACCAAAGTAACACCTTGCAGCCTGTATTACAGAAAGCTGTTCTGAAGTCTTTAAGACACAGACCTTGTTTACGTTGTCCCCAAAGCTTAATATCTAACCAACCGTCAGGTCTAAATACCTAATTAACTTCTAGCCTTTGATATTTGTGTCATATTTTTCTTTATATTCTAATCCTTTGAGAAAACCGTTTGAGTGGTGATCACCCTCTGTTCTTATTGATCTGGATGCTTCTCTCTGCTTCTACTGTATTCATAGTAATTCTGTGATCCACTACACCACTCACTTGTTACTCCCTGTGTCTTCTTATAGAGAAATTTTGAAGTGCTTGCCTATAGCAACAATCTCTGTAGCAAATGACATTAATGGTAGCCTAGAGCAGCATTGTTTGCCTCTAATCAGCTGGCCACATGATAACAGTTGTCAGGTCTTTTAAAGGCGCATACACACACACACACACACACACACACACACACACGCGCGCGCGCCAAAAAGAAAAAAAAAAACCAATTTACTATAGGGAAAAAGTTCTGACATCCAATCCATTTAGAAGGTATAAAACTACTGTTTCAGAAATTAGAAATATACAGAAAACACAGAAATTAGATTATAAAGTGTTCCTTAAATCTGCTTTGGGGACTTTAAGCTACCAGGGAAGAGGAGGGAAGAGGGAGGAACTGAGTGTGGATATGGTCAATGTTTCATTCTATACATGTATGAGATTCCCAGAGAATAAGAAATTATAGTTTAAAAAGAACCCATCTTAAATATAAACAAATTCAGTCCTTGCCAACTCTCACAGAATTGCTGCTTTTACTGCTTTTGTTTTCTCAAACCTTGTTCCTGTAAGCATCATGAAGACCCAGGAGGCTGTTTGGGTGGGGCAGGTGTTTAATTGTACCTTGGCAAAGGCTCAAAGACCATACTATGTCTAATTACTGAACTTCAGTTTTTGCATCCTCTCTCTTCATTGATGATTACCTCATTTCATCATCTGCATTTTTAAAGGGAGACGTGGTTCACAGTTATGTCATAACATGTTTATGATTCTTTTATTTCTTGAGATGGATACAAAATAATATGGTCTTGTAAGGCAGGCTTCAACATATATATGACTATATAGCATTTATGGTTTTCTCTGACTGACCAAAAGAAGTGAAAACCCTTCAGTAACTTCAAAGGACCTAAAGTGGGTTGCAAAGACTCTGTCTGTACCCATTCTCTGTCTTCAAGTTGCAAACCTTTCCCCAGGTTTTATGTTTAAAAAAAAAAAAAAAAAAGCTGGGAGTTTAAAACTCCCAAATGCAGGGTGCATGAAATGCCATTAAATCTAGCATAAAACTTCTTGAGCCTGTCACATAAAGAAAGTCATGTATCCAGAGCAAAGATGGAATATCAATTGACAGCAGTCTATGAAGCTTGCACTCATTCTGAGAGACGCATGCTTCTAAAATTCCAATAGCGCCTCAGCCTTTGGAAATCCTGGAAGTCAAACAATATTAGCAAAATCAGTAAGGTGAAAATGAGCCTCGTGTTTGGGGTGACTCCCACATACGAATTAATTAATACAGTATTTCTAGAACACTAAAAGAATATTTACACATTATCCCTACCCATAGAAAACAAAGATATAAACCCATCTAAGTTCTAGAAAGAATAGTTGAAGAAACAAGACTGAGAATTAAAGACCTGCCTAAGAGGCCATCTGTGTCTGGTTGTCATACCTTTTGCCCTCCTCGGCTAGAAAGATAAGTGTGGAGCTTGAGTTCATCTGAATTCCTCAGCTCTGTCATCAGTGCTCTGACACATTCTAATTTTCTGATTCATCTGGGATGAACAAGCACTCCCTTTTCTATTCGCAGTCCTCGAAGTATCCAATTTTGTGAGTTATGATGACTTATTTTTTTCATTTCATTGCTGAATTATTATTGTCCCCTCTTAGCAAAGTTTGTCCCCCTCTTTGTTACCCAGCGTTACCCCCATGTGCAGAAAACCTGGCTTGGCTGGTCACACTGCCTGAGCTTTAAGTTCGTTCAGACGAGTAAAAGACTGACAACCGAGCTTCTGTTTTTAACCCAGCCAGATACCTCAGCTGGCAAGCAGCTCAGCTTCCTCACCATAAAATGGGTATAATAATAGCTTTCCCTTACCGCTGTGAAATATTTAGAATGCAAATCAAGCCAAACCTATCTCCTTCCAAAGAGAAGCATAAACCAGCCTGCATAATCCTGAATGAGCCCAGATTTCAAGGGAAAACATCAAGTGGGAAACTCCTAAAGGTAGTATAATTCAGTGGTTAAAGTATGTGGACTTTGGAGTGGTACAGACTTACTCAGAGGCCAGTGACTGTGTGATTTGGGGTAAGTTCCCTAATTTCTGAAATCTCCTCTTTCTTCTAATAAGTGCAGGGTAGCGGTATTTTTTCTTCCTTGTAGTGTGGGTTCACTCTACCAGTGTTTCTCACACTTGCACTCAGGCAGTCCACGAGTCAGAGTGGCCCAGTGTTCAGGAGGCCTGCTGCTCCAGTGCCCTTCCTGCCGCAGACAGGGCATTTCAGGGAGCTCTCAGGTATCGCTCCTGAAATACACACGGATTTTTCTTTTCACTCCTCAATATAGTCTTGTTGTTGTACAAAACTAGAAGTAATGCAAGGCCACCTAGAGCATCTGTTTTGTTTCTTCTAAAACATCCGAGAAAAAGTTAATAGGGAAATGGCTATGTGTGCAAACAACAGTTTTAGTTATATACCCACAAGGAAAATTAGCCCTCCGAGAAGACAGCCATGTCTTAGTATTGGTGGCTTTGTGTACCCCATGTGCTTTCTCCCTGCACATCTGTGAATTGACACATATGCAAACTAAGATGCCTTTCCTTACCAGACGCCTGAAACCACAGCAGGTTCTCAGCAGAGGGACTCTTTCCATCTCCGTCATTTCTCCACTCCATACCCCTCTACCCCACTGCAGTAACTGCTCTATGGACATTTCTAATAGAAATTATAATGGGTGGATAATGTTCAGATTATATTATACGCATCATAAGAGTATTCTAATGGATGCCATTATTTTGTACAGTGAGAAGAAAATGTTATGAAAGTCCACGCAGATAGAAGTCTAGGGGACCCTAAAGGAGCTTGCGTGTCTCTAATCGCACATCTTTACCTACCTAGAGCTTCTATTTTATATTGTCTTTACTCCTGACTTCAACCTATGCTCAGCTTAAACTTTCTGAAGACAACTCAGAGGGAACCTCTTTCCTGACACTGCCCCTCCACAAGCCATGGGTAAGCAACCCATAGGAGTCATATGTGGCTTCTTGGGAGCCAGAAACTCCTTGAAACTTGTTGATTTTGAACTTTCTGGAGAAAGAGACTCTCCTAGGAGCCTGCATTGTCTTTAAATGTTGAAAACCACTGTCCTGGAACATTATGTAAATAAAATTAGGTGACTAGTCTTTTCAGTTACAGTTAGATTACAGTTAGGTCCTCAGAGATTGACACTTTTGCTATCACAAAACTAAGATTAGACCTCGCTACGCATCGCCCCCTGCCCCGCACTTAGCGTGTGTGCACACTTCTGTGTTTTAATGTCCTGAATTATTTGGCCTTTACAGTTTTATATCCTTTGCTACATATTTGTGTGTTGAACCTGGAATATTCAATGCAAATGTTTTAAATCCTATGCAAAAGTATCCTACTTAATTCCTTGCATTTCATATAAAAACAACTTACAGACATGTAAGGTGAGTATCACTGAGGTGGAGAGGGCGTGTATCAATACATAGCAGTTCCAACTGAGCAAAGTGAATCTGTGTGGTCAGTACATACTGTGAAGTCATGTAACAGGCTGCAAGTCAGTCGAGAAGTATGGGCCTTTTGACATTTATGAATTGTATGTGAACTATGAGATTAAATTTTTAGCCTTAGAATTAAATTTGGGATCACTTTTGTTGCTTTGCTTTAATATATCAGGGCATACTATAACCCCCCAAATTTGCAGTTTAATTTTGTTTTGTCTTAAACTGTGAAACATACACTGTAATTTTCCTCTCCATCTTAGATTCTTGTCATTGGCAGCTTATGTACCATTTGACATCAAGGAAGATAGTTTATTAGTCTTCACATGTGTTAGTCAATCTGATAACTTTCCGTCATCAAAATTTAATTTTGACTAATTTTGTGACTAACTACTCCTTGGAGTACAAATAGAAAAGTTACCTGCTCAGATATAAGAACATAAACACCTAATATAGTTTTCATATATCATAATCCATTTCTGAGAGTTATTTGATTTATAACATGCAATAGACAAGTGGTGATTGAGCATACTTTATAGAAAAATCACTAATCATATTTTTCATCTGCCCCCAAAGATTGAGAAAGAAATCACGCTCAAAAATGGACAAAGGGGCAGGAAAATGAAAAAGGAAGAGGGAGAGGGGGTAAAAGTAAAAAGGCAAAAATATGTACTGTGCAGTGATTTGGTTTCTCGCATTGTAGAAAAGACATAAACATATAAAACTACAGTCTTTGAAGACTAGCCCCCTTTTACTTTGTATTTCCAATTTTAAATACTTTAAATAATTCATACATAAGCTAATTATCTTTTCTACAGTTTTCATTAACCCTATCCATTTGTGAAGTTTAAAGCACAAAAGGCCCCCGTGTCTCTGCACTTGTGTGCACTCTGATTCAGGCTGCAGATTTTCTTTTTAACTCCTCAGGTCCCACAGGGACCACCACCATGTGCAGCTGCATGTCCACAGGCAGGCTTCATACTGACCACACCGGGGAAACATTTCTTCAGAGCAGTCTCCACCATGGTGCATTAGTCCAGAAAACCTTCTGGACAGTGAGGGGTCTTGAATTTAGTTTTCTGCGTTGGCCTTTTTCAGTGCAATTAAGTCCTTCAATTTAGTATCCTTTGATTACTTCTTTTTGATACTTTTGAAGGCCTTAGGTGAAGTGGTTAAAATCATCATGTCAGGGGCCTATAGTTTGGCAGCATATATCTAATGTAATCTGGGGCCCTGCTGGTAGGACTTCTGTTATCTTAATTTCTTCTTACGAAGAGAATCTAGCAAAATTGTAGTGGCATTCCAGGAGTAATAGGTTTTTTTCTTGTGTAATTTGAGGACTATAAAGGAGAATTGCTAGAGTTTTAGAAATTATCATAGTGAACTTCCTCCAAACCTGAGCCGTGTTGAGCCGTGAAGTTTCATTCCAGTCGCTCTGTCACAATATCACCATCAACGATAGAGTTCTCTGCAAACCAGACATGTACTGTTCCACAAGGCTGTCACAAGCTACACGTGGCCATTCAAATGGCACTTGAAATGTGGCTAGTGTGAATGAGGATCTGAATATTTAGCTTTCTATTAAAGAATTTAGATACACAAGAATAAGGCTAGTACCTGCTATAGTGGACAGTAGCACTTTTTTGAAAATCCATCTGGGAGAGATCAATTGAAATGGACAGGAGAGGTCTAGGCACTCTGTACACTGGAATGTACTGGTGTCAGTGGTCAGAGCAAGGAGGCCACACCTCTTGGAGGTCTCTGGAGCTGGTTATTCATAGTTTCGTGGCTAGAGATGACAACAGTATGAGTGCCTGTGGGTGCAGTGAGTTCCATCAATAATCTCGTTTTCATGTTCCTCACTGTATTAAATTTTGTGTTTAATTCCTTATCTTTTCTTTCATTTTCAGATCCTTGACCACCAGTCTGCTGCCTGTTCCTGCTCTTTATGTAAGTGAAAGTGGCTTCTTTACCTTTTAAAAAAGTGTTGGATTTATAGAATTCTGGTCTGTGGTGTCATATTTCCTGGTCGACTTCACTGTGGTGTCTAGCATCTATTTAGTATGCTTTAGTGCTTTTCCTGCTTGGAGCCAACACTGTTAGTGTGCTGGTGAGTTGCCCTCTGTGAGGGAGCCCAGCAGCCCAGCAGCACAGCCCTTGCCTTCTGAAAAGACTGCCCTTTCCCTCTCTGCAGCTGCTATTTGCAAAAGTCGCTGCTCTTCTCAACTGAAGCCTACAGTCCACAGCCAGAGCTCAGCAACAGTTGGGCTTTGCTCCACTGTCAATCAAGGGGCAATTATTTATTCTTCAGTTACTCACTCATCCCTGGGTCCAACCATTTTTAATTTTAACTTCTAGATCAGAGCTTTCATTTATTGACAAAATTTATAATATCCTTTTACCAAGAAGTACAAGACTGAAAAGTAAACAGGCTAAAAATTTGTGCAAAATTATAAAGTCTAGGAAGAAAAATAAAAGAAACCCAGGATTCACACGTGCCAACAGGTTTATAGAATGTACCATTCCTTTTCAGAAAAGATGGGAAATTGTTTGGGGAAGGGGGAGAAAGAAATGGAAAAATGTGATTTTAAATGAAAAAGAGAACATTTATTATTTAAAGACCAAGCTAGGCTGCACCGAACAAATTTGGATAAATATTACTTTGGACTGCTTAGAAGCGGTTCTGGGGGAATGAGACCAAATAATCAAGTCACTCCCAAAGGCACCACCTGACACATCCTGCAGAGAAAGGCAGTCAGCTCACATTCTAAGTAACCATGGGTGTCCCTGTAGCTGCATCTCCTGCCCGTGTTCACGTTATGTCCAACCTTGCCGACTCTTCACTCTGTAGCAGATCTGGTGTTGTAGTGATCTGCACCAAAAGAGATCCCTGATTCTGCTTGTGTGTGGCTCCTACTAACATTCCTAGAAGCTTGTGGCAAACATACTTAAGAAAGCAGAATTTGCCAAACGGTGCTAAGGCTAACTACCAAGGAAACTGATTAGACTCCTCAAAGACTGGTGCCGTGCTATCGGTGCTGATGGAAGGAGCAAGCGGGTCTGCTGATGCTTTGAAGGATGTCAGCGTGCATGCTCATGATTCCCACTGTGTATCTTCCCACCCTTCCCCTCCGTTACCTAGCACTGCATATTTCTAGTCCTCTGACTGGCAAATCATTTTGTAACAGTTCTTTTGTGTAAAAACAGTCCGCATAATAGCTCAGTGTTAGACGAGGCTTTAACCCTCACATCCCCAGGATGAGTCAGCACGATGGACTCCTGCCAGCCTAGCTCAGCTATTATGACGTCAGTGCTTTAGGGCAAGCCTGAGACACAAACAATACGGGAGACCTGTGTCACGTAGTAGAAATCAAAGGGGAGACCTACAATTGAAAGGCTGTGTCTGCCTTATAAGAAAATGTGAAACTAATTCTTTACTACATCAGTAATCAGCAGAGATCACCTTCTAGAGAGATCCTTTTTTTTCCCCCCCTAAAGCAGAAGTAAGGCTGGGAAAAGAAAACCTGTAACAAGCTAATAGTGCACTCATGTACTCAAGACCTTGTCCCACCCCAGGCCAGGGTTCGTGCTTGCTTGACTTGTTAGAAATCCTCAAATCGCCTTTATGCCAGCAGGATGATGGGGCCAGTAACAGTCCTGTGTCCTCAAGTGCCCCTGTAGATGCAGCTGATGGCTCCAGGGGTGGTGCCAGAGAGAGGCCCATCAAAAGCAAAGGGGGAAAAAAGTTCCTTGGGAACAAATGAGAACATTATCTGCCCAGTGCCTCTCATTCCCAAGTGCCTCTTCAATGACCTCCTCTGGACAGGTGCAAAATTCAGCCCGTTTGACCCTCTGTCCTTGGCACTGCTTCCAGTGTCCGAATCTGGAATTGACCCAGATTTAAATAGGGATTGAATAGCTGCCATACTTTCCTGCAAGAGTTTTCTGTCCTGCTATTCTTCAGCCGAAACAGAAAGGAAAGATCCACAACCTGCCATGCTGCCTTGAGGCAGATGACACAGACTACCCCTGTTTGGGTAAAAGCCTAGTTCTTGTAAGCCAGGCTTCTCTGCAGTTCAGCGTTCTCAAGACAGACAGTGCCTTACAATATTAAAAGTTAATCATCAGATGGGCCCTTTACTGGCATTCTTTGTGAAAAGGGGATCCTCCATCACAACATTCGTCCCTCCCTCGTACTCTCACCCCAGCCAGTCACCAGCCCCTGTGATAAACACAGAAAATGCCTTACTACTGGGATTTTTCCACCTTCATTAGATTGCTAATAGTCTCCTACCGTGCTTATAAGAGCTACTGCTACTGCTTGGCTTGGTTTTGATTAATTATGCACAGTTCTTTATTTAGTTTTCAGTCAACAAAAGTTTATAGAAAACTTGTAACCATGCTTGGTTCTGGGAACTCCCAGATAAATGAGAAATGCCACCTTTCATTAAGAATGGCACAGTCTGGGGTTGAGGGCGCAGCTCATGGTAGAGAGCTTGTGGTCAGTGAAGTGAAACAGGATTGCAGGCCTGGCCTCAACCCACAGCCGTGCAAAAAGAAAGAAAAAAGCCCTCCCAGTCTACTAGGCAAGATGACTGTGTGGGTAAAGGCTGTTCTGTGGCAAGCGCTGGAACTCAGGTATCTCCAAGTGCCTACCCATATTGAAGGTTCAAGCTGACTCAGAAAGTAAAAGCAGTAAATAGGGGTTTACCGAGTGAGCACAGGAAGACAGGAAAAAAAAGGGTTCGTTGTCAGAAAAAAAAAAAAAAAGAGCATTTAGAAGCACAAGGCATCAAGTAACAGCCAGATCCAGGTACTGAGTACTGTGATATGTTAGAGTATGGTGGGCTAACAAGCAGGCAGGAGTCAGGTCAAAAGGGCCTGTGAGCCCAAGCAAAGGAATTTGGGCTTGATCTCACAGCACTGAAGACATTTTAAAGAAATTTAAGAGATTTGCATAAAACCTGAACTGCACAGTGATGGAGCAGAGAGGAGAGGTTGTTTAGGAGTGTTGACCTAGGCGTTGACGTTAGTGTATTCCAGCATTTCTCTGCCCACTGCATAATCCTTGCCGTCTAGGAGAAAGGCTGGTGTGATACGGTGCCAAATTCAAAGCCAAACCCATCAGTCCCAGAGTTTCCCGGAAGACCTCAGTTTGTGCCTAACCTTGCTCTGAGCTGCTGCCTACCGGTCTTGGGCTGTAGAGGGGTCTTCTGCCCACAGTGGACATGGAATAAAAGGAGAGAGAATCTAAAAAGACAAAAACATCTCTTAATAATGGCTCTCTAAAGTCAATCAATCCCCGATTTCCCGTCATTTTTCCATTGCTGCCTTTTTTCTAAGCAAAATTTCCAAGCCATTGAACTGAATTGCAACTTATGCACAGCCGGGTGTTGAAACAATTCAGTATATTCATTCCTTCTCTCTGAATTAGAGTTCACCATAAGTGTGCTTTTCTCCTGCTCACTCTGGGCTGCCAGGACAATTTAAAGGAGAATTTCAGCAGCTTGTGTCTCACATACCATGTTCTCTTTGCAAACTGGAGTATATGTGTGGGCGTGTTTAAGTTGTCTCTACATTGCTTTCTAGAAAGGTTTGAGAAGATGAACAAGATGAGGAGTAGGGACCTATTAAAAGCCCAGAACCCCAGTGACCTGAGTGCAGAGCGTAGGCTGGTGATCAGATGGTCAATTATGTATTTGTCAAAACACAGTGGGCTGCGCTCCAGGCTGCCAGCTTTGGAGGCCCAGCTTCTGCCAACCAAATGTCATCTGGGAACATGCAACACTGGGCACTGTGAAGGAGTTTGAAATAGACCATGCCACAGCCAACCTACTGCCAGTCTTATAGTACCAATATGGCACGCACAGCCGGGCCCCATGCTTCAGAGCTCAGGAATTCACTGTACTCAATTCAAGGGTCAGATGGGTTCATGTTTTCAAAGCCCATGTTCTCCGCTTTGAACACTGTGACTTGTTCCTCAGCAATTTCCAAGGGATTTTTCCAGTCACATCTCTGTGGAAACCACTCTCTTTGTGATGGTTATGAGAGCCTTGTAAAATGTCCCAGAGGAGAGGGGGAAAACAAACCTGCTCTGACAATGACTGTGATTCCTATAAGGGATTCCGGCTCTAAGGAAATTACATTAAAGGTGCATAGCTTTTAAAATATCAGGAACCACCTTGGCAACTTATAAAAAGCAGAAGGGCTTTGCCTATTTTATAAAGTGATTTGCATATACCTGCATAAATAATGTCCCCACCTGTACTTTTATGCATTTAGGTTGAATAAATTAAATTCAGTGATCTTTAAAATATTCTGTGTCTTTCATTCCTCAGGCACCATTTTTAAGACCCTTCCTCTTCATTTCCATCTCCTGTGGTTGTAGTGACTAGTTGTTCTTAGTCTTTTGGCTAATTTCGAGAACTAAAGTACACCGCAAACCAGTCTACCACAACCAGAATCACTATCTCCTCTTGCTTACATTTTCTCTTTTTCTTTCTATCATTGGGCCAAGAACTTGTATTTCACAAGAGGAAATGGAGACGTATAATACAATGTGAAAGCATAGCCCAAGAAAGGATTAATACACAACTTAGAGATAGCAGCCCTATACTGTTCTTATATTAACCTTTTCTTCCCTTTCTTTCCTCCTTCCTTCTTGATCCCGTGCTGTCTCTCTCTGTCTCTTAACAAGGTCTTACTGTGTGGTACTGGGATCACAGACCTGTGGTGCCATAACTGGATTAGTCTTTGCTTTCTTTGGTCATTGCCCCTACCCCTCAGAAATCACCTATAATGCCTGCTAGTTGGGCCTTTGCATCCAAGCCTGGTCAGCAGGCCAGCCATAACTGCATCCATCCTACAAGATATTAAGCATTTGCCATGCTTTGAGAAGAATCATGTTTAGTGGAGTTAAAATATAAATGTAGTTGTGCTCCTTGTTTGTTCTAAAGGAATTTAAAGTTGAGTTGAGAAAAGAAGTTAAACTGTTGAGTGTTTTTTTTTTTATATGTACATAAGACAATAAATGACTAAATTCCAAATGGAAGGTTATAATCCAGGAAGCGTGCTATAGTGTTTCATTCATTCGCAAAAATGAGTCTTAGAGCTGAAATTTTTCATATAAAAGGGATTCAGCTAGATCTTGAAAAATGACTAAAAAGGAAAAAGAGTAAGATAATGATATTTGAAGCAAAAACATAAGCAAAGTGTTGGGATTATGGAGCTGTCCTTAAGTAACACTGATCTTCCTCACTCAAGATCCAAGCCTAGTAAGAAAGAAGATTAGAAGGCCTGAGAGTAACTCATCAGGTAAAATACTAGTAGTGCAAGCGTCGCTACCTGAATTCCATCACCAGCACACCACATAAGGTGGAAGGAGAGAACCTACTCCACAAAGTTGTCCTCTGACTTCCACACATACATACTGTGCGTGCGCATGCATGCATGCGCACACACAAACATACATCATGTGCACATGCACAATGGCAATTAATTAATACAGAAATTACATTTCAATAATAAGAAAAATGATAACTGAGAAAATAAGTTTTATAACTGTTGGTTGGAAGATGTAACGTAGTGGTGAAGGCAAAAAGAGCTCCATGACTCTAATTCCTTCACTTTAAACTTTCAAAAGCATAGAAGATGTGTGCAGATATGAACAGCACCTTGTCGGGTCACTAATTCTCACTAGTCTAAGTAGAAAAGAAGGAAAACTGCGCACTAAAATCCTGCCCACACACACAATCTGATAGGCCCAGTGGACCTGATCTGAAATAAAGACCAAGGACTATCTTACCAACAGGATGAATTATCTCTGTGGAGCAGAATAAGAAATGGGCAAGTGGAGTGGAAGTTAGAAAATCGATTTGAAAACTAGGCATGAGAAGGTACCTTCTTACCAACCCCAAGACCCACAGCCTGAAAAGCAAGAGGAAGAAAAAGTACGTGAGATAAAGCTGGAAACGGAGCCAGTAGGACAAACAATTCCCACTTACCTAATGGTTAGAATCAATAGTCCTATTCGTTGTCCAACATCTATTTTGAGGGCTTTTCAGAGTCTCCAAATTACTACAGTTAGAACTTGAAGGAAGCAGGCAAAAATGAAGTTGGTGAACTAAATAAAACCTACGGGGAGAAAAATGAAATGGTTGTGTCTCCGCTTAAACTAACAGCAGCAACATTTATTGAATGCTTGCCTTGCCGCAGATACTGTGCTATTTAAAACAGTTATCTGATTTAACTTTCTAAAGTACACTATTAAGAATATGCTCTTACTATAATTGTGCAAATGAGGAAACTGAGATTTACCATGTTTGATTATTTTTTCCACAAATACTTAATAAGTGTTAGAGATAGAACTTGAATTGGGACCATCTGTTCTTAAAATCCATGGCCAAATTTCATTCAACACAGGCAAATGTCTACTCATGTTACAGATCTAATGGTGAAGAAAACAGACAGGTCTCTCCTCCTGAACCTCACAATCTGAGGAGATAGGGCAGATATTAATTAAATGGTCAGACAAAGAGCATATACTTCCAAACTGTGCTCACTGCTACGAGATGGAAGTACCAGGTGCTCTAAGAGTGAAAAAAAAAAAAGAGCAGCATATAAGTGAGTATGGAAGTTTCCAGAGTCCTTTCTGAGGAAGTAGCATTTGATCTGATGCCTGAGATATAAAGGGAGAAGTGAGGTCGAATAACGGGGAAGGAGTCTGGGCCAGGGGACAGCATGCTTGAAGGCCCTAAATAGAGTTGGAAGAAGAGAGAGAAGAGAAGAACAGCCCAGTCTGGAACTGAGAACGTGCCGGGCCATTTGTGGCCACGTTAAGGATGTTTATCTTTTTTGTAAGGAAAACAAACTGAAGAAAGGGCATGTCGTGGTCATTTTTTTTAGAAAGGTATGATTTGGGGCATTTATCTTAAGAGTTGGAAAAATAGTCACATAAAAAAAAGCATGCATGGCTACTTTATCATAATTGTCCCAAACAGGAAACAGCCCAATTACCTTTAGTGGGTGAGTGGTTAGACAAACTGTTGCACATGCATATCATGAAATATATTCATCACTAAAAAGGAATGAGCAACTTGAATCAATTTCAAGGATAATGCACTGAATAAAAGTTAAAATAGCCAACCTCAAGATTGGCCAACTGTCATCTATACGTAGGACTCTTGTACTGGAAAAAAAATACAAAGTGCTAGAGAACAAAGTTGTGGTTGACAGAGTCAGAAAAAGGATAGAGGTGGATGTGATCGTGGCTAGAAAGAAGCATGAACATACTTGTAGTGGACAGGAGATACCAGCTCAATGTCGTCGGTATGTATTGGGAAATGATGATGTTGCCCAAATACACATCTTGAGTGAGAAATCAATGACTAAGACTTAAGCAACTCTTACTATTTAATTGGGTGGTACAGAAAATGAAATCTGTAAAGTACTCTGACCAGGGGGTAGGGGTGGGAGACAGCTGACATAGTTGTAGGAAAATCAGGAAACATGAACACGGAAGGCAAAGTGAAGAGTGTTTCCTGAGAGAGCAGGGTAGGACAAGGTTGAAGCCTACACATTCAGTGAATCTGTTTGGAGATTACTGTTGACCTTAGCAAAAACCACGCTGTTGAAGTGGCAGAGAGGTAACTTGTTTAGGCTTACATGAGGAGAGTAAAGAATCACAGACTGCAAATGCGGGCGACTATTATATGCTTTGCTATGACAGCAAGGAAAGTGAACTACGTGACGGTCTGAGGGGAGACACAGGTCAGAAGTAGTTTTCGGAAATGAAATATTGATGTGTTTTGCACGCATATGGGAAGCCCACAGATGAGAGGAGCGACTCAACGCACAGGGGAGAGAGGAAAACACCACTTTTGGTAGTGGATGGTTCTTGATAAGATTAGAATGTGAGTGTAAGAGGAGGGACACCTATCATTTGAAGGAAGAAGGAGCAAGAGCAGATGCCAGCCCTTGTATAGGTTTGATGCTGACAAATTATGAGGTTTCCCACATAATGGCTCCTAAGGGGTTGAGGGCCTGCCAAGAGTAAGTGGTGAGGAGTCTGATAAACGTTGAGGTTTGAAATAGTTCTGGGCACAAATGGGTTTGCAAGTTGACCAAAGAAACAGCAAGGATCTCCTTAGAAGTGAAGAATATACCCAGCTACCTCTCCTGTCCCCAGCCCTTCTCTCCATACCAGTCGTGGTGGGGTGCCCGTGTCTAATGATTTCTGTCCAGTCATTTTAGCTTCTTCAGGAGGTGCCTTACACATTTCATTCTCTCTACTGTCTGACTAAATCTGAGGCGCTCCCACCTGACTGCCACACCTCTAATCACACATATATGCATGACAGCTCTGATTTCTCTCCTTATCACTTTGCTAATATATAATCAACCACAAATATGTAGGTAATCTATTTGAAGTGTAGGGAAATGTGAATTTTTTCTTAAGTTTTAAAAGCTAGAATCTAATGACGCAAAAAGGCTATTTAAATTTATAAGAGAGGAGAGAGAGACTAGAGAGAGGAAAGAGAAAAAAGAAGGAAAATAGAAAGGAAAAGAAAGAAAACTAGTCAGCTATAGAAGACCTGACACAAAACTCATCTTTGTTATTCAAGGGAACTCCCAGTTGAAAGAAATAAATGAGCCTCTATCTCCTAATAGTGATCTACACTGGTGATTTGAATAAGCCCCCCAACCCCCAGGCTCATATATTTAAATATTTAAATGCTTCATCATCAGTGACACTATTTGAGAAGAATTAGCAGGATTAGGAAGTGAGGCTTTGTTGAAGTGTGGCTTTGGAAGAGGTGTGTCACCATTGGGGTGGGCTTTGAGGTTTCAAAACCCCACATCAGGCCCGGGTTTCCCCCTCTCTCTCTGCCTTTGGATCAGGATGTAAAGGTCTCAGATACTGTTCCAGTGCCTGTCTAAGTATTACCATGCTCCCTGCCATGATGATAATAGACTAAACCTCTGAACCATTAGCAAGCCTCTGATTAAATGCTTTCTTTTATAAGAGTTGCCTTGTTTGCCAGGTGGTGGTAGGTGGTGGTGCTTACCTTTAACTCCAGCACTCCGGAGGCAGAGTCAGGCGAATCTCTGAGTTCGAGGCCAGCCTGGTTGGTCTACAGAGTGAGTTCCAGGAAAGCCAGTTACAACAGAGAAACCCTGTCTTGAAAAAATAGGCAGATGATAGATAGATAGATAGATAGGTAGATAGATAGATAGATAGATAGATAGATAGATAGATAGATAGATAGATAGAAAGAAAAAGAGTTGGCCATGATGTCTCTTCACAGCAATAGAACAGTGACTAAGACATACACCCTATGTCCACCTCCATAAACAGTTTCCAGATCTGGAGACATACTGAGTACTGTAGATCACTTCTGCTCCTGCTGCTAGAAATGTAAAAAGATAGCAAGAGCATCTGAGGGAAGGCTCCTTTACCCTCATAGATACTGAGCATTGTCACACTACCCTTGGGAAGAAGTGGTGACAACAGTACCCTTTCCTGTCTAAGTTTGTTCCACTCTGCTAGCTTCCTTTTAGGAAGTGACATTAGGACCATTTGACTCAAAACTAAATTGCAGATACATCTGGGGTAAAAATTTGGCAGCTGTTGAGTGAAGCAGCTGTATTTTTTTTAAATATTTATTTCTTTCGTGATTCTATAATTCATATTTATCATAAAATATTAAGAAAGTATAGTGTATACAAAATCTATCCATAATCTAGCTCACTGTGTAGGAAAAAATGTTATTAACATATTTTGATCACCTTCCTGTCTCTTCTCTGGATTTTAAGATAATTCAGTGTAGTTAATGTATAAAATTCCATAGTATTTTAACCTAATGATATATAGTAAATTCTTCCTTGTGTAATCACAAATTCTTTGGAATATTGCTATAATATATGAATGAAATCCTACATTATAAAGCTCCCAGAATTTACCTAACATTGGCTTGCAAATATTTAAGTTATTTGTAGTATTTAGAGTTTTATATTTTTAAACTATTTTAAGTAATACCCCCATAATATTGCATCCAGTTGTCAAACTGGAAAGAGGCCTGAAGCAAGGAGTAATGTCACAAACCCCTGAGGTAGTCAGGCAGTGTCGTCTGTTGAGAAAGCAGCTACTAGCTATGAATGACTGGGAAAATCATAGGCTTTGAGAGTAGTTGCTGCAAGATTTACCTAAACCTTTCTTCCCCCAAAACTAAGTGCTTCAAATTTTTAAATTCTAAGAATTATACATCTAGATGTTTACTACACTTGGTCTTAGCTCAAAGGCTGAGAAGACAGGTGTTTTTACTAACTTGACAGTATAAATATTCTTCAAAATCTCACAGGCCAGAGACAATCGGTGTAAATTCATGGAAAATGTACTTTCACATATATCTATTTATTTGTTGGATTTTTCTTTCTCCTTTGTCTCTTTCCATAATGAAAGGAGAAAGAACTTACTGTTTTGTAATCTGGCTTTCCACTCAGCATTGTAAGTTGTTTTCCATCTTAATAAATACAAATCTGCATAATCCTGACAGCATTGTACTCCAGTGTGTGGATAATATATTGACTGAGACACTTATTGATGGACACTTGTGCTAATTAGAACTGTCTCCTTACTTTTAAATACTGCTACAGTAGCTGTCTTTATATGCACCCATGCATGCATATTCTTAAACACACTTTCCTGATAATTCTCTTAGGATAAATTTAAAGTAGAGGAATGATTAAAATAAAATGCATATGGTGCTACACTGTTCTGCAGTAAAATTCTGTCAATTTAAACTTCCATCAACAAAGGAAAACACTGCCATTTCTCTATATCTTTATTAATTCTGTACTCGGAATTGTAATTTTTGCAATTTAAGTAAAGCCTTTCTTATTAGGGGTATGTAATGTATTTTCCAAGCATTAAATCCAAACCTGGATACTTTACAGTGCATTAAATTTTATTACATGGAAGTAAATATTGCAATGAGAAATTTTTTTAACCTGGAAAATTATTTCTGAGAATTCTCTATCACCTTAAGAGTGACTAGATATCAACAGCCAAAACTAAATTTTAAAATTATTTTTATTAATAGTATATATGTTTTTTTACATTTTGGTGATTAACTTTTACTCTTAACTCATTATTATTTGTATTATTTAAAATTATCTTACTAATTTAAATTTTTACCCTTTAATTAAAAATTTGGAAAACCAGAGTCTGACAACATGTGGTTGTTGATTTTCATTCTTTATTGCAATGGTGCTCCCCCAAATCCTATAAGGCGAGTCACCTCAGGCCTTGTTTCTCAAACTCTGGCAGCCACACCCACCCTCACTACTCCCTGGGTGCTTTGAAGAACAAAGCATCAATCAGGAAACTTAAGGTGTTTAGGAAAGTGTTATTAGCATTTCCTGGTTATGTAGATTCTTGTGTTTATCTGGCACCCCCAACTCCAAATTGTTCACTTACGGGAGTATAGAGGATAAAACGTTCATCTGTGCTCTCCTGTGAGACTCTCAAATCAGAAAATTATTGGGAAGAGAAAAATACACACTGGCAACATGGCCTGATCCATGTCTCCAAGGCAGGATTGACACTATTCTTCCACCAGATGTGGACAGAAGCTCCTGGACATTCTCTTAGCTAATATGCAAAAGGCCGTATCAGGGTCCTTCACCTTTCCCCCATCTCTCTGGCTCTCAGATATATTACTACATACTTAATGAAATGGGATATATTTTCTAGCAACTTCAGGGAAAGGAAGAGATACCAGGAAAGCAGAAATGCCACACTGACAGTGTCACCACCAGCATCGTCAGTACGATCTGTGACAGGTTGTCTTCCGTGTTTCAAGACAGGGAGCATCTGGGCTCTCAGGGCAATTCTTTGGGTTTTTTAAAGAAGCGGGAGTTGTACAAAGCTGTTGTGAGTGATAATTGGAACATTCCTTAAGCACAAGAAGTGCAGTTGCAGATGATAGATGGATGGCATGTGTGTTCCAGGGTACTTTTTCTTCTTTTTCTAGAATATGACTGTGAAAGTATTGTGTCTTGAATTCTTACACAGCGTCCAGAAAGGAAGAAGAAGACAGGCCAGTGTGTCCCTTCAGGCCAACCTCAAGCTAAGGAGCAGGGCAGAAACAAGAGTAGTAATCAGTCTGCTCTATTTCAGCACCACGGGTCCCATGAAGTGCGTGCTGTGGTTATGGGCCAGTCTTTGGTGTTGCTAGTAGCTTTTCCAGGGCATGAGGCTGACTCCAAGATGCTTAAGATTTCACTTTCTTAATTACAGTCTTAGAATTGTCATGCATTCTACCTGCTTCTGTGACATGACTTATATTGAGAAGCCAAATAGGGACACGGGGATGATTATAATTGAGTGGTATTGATGCCATCCATATGTGTTTTCATACTCTTTTTTACTGTTTTCTTCTCCAAACATGGTTGCCTTTTCGAAGGTGGGTCAGGTTATATGAGACTGTGTGGACACATATGCATGGTGTATCTTATAACAGCAACTTACTTGTTCAAAGAGTCATTCAGACCTTGGCTCTTCTTTATAAGCTCTGTGCCATTTCAGTGTCACTTTTAATCTCTTCTGGTATGAAGTCTTGAAAACAAATGAGGCATCCTGCCTTCCTGACCATTACCTGGAGATTAATTTCCAGGTATTTGTTTGGAGCAGGCCTCTTTGCCTTCTTACATGATAGAAAGCTAAAACAGATTCCCCTTCTGTCCCTCCTCATAAATTTCCAGGCCTTTTTGTTACACAGACCACCATTATCACCTCTAATTTAAAACTCATCCTGAATTTTAAGTGATAGAGTCAGATGTCCTGTACAAAAATATGAATAAGAGCTGTCTGTAGTCCTTTGATAGTATCCTTCAGGCAGGTCCTCCCATACTGACCACAGACACATAAAAAGGAGTAGTGGAGGTCTCCTGTCAGAATATTGGGATGTTACCTGTTGTAATCCATGGCCGCCATGCTTGCATCCTATCCACTTAGTTTGCTGTCCATCAGCAGCTCGGCACACCCCTCCGTCAGCCTATAGCACCCTGCTTTAGGTGAAGACTAGAAGGAATTTAAATTCCATATAGCTTACCTAGTGTGGCTAAAGTACCTCTGAATAGTTTGTGTGTGTCCTTCCATCCTACTAACTGAGAACTACTTTCTACAACAGCACTCAGTAGAATAGAGAGAGAGGCCAGGTCACTCAACCCCAATCTTTTATCCACCTAGAAATGAAGGGGACAGGGGCAGGGGGCAGTTCAAGTGTATAGAATCTTATCTGGAAAACTCCTTTAGAGATCTGAATCTGTAGGAATCCAAGAGAAATCTCATTGACCACTATTGTTGGGGTGTCTCCCTTTGCCCAATCCTCACAGACTAACACTTTGAAGAGTTTCTTTTGAGCTGTGGAATATGGCTTACTTCTTCCTAGAAAATTAGTGTAGTTATGGCTGGTTTTGTTTAATTCAAGATAATTTTTTTTTCATGTTCCTTAATCTACTATACTGCAATACCCAGGCCTGGGTCATCTAAAAGCATGAGTTTATTTTTCATAGTTCTAGAAAATAAGATATATAAGATCAAGGTTCCACAGACTCATTTTCTGATGTGGACTTCTGTATTGCAGAGATGGTACTCTTTGTTATGTGTAATGGCAAAAAGGCAATTGCCGAATCTTTACTTAGCAAAAGAGAGGAGAGCAGCTTCCTCCTAGATTTTCATTAGGATGCTGTCAGTTCATGAAGGATGGCTCCTGTAGCTCTTCTCAACTCCTCAAGGCCTCACCTCCTAATGCTGTCACATTGGCTGTTTCATTTCAGTCACTATATTAATTTAGGAGGACAGTATCACCAGCCAAGAAATGGTTTATAATATGGTCGCTTTGGTTAATTTCAGCCTCACTCAATAAAAGGTATGTTCTTTACAGACGAGACAAAAGCTCTATATGGGGAACCTACCCACAAATGTTCACCAGCTTTGAAACAGGAAAAGATGCAAATAGAAGCCAGAATAACAACTGAGAACTATGCGTACCTTCACTGCACCAGCCGTCCTCAAATGAATTAGACGTTAAGATGAAATCAAAAGCATGCACTCTAACCACACCTGTCGTCCTAGCCCTTGGAGGTAGAAGCAGGAGGTTCTAGAGTTCAAGTACAGCTTCAGTTTGAGCTACCTAGGAACCTAGAAAGAGAAGGTTCCAGAGTTCAAGGCTGATGTCAGCCCAGGCTAACCGGAAGCCTATCTCAGAAAACGAAAACAAAATATACACTCTACGCGTTTGTTGGGATAGTTCAGGTTTTAGGTTGCTCTCATCTTTTACCAAAATTATTCTGGAAGCATGACTTCCTCTACAAAGAAAGTTTCCTCCATACCACACTGATATCATTACATAGGAACAGTATTTACCTTGACAGTCACAGTGACATGAACAGGTGAAGTCAGGGCTGGGAATCTTTGGTATCTTCCGAAACTATCCTAGATTAGTCATGTTACTTCCATTCTCAGCAATCCTCACTGGTAAGAGCTTTCCGTTTTGTTACATTGGTGTTATTCCGAGGTCGTCTGCACACCTTCATCTGTGTGCCAGGCCCTCAAGGTGCTACCGTAGTTGAATACACATGCAGGCATGCACAAGCACACGCTGTCTCTATTGATCTGGGCTTTCCTTCTGCCCATTAGACACATTACAAATCTGCTTTTAATGGGCCTCTCTGTGTCCCAACAGAAATATTTCTGGTGCTCCCCTGGTTCCCACAACATTTGCTGGGTGCGCATTTAATATGTTTTAGCTTGCTGCCTAGAGATGGAATCAGGGACATCTACCTGCACATGACAGTGCCTTGGCTTTTGCGGTTGCAGAACTTAATGTATGTATCAGTAATGAAAATCTTAATTAAGAAAGCTGCATCATTGTCCACGAACACTCATTTTTCTCCCCTGCAAAGCCCTTTGTGTATTGTGGTATATACCTGGTCCAGACAGACAGAGCCCTCGAAGAGCTTGTCTGGCAGATCTTCTTTTGATTATTAACAGCTAGAAAATGACAAAGTCTCGCTTCCTTTTGTCTTGAAGCCGAGGCTTGAAACAGCAGAGCACACAATGTACCGTAGAGTTTGTTTGTGGTTTTTGAAACTTGCCTTTATTACACTGGTGGATTTAAAAATCCGGCAGTGTTGATCAAAACTAATTTAGGTAACTTAGAGTTGCCAAAACACTAGCAGATGCGTATTTACACATACACTCTGAGAGAACTAAAATGTTCCATATAGAAACGGTGCAAAGCATGAAAAGGGACAGTTTTAAGCTGTCTGCTCAGGTTTCTGGAACCTTTGGTCTCCAAAGCTAGAAAGCTGCAATGTCCCCATGTTTGTGACCGTGGTAGTTATTCCTTTGCCTGTGCCAGTGTTCATCTTCCAATTTGCTGTTTGTGTAGCGAGTAGGGAGCTTTGGAAGGTAGAGTAACTCTGTGCAGACAACAATAACTACACCCATAAAAGCTGAAAGACTTCAAGAAAGCCCTTTGAAAAGGTGGCCTATAATCTAATTATCTTTATGAAACAGTGCTCAATTGTATTTTAATAATGCCCAAATCATAAACTCCAAAATAAAAATTAATATGTTAAACTGACTTAAAAGCTTCAAAGCATTTCATTTTCTTCCTGTTAATTCTATGATCGTAACCCATGACCTACATAGCAAGAGGAGAATCTCATGTTCTCACTCTCTTATGTATTCTTCAGCCTTCTACAGTCCCTAGGTTTCTAGCCTGCAATGTTAACCCATTTCTGGAAGATTAATGTAGTAACTGAATCGGGCTCCAGCCGTAGAGTTATATAACACTTCCTACTGGAGTAGGGCACGCCCACCTAAAGATGGTCAGCAATGAATATTTAGGACCTGCTGTCTGCATGCCGTGCATGTATGTCTTTCCAGCCTGGGTATGGGTGGCCATTCTGCCTTTGGTGGCACTTGTCGGCTCTTATTTAATCTAGTCCTTAGAATTTCACGTTTTATCTCATTTATTTTCAAAAATCACTGTAAAGTAGATAATGGTCAGTTTTCCAGGTTTCAGAATCAAGAAAAAACTTGTGTAAATTTTCTTTCTGTGCATCATAAAAAATGTAAGGAAGGCTTCATTATGGGAAAGTTATTTTCAAGGAGTATGATTTATTAATATCTCAGAGTTACAGTCTTAACATGTTTAATTAAGATAAAATATGAAAAGTAAATAAAAATGAAATTACACTTTTTGTAGTTGGACCATACCACAATAAGATAGAAGAGAATCCATCGGGATTCTTGATTGCCAGATAGGAAAACTGTAGACATGTTGAATTAGTCTGAATGATTTCCCTTTTCACGAACTATCTAGCAACCATTGCCACAATAAACCCTAAAGCAACTAGGAAGTACTTGACATGGGTACAATGCAGGGGTGGAGGCTCGTGGTATAAGGTATAGAAGAAGCACAATAAATGTATGGAAAACAAAGCAACGAGCGACTTACTGGTGAATAATTGAAGGGCATTTGAGGTGCAATTGCTGAGACTAACTCAAAAGATCAAAACTTATTTCAATTTTTAAATTCTTAATTATCTATGGAGATGGGGAATGGGTGAACCATAACACATATATCAAGGTCAATAGTAGGTGTTGGTATTCAGTTATCCACAAAGAAAGTCTTTGCAGAATTATGAAAATTCCAATCTACTTGAAGTTTGGGTAGATTGGTTACTACCTTCCTATGACACACACATGCACGCACGCATGCACGCGCACAATCATCATGTAAAACATGTTTCTTTCCTGTGAGCCCTAATAAAAAGGTTTGTGAATTAAGAAGATCTATAGATCTAGGTAAGCTCTCACATAGAGCATATATCTACCATGTGCTTAAAATTCAAGAGGACTAGACATATTTAAAGTGAAGCCTTCTCCTGACTTACTCTCAACATTTCCTCTCTGCTGATACCTCATTGGGTTTCCTCATTTTTTAAAATTTACTTATTGCTGCTGCTGCTACTACTACTACTACTATTACTACTACTACTATTACTACTACTACTATTACTACTACTACTATTACTACTACTACTATTACTACTACTACTATTACTACTACTACTACTACTACATGAAAGCGAGTGACAACTCTTAGTGTGGCAGCAAGCACTTTTGCCCACTGAGCCATCTCACCAGCCCTGCTCCCTCATCGTTGTAATGCCTGAAATGTTATGAGTTTTACCAGCTGTGGCCCAGTCTACAAGCTCAGGGATAAACCTGGCTTAGGGCAAAATGTGTCTTGTGGCTCCACAAAAGGTCTTAAGAAAATGTGTTAGCTGACTGTCAGGATGCTTTTTGGTTCAGCCCTGGCCTCCCTTCGCTCTCACATGGAAACACATCCACTGGCTGTGCTACAAGTGATCCTCACAGCAAATGTGTGCACTAGCTGTCTTAGAGCATTAGCTTTATGGTAGTGCCTAATAAGACCTCACAAAACAGCATACAGTTTGGTATATTTAAACACCTGCTACTTCCTTATTTCAAAGTACCTTTAATTGTAGTAATATCATTTCTCTTTATGCAAACCTCTGTACATTTTAAAAAAAAAAGGTTTACATTTTAAAAAACATGTTTTTTGAGCTTTATCCAAATTCAAAAAAAGCATCTGAAATTTTTAACAGCTGAAAAACACTTTCTTCTTGCTGGGAAAACTTAAACCTTGCTAGGCTTTACGCAACTTTAAAAAAAAAAAAAAATGACTTCTGTGCTGAGAAGCAGCGTGAGAAATCTCAGCATGAGAGGTTGTCGGAATTGTTTTTCTCCATAGAGCTAAAACCAATCCTTGGTTTTAGAGTGATGCCACAATATACATATGCTTTGTCAGGAACAAAGGATTTTTTCATCAAATCAAATTTCAAGGGCATCTTGAATGAAAAATAGAAGGGCTAAAGAAAGGCTACTTCAGCAGTGATCCAGTGTCTGGAAGCAAAGGTTGAGGACATCGTTGTATCAACAAGCTCTAGAGACACTGCTAGCCCTGGATGCTTGTTGCTGTCCATAAACTTGGAAGCTCTTTATTTTATTATTGTCTCACTCAGGTCTTACTTAGCCCAGAGTGTCTCGCAAGGGAAGCACTACTCTGTGATGGTGTCCTGGACTTTGTTTCTATTTGTTTCAGCACTTCAGTAAATGGTCTCAATAAATGGCCTCTTACCTGCCATTATGACCTGCATGCATTTGCTGAACAGTTTTTCAAATAAAACAAAATTATGTGGCAGTTTCTAGAAACCTGGACCATTTTAATAAAGACAGTCTCCAGTGAGAAACACACAGAGACACGTTCATAAGAGTTTATGTTAAGGACACATATGTTACCCTGGATACATAAGCTCAGGACAGCGAAAAAGAGGCTAGACAACACAGACAGAAAGATTGAACTTGTTTATGTATTCACAACCCATGCTCTTAACCTATGTAAAAAGGACTATGAAATAGACCCACGTGTCTAATACAAGAGCATGTTCCTCTTAATAGTCCTTGACGGACAAAAGATAGAAGGCAAGTTTAGGGTTGTTTGCTTGAGTTGGGCGTGGTGGTGGGGAGGGGGCAGCTGTTGTTGTTGTTTGTCTGTTTTTACTTTTTGGAACAGACTAGCTATGTAGGTCAGACTGACCTGGTACTCACAATGTAGTTTAAGCTGGTCTTAAATTCACAGTTACCCTCCTGCCTCAACCTACCCAGTGTTAAGTTTACAGATTGTACCACCACATCTGACACAAGGCCACAAAGCATGTTTTAACATCATGCTGGCTAGTCTGGGGATGTGCTAGTAAGCATGTTGAGCAAGGGGGGCATGGGTGGGAGAAGTCATTTGACATGTACCTCTAGTATAGAAGTCCTTCCTTGAAAACAGGCTTAGATATTTCAAGACCTCCTCAGAAAAATTTCTCAGCACCTTCTGTGCCCCAAATTGAGTTGAGTTTGCATCATGTTGCAGTACAACTGAGTAGCAGGCTGACAAATTCCCTGCCTTCCTATTCACCAAAATCCAAAATAGAATTTATAAAAACTCTTTCCTTCTCTTCCCTCTTCAAAAAAAAAAAAAAACCAACCCTGTAGCCCCCCAGGGAGGAAGAAACAAAAAAAAAAATCCAGTAAATAGAGCCAGCCTTGAAAGACAAATTCCCAGCTGTAACTCTAGCACTTTGCTCAGTACTGTGAGCTTGCTAGAGCTGGCACATTTTTTATAATACAGATGCATAAATGTCTGTCTGAGGCAGAGGAGCTGCAGCATTCCCAGCGTGGCTGATCCCTTAGTCTAAGTATATTGCACAACCTAGAACAAAAGGCCCAGTTTTTTTGTCTTATCCTCTACATATGTTTAATCGTAGCCTTCCATAGCTGATTTTTCATAAAGTTTGTAGATAACAGCCTTTTTCAGACTTTCACAGAATTCTTCCAAATACATACAGACTTTCCAATATTTAAGTGGTGTATGTAAATTTGGACTTCTTTAAAAATGTGTGTGTGTTTAATAATGACTTATCTCAGAAACGGTTTCGATAAACCAACTATAAATAGTTGTTTAAAACCAAGCTGTGTGTTAATCTTTTGAGACCATAAGATGTGTGTGCATTTTTAAAAGCATAGCTTATTTCATGAATGTTCTTTTTATTTCTGTGAGACTGTTTTCTAGAATAAACACTTTTAAATAGATAATGCTGATGGAAGTGAATGGAAGAAAGAGAAGTGTGCCATTTGCAAACGTCCGGTTAAATATCCAAAACTGGGACGAATCGTGAATAACCTTCAAAACAAAAAAGCTTCTAGAGGTTAGAGTAACTGAAGCTGGACAGTTAGTACACACCTGCAATCCCAATAGTGGGCAGAGAGAGGCCAGAGACTAGGGGTTCAAGTCCAGCTTTGTCTGCCTAGCGTGTTGGAGGATAAGTCCAGGAAACTCTGAAACAACAACAGAAAATTATAAGACCCAAGTCTATGAAAAAAAGAAAAGAAAGAGTGCAGCAAAGACTGTTTGCACAAGGGTAGATTCTGGGACTCAGTTGTATTTGAGAATGGCCTCTGCTTATTCCTGTGTCCTTTGAGTAAGTTAACTTATCTTTAAGCTTCAGACTCTTTAGCTACAAATTAAGAATAGTAACTGTTGTGACAGTGCTCGACAGCGGTCCAAATTATTTTAACATTCATAGTCTCTTTAGAATAAATGTTTAGCCTGGAAATAGAGATGAAGCATACTTAAAGTACATTATTTCTGGCATATTTCTAAATTTATATGTTACATTTCTTTACAACCATAACATACATAATTATGTAACCAGCCATTTCAAAATGGCGTTCATTTCACAGTAACAATATAGAAGTCATTCAGTCCATGTGACCTCATATGATCCCTGAAATGTCCCTGTAAGGTACCATTATTATACCCATCTTTTAGGTAAGGAAACTGAACCCATACAGATTCAGTTGCTTCCCCATTTCAGGAGGAAGTATTATGGTCAGATTTTGAATAGAAAGTCTAATTCTCAATTCTAGCCTATGAAAATAAATCCAAGTAGGCCAAAACCACTGTACACAAGATGCTTATCATAGCTATACATGTTTTAAGCTTTTTGTTGTAGGCATTTCAAACATACACAAAAGTAGAAATAATGTCCTAGTGAACTCTTATGAATCACTTCACTATGTTTTTATGATAACTAGCTCATGCTAGATTCATATATATTTACATATATAATATTTTTATGAAATAAGTTAGATGTTAAATTACAGGAGACTGCTTAAACATAGTATGACATATCCATTAAATAGAATTTTTGAGATGTTAAAATGTTCTAATGATCATATAGTGGCATGGAATTTGCTGCATGTATTTAATTAAAAGGTGACAAATTGGTGCATATGTTATGATCATAATCATTTTCTAAAAATAAGAGATTGTGAATCTTGGAAATTTGGGAGGTCTCAGTTATGTTCTCTCATTATTTTAGTATATTTTGAAATTGTATACCATGATCAGATTTTATTAGGAAAGATTAGTACTTCACTTAGTACTTCAGAAGAATATATGCACATATTCACATATAAAGATTACTTATCTACCTGACTTCATTATGGAAATTTGGTTTATGTTCTAGAATATTCCATGTGACAGAATTTTACATACCTCCTTCAAATAAGAACTATTTCTTATCTTACTAACTTCAAGTTTTGAGGTACAATCTCCATTTTATATGCCCATATGTTTTTTAGAACATGCCACAATTCAAAATTTTCTAAATGTTGCATGTTCTGTTTCTGTTTGTGCTAATGGGGGCATTGGAAGTACGAAAATGATGCTGTACATTTGAATATTATTTGTGATCTCCCAGCTGTTCCATGTGGCCTTAACCATGTGCTTCTTTTTCTCAAAGACTGCTTACTTCTGTGTTTAGTCCTAATGTCTTCTTTTTGTAGTCTTCATTTCTCATCTTTGGCTATCAGGTTACTCCTTGAACAAGCAAACCTCTGAACCTCATTTCTTCCCTGATCCCTTCCTTCTAATCTGCTTTGGTCAAGAAGACAAGCATGCCCTTATGAACAAGCTGAGTCTAACGGCATTCCTCATCCGTTCAGTTGAAAAGCACAGTGCACTCGTATGCTCAGTGCTGGAGAGATGAACTGATCAACGAGACACAAAAGCTCAGAGTAGCTTTCACCTAGCAGGAGACCTGGAACTGTTCCTACTTTGCTGGAATCCGCATTAGAAAGTGGTTATGTCCCATAACGGTAGTGCAGGTTAAGCATTCTTGGAGTTCAGAGGAGGGGTAACCACGGGCTTTGCCATAGACATGAAACTGGGTTCGGACCATGAAAGGCAAGGATTTGAACTTACAAAGATTAAAGGGAAGCCTGTCTCTGAAGCCGTAAGCAAAGTGTGGAGGAGTCAAAGGGGTTAAGGATCTGCGAAGAAGTAGTCGAGTTTAACTAGAGCATGAAGTGTGTGAAGGTGAGTAGTGGGAAATAAAGTGGCTGAAGTAGCCTGGGACCAGAAGCTAAAGGACTTGATTACCAGGCCAGGGAATCTGAACTTTATTCAGTGGACAGTGGGGAGCTATTGAAAGTTTTTAGTGGAGACAAACACAATCAGAGCTCTGCCTCTAGAAGATTAATCTGACAACAGTGAGAAAAATGGATTGGAGTGGAGAGAAACCAGAGGACAAAGGAAAGGTGGGAGACTCACATCAGACCAGGCAAAAAGACAATATGGGCCCTAAGTAGGGCATGGGCAGAGGGACTGAGCACAGACAGTACTGATTTATGACACATGGCAGAAGAGAATTAATCCATTCTGTTTGGAAGCCAGGGAGAGCCCAGCACCAAAGACATCTCTATGTTTTTGAGCCTGAGTGGAGCCATAAAGAGAACCAGGGCAGCAGAGCAGGAGCAGGTCTGGGAGGGGATAGCACCAGTTTAATTTCACACACACTGAGTGGTGCTGAGTGGGTATCTGTGAGCGGCCTGCTGGGCTTTGGGAGACTGGAGACTGCAGGGCAGAAGGCAAGCCAGGCTTGGGGTGAGTGTTCTGGGGTTATCTCTGCCCTGTCAGGCTGAGAGGCAGAGGCAGAGCTAATGGCTGCGGAGTGTAGGATTTGTGGGTGGCCTATTTGGTGCCAGTTTTTGAGGCTTGCTCTTCCTTCCTCCCTCCCGTCCTTCATTCCTTCCTTCCATTCTCCCTTTTTCTCTGTTCTTAGGAGGGAAATGCCACACAAGTTGCTTACAGAGAAATGAATTATTGATTTACACAAACATAAACTATAATTCTACAGCAAAGTAATTTGGGTGTCTCTAGTGAAGCTAGTTCTGTACCATCCATGGTCTTTACTGTCACATAAAATGTATTCCTAAAGAACACAGACCATGAAGAAGTCACCGTACTCCTTACCATTTGGGTTCTATTCCCGGTCCTTATAACTAGCTACATGGAGCCAAAGAATGACATGATCTCAGAATAACTTGGGGAAGACAGAGGAAGGGGCCAAGGTTAGGGAGCTCTCTGTTTTAAACCTCTTGGCATGGTATACAGCCTAGGCTACATAACCTGCCTGGTTCGTTCCATCTCTTATAGTCGTTCTAAAACTTTATCAATATTTAGACAAAATGTGCATTTTCCACAGCTCATAAGTGAGAAAACATATCCAAAATGCAAATTTACTGTCAAATTCAGTACTTGTATAACAAAATACTCCCCCTCTCCCCTTTAAGTTAGAGGATGATATATATTTGAAATGTATTTGAAAAGCACTGTAATTTAGAGCCCTCCTGGGATGGTATGAACTGGGGCGGGGGGGGGGGTGGAAAAGGAAGAAAGCCAGGCAAGATGAGCTGCAGGCTTGAATGCTCATTTCCAGCCACTCCCAGAGACTGTCTACATACCTATAGTTCAAGGGTGTCTGTGCTCTGCAGTTGATTTCAGTACTTTCACAGTTCTTGTTGTGTCGTGTCCTTGTGCTGCCTCTGACTGTCCCTGTCACAATGTATATGTATATGTATTTCAGAAGGAATTCTTCACAGGCCCAGTGTTGGTCTAGAGTACAGGCCACTGTCTTTAATGCAGCCCTGTCTGTGCAGTGCACAGTCCTTTCCACATTTCCTAATGTAACTTTCTCGAAGCTCACATGGTTCTAGCATTGTTTTGACATTCACAGAGTGCACGTTCTAATGACCTCAAGAAAACTCAGGCATGCTAGACTGGCCATACAGGAAGGAAGGCCAGGATGGAGGCATCTATTTTTCTTCACTGTCTAGACTTTTCTTTTTTCCAGAGGGGGCTCAGATGCAGAATATGACATACTGGGTTGACTGGCTTATAATTTAATAAGTTAGAATTTGGGAATATGAAAATTACCAACTCCCAAATTAATTTTGATATCCCATTTTCTCAATGAGTGCTCATTGAGAAGGTGTTCAAACTAGAGGATTCTACTCAGTAGAGTTAAATCAATTGTTAAATCAGGAACTAGCAGCTAGTTGAGTGATTTTGATTGTATCCTACCCACCACCAAATTCTAGACATAAGTGCAGAGCATAACTAAGCTGATATTAATTCTTCCCCTTTATGGAATGCTGAAGGGCATTTCCCAGATTCCTGTTCCTAGCAAAGCCTTCTTTGGTCCTCATTGGTGTCATTCCCATTGTGCCAGCCTTCTTCCACTCTTCTGCTCCATAGCTACCCACTTCTTTCCCCAGCACTTCAATTGATTTTCCTTGGCTTTAATTCCCCTCAGTTAGGTGAGCTGATAACTTTATTGAAGTAATTTTTCATAAGGTATGGATGAGGATTAACTCTTTTAGAAAAATTTGTGATTCAGTCAAAAGTATTTTGACAATGAATTTCCCCACCTCCCCCTCCTCAAGTTAAGGACATGTAAAGACAGAAACTTTTAAATAGGGACTTTATGCATATCCTCTTTATTTCCGTCCCCTCAATTTACAAAGCCTTAGAGGAACACAGCACTGATACCTCAGTGTGTCCTCTCCCTCTCTGATCCACATCCCAAATGCTTGTGGGATTGTGTCAACCATGCCGGAACCACTTCTTCCAGATCTGTTCCCGGTTCTGCTCCTTAGACTTGGCTGCATCTTCCATTTATAGTGTGACACTGCTCCTTAATTCTACCTATGTGGACTTTGTTCATGTACTTTTAACTATTGTTTAGGGAAGCAGAGATGTGAGTTATGGAATTAGGTTCAATTACTAGATGTGACCTTGCGCCAGTCATTTATCTTCTCTAGGCCTATTTCGTAATACATAAAATGGAAGCATGGTAAAGATTAAACTTGATGTGTGGATAGGATCAGGAACATTTCATAATGAATTCAATATATGTGTTATTATCATTAATTACTACCTCTAACCCCTCACAACAACTTTGATTTGGAGTCCTCCTACTGATTACCTAAAAGGATCTAATTCTTGACTGTTTTGTGCTAGTCAGATACAGAGCTGCATCTAGCTAGCCTGTAATTCAGTTTCCTGGTCTATATTTCATACACAAACTAGATAAAGTCAGAGACCACATATTTTCTGAACCAAGACTTAGGACACAATTTTACCAACACAGGCATATTTGTAGGGATAATAAAGGGCAATATTTGAGGGCTAGGGATGTAGTTCCGTTGGTTAGATTGCTTACGTAGTGTGCACAAAGTCCTGGATCCAATACCCAGCACTGTATATAAACCAGCTGTGTTGGTACACACCTGTAATTCCAGCACTCAAACGGAAGAGGCAAATGGATCAGAAGTTCAAGGTCATCCTAAACCACAAGGTCATCCTTGGCTGTATAGAAAGTTTCAGACCCTTGTCTCAATAAAATAAAGATGAAAAAATATTAAAAGGCAAAATATGAGACCATGAATCTTCAGAAAATCAAAGGCTATGGTTCTTGTACCTATTTTTTGAATATGAATTCCATATACAAGACAAAGACAAATTTCATAGTCACAAAGCAGTGCTAACTAAAGTTAACATTGCATCCCAATAACTCATTGTATTAAGAAAGGAAAGCTGACTGCACTGGAAAAAGTTGTCTGCGTTTCATGGAAGTATTTTCTCTAAGAAAAGAAACAACAGAGACTCAGAAGGCATCAAAGATTTGTGTACAAACTCTACCACTTAAAATGCATGGACAAAAAGACTAACTAAATTGGTCAAATTATTTAATTTATTCGATCTTAGTTTCCTTATCAGTAACAGACTAATGATATCTATCTTGAAGCCATATTGTGAAGATTAGAAAGTGTATATGTAAGTCTACCATAACGTTTGGTCTAAATAAATGTATTTCTTGGAAATGTAAAGCCAAGTTTCTCTTCAAGATGAAAAAGGAACTGTAACTATGCCCACTTTCCACATATAACCAAGCTCTATAATATAAACACAAACAAAACTTATATAACTGCTATGGAACATGGAAATAAACATTTTCTGTAATTACTTTTTAGCCCCAATTTTCCCACTAAGTATACGCAGATAGTTAGATTGGCTATAAATTAAGTACCTTTCAACATAGATTCCTAAAAACTGGAGCTTACAAAGGCTTCCTCGTGTACTTTTGTAGAAGAATCTTCTGCTTTTATGTAAACAAAATAACGTACTCTGAGACTGTCATTAAAAGTAATGATCAGCTAACATTTTAGGGGACAGTATAGAGGCATCTAGTGAGACCTCACTCCAAGGGATTCCCCGTTCCTATATATTTAGTGCCTAATTTCCAAGTAGAAATCCTGCTATCTAAATAGATCTTGAGCATTTTAGATAAGTTGAGAGTATTTTTTGTTTCTTATTTCTAATGAATCAGTAATTTTGACCTTCGTTCCATATGCCTCTTTAATTTATGGTGAATAAAATAATACTGATATTTCAAAAATTAATACACATTCTCAAGCCACCAAGTTTCCAAATTATGATATTTCCAATGGCAAATGAAATAACATGCTGTCCATGCAGTTAGTGATTTGAGGCAATTTGAACATCATGATAAGAGAGGGGGGAATTACAAGCAGTGTTATAATTAAAGGTCTGTTGATTCTTCCGTTTAAATGCCATTGTTGAAAGATTTTTCACTCAGATGTCAAAGTCTGTGGCCAGCCAAAACTTGGCATGCTAGAACCGAGCCCAGGGAAACATTGTGTTCTACAGATTGAAAAACCAAAATCTGTTAAGAACAGAAATGTTGGGCTTGGTCTGATTTCTCATGAATCAGAACCAGAATATAGCCAAACACCACCTCCTCTTTATGAAAGGAAGTAGTGCAGGTGGATACTAACGGGAAATGTTTGTTCCCATGGATAATGAACGGAAATTATCATTAAGTATCAACATACAGTGCCAGGGTTACAGTCATATTATTAACTCATGTTTCTTTGAGAAGTTCAAAATGTGTTAGGAGCCTCTTCTAGTTAATTCTTGGTGGATGAGAAGTGGGGGAGCATATTTACATGCTTCTCAAGGTTTGCACTGAGGTTCAGAGTCTCCATATCTCATTCCTGTTAGAAGACACACCTGAAACAAAGCTCTGTTTGCTTAACTCACTTCCTAGAAATAGATTCCCACATGCTGTTTCCCTAGAAAGAGATCTCCAAACACCTTGTTCCCCTTTCTTTAGTTTGGAAGCCATAAACCAGTGGCCTCGAGCTGCATCTAGCTAGCCTGTAATTTTTGTTCTTAATTTATATTTGATCCGTGGAATATTTTAAAAATAATTAGATCCAGCTTTTAGACACAAAGAGATTTCCAAAATATCCAGATTTTTCTGGCTTCTCTCGAAAAATTGAAGATCTGGCAGCATTAGCCCTGCATCCGCATGTGGCAACAATACCGGAACTGAGGAGCAGCTGCTCCCTTCAGACAAGCCATGTTCCCTCCAGCTTGACACCCCATCCCATCACTCCATGTTTATGTCACACCCACTTCGCCCATTTTCCCTACCACCGTGGCTCAGTCCTGAAGAATGAGATTTTCCTTTCATTGCTTGTGGTAGTCGTGTTGAGTCCTTGCTTACCTGGCTGTAGTATTGTTAAAGCTCCCAAGCGTTTTTCACTAAATAATACCAACGCAAAGGCTGTGTTCAGTGACACTCACAAAAGTATTGTTTAAAATGGTGAAAATCAGTTTGCAAGAAAAAATGACTACGAAGAAGGACTTGGCTTTACTATATGTTGATAAATCCATAAGATGAGTACTGTTCAGGATGTTAAATATGTGCCTTAAGAGAATGCAGGTCACAAAACAGTGTGTACAACAAAATTTCTGTTTTGTGGTAGAAGAATATATACAAAAAGGCTAAAGAGACATGTAGGAGGGGTTAGAAAAGCACATGTGTACACAGCAGTGCTCATACAGGTAAGTTCATAGTAAGCCCCAAGGGTGCTCTGGGAGGTCTCCTACCTGGCTTCCTCCATTTGACCCATAGTTGAAGCTGGTTTCCAGTCCTCTGTCTGAAGCTGGTTTTTCTTCTTGCCTTTATTCTTTATACATGGATACAAGATTCCTGGAGTCATTTTAAATAACAGGAAAGTTATTCTTGCTCGACTACATGCTACATTGCCGCTGAGTCAAAGCAAGAACCCCAGTTCCAGTGCTGGCCTTGAATCTGCTTCTTGTTCTAAAGCACCTTTGTAATACACAAAAAAAAAAAAAAAAAAAAAAAATTACCCAAATGCTAAAAAAGAAAGAAAAGAAAAAAAAACTTGGAACAGAAAATTCACACATAAAAGTGCATTTAACACAAACTCTTAAAGGCTGGAACCTAAACTTACACAGCAAAGATATGCCAGCGTGAAGAAGCAAAACTCCTAGGTAAAAAGCAGCTGAGCATTTATGGAAATTCTACTGATCCTAATACTTAGCACAATGTCTGGCAGAGAGGGAAGGATCAAAAAATTGCTGAATTAAATTCAAACAGATTCACACGCCCATCAACGAATAATTTTAACCTTTATATGAAGAATCTCAGTTGTCTTTTAAATAAGAATAAAATAATGATGTTCGAATCTTACTTCTTTTAAAGCATCAATATCATTTGTCTCCAAGTTAGTTTAACAATATATTTCAAAAAAAATATTTAGGTTATAATTTTGTAGCGTCATGAGCCTAGAGAAAGAATACGAGATAGTCTTTTTCAAAGATGAGTTCAATAAGGAAGATTGTGGCTCTTCAATATACTTGGAAGTGCCAGCTCCATTGTTTCCGACTTGGCTCTTGACCACCAACCTCTGTTTCTTGAGGCATTCTTCACTTTTGTGCTTCTCGGCCTCTGTTTTCATGGTTCACTAATTCAACTCCTGATCCTCCTTGCTATTTCATCCATGTCTCCTTCATCTGCCCACCAGTGTAGGGCTGCCCTTTCTGCCCCTCTCTGTATTCCTGGAATCTAAGCAGTTCTCCAAACTTCTCCCTAAAGATCTGAATCTGACACTGACCTTTAGATTCTGAAACCTTCCTACCGAAAAGTATTTTCAACTGGATGTTCTGCCCATGGTGTCTCCAACTCATAGTACTATCCGTTTGAGTGTTACAGAAGCTAGTAAGATTGATCCAAACACATTTTCTTGTAATTTAATCCAGATCACTTGCCTAAACCATATCTCTCAAATTTCTAATTGTTGAAATACCTCCCCCCACCCCATATTCTAAAGTCTATCTCACATACTTAGACATCTTTGGCATACCTGGAGCCACTGAGCCCTACAGAATTTTATTAGCAATTTTTCCGATTCCTTCCTGTTGTGTTTTAATCATGTGATACATATATTCCAAATATAAGGTTACTGATTTCGTACTGGTCTTTGGAGCTCTAGGTCCTAGTAGGGCCCTTTGCTGACAACATACATGCATTAAATATATTTCATTAAATTGAATTTATACATGTTATGACTTGAATGATACAGAAAGTTCACCTTGCCCAAAATATCTCCTCTACTTTGCAGGCCATAGTATCTTGCTTTGTGTGTTTACTTTCCTCAAGATGTGGGGGTTTCTATAAATTCTTGTTCCCTGGAAAGTAAACTGTTAGCTGGGTAACATTTTGCTTCCAACCAAAAGCTACTGATCATCGTCCTATAAGGAAACAAAATCCTAAAAGAGTAAGTCAAAGGCCAGGTTTATTGTGGAGAGGTAAGGACTAGGAAAGGGGCCTGGAAATAGGAGCTTGAGCTGTGTTACTTAACTAATTAAGTGCCTTGCTGTCTCATCCATAAAACTATATAATAACAGTAATTTATACCTTGTAAAAATGTTGTGAAATCTAGCCAAATAGATGTAAAATACTGAGGGATAACACCTAACATGTTGTAAATGCTAGTAACTGGTAGCTACCCTGAAATATTCATGTGTGGTTTACCTATGTAGGAGACATATAGATATAGGTAGGTAGTTAGATAGAGAGATATAGGTATGTATCAGATAGTAACTACATATATGACTAATAGACAATACATATATGGATTTGTATACAATATTTTAACTGCTATTCCATTCATAGCAGGAAACCTGTGGGTAATTCATGTAGAGACCTTAACTCCTGTGACACAGAATATAAATAAGTGACCAAATGTTGTCATGCAGGCCTAGTTCGAAGCACACTTGTGCCACCTCCTAACTGTGCACATTGTAGAGCAACTTAACCTCCGGGACCTCGGTGTCTTCCCCTGAAAGCAGGGACGGCCACACCTGTCTTTCACTTCTGATTTGAAGACTGAGCGTGCGTCTGCCCCCTGTTCATGCTGGGACTGGACTTCCTTTTTGTGGTGGTAGCTATCTTCCTTCTGAACTTCACATTTATGTTCTTGACAAATTAGATTTCAGACTTTTTGTTCTGAACAAACTTAGAAGAAATGACTGGCACTATTTCAGAAAAGTGGTGGCAGCACCAGCTACTAATTTCAAATTATTAATAATTTAATAGAATAATGAAACGTTGAAATATGTGCCGATTAATATGTACTAAGCCAATGGAGAACCAATATGCACCAAACTGTAGCTAAATCCTTAATCTAGAACACACTTAAGTGTCCAGCGGCCTGTTGGTTTTTTGGGGTTTTTTTTTGTTTTGTTTTGTTTTTTTGTCCTTTTTGTAAAATGTCTTCTACCTATGGAAATCATTTGCTGTACCAATCCAGAAATTTTACAGATGGTTTTTAAGTAAGGGAATTTAGATTTTTATTGAAAAAACAATTACCTCCCACTTAGTCCTATTTAAAGGAATATGTAAGGGTTTGGGGGGAAGCAGAAAAATTACATTCCTGAAAATGTCTACAAACTCCAAGCCATTTGTATCTGAAAGAGAAAGAACCTTACAGTGTCCCTTCTTGCGTTTAGCCTTGTTCTTGTAGTGCTGTGATGTGGCACTTAATGCTCCAGGGGACCTAGAGCAAGTGTGACAAATGCAGCCAAAAGTCTCATGAAAATGAGCCTCTTAACAGCTCTGAGCTGGTCTGCAGTGGCCTCGGGAAATCCCCCCAGCTATTCGCGTCCTTTTCATCCACTACATTCTCTGACTCAAAGGGAAACCTCACTTCACCTCCTTGACCAGAATTGAGCAGACATTGATTTGGCTACCTGGTGCTTTATTTATTCATTCATTAGTCTTCACCATTTGTATTCCAGTAGAACAAAGGAATATATCTTTCTTTGCATTAATTTTAAGAATGTGCAAATGCATGTCTGTCAGAGTATGCATATTTATGTTTATGTAATTTTATGAATAGCTTGTTTCAACTTAACGTATTTCCAGTCAAAATTGTAGTGCATAGAACCTCACGGTCAACATCATTGTGCAGAATGACTGTTCTTGACACATTAGCTGAATTCCTAAAAATCTTGCACATAAAGTGAGCATTTTAAAAGAGAATCATGTTTTCCATTCACTTCTATAATTAGTCAGGTTAGGTGTCACATGGGAAAAATAAGTGGCCCAACGCATAATTTTTTTAAAAAAATTAAGAATTGCAACTTTCACTTCGGTGATAATGATGCATTTATCTATAGACACTTTGAGGGCATTAATTGCCCCCAAGAAAAGCCAATAAGAAGTGAATCCAATTAAACAGCAGATAGTTTGGAACAAATGCTCTGTATAAACCTCTGTTGGAAGCAGAAGGAAGCTCAGAGTATAAGTCAGGGCTCGTTCTCCAGTTGAGAGTGCACAGCAGAAAAGGTAGGACTGAATACACAAACCTTTAAACAACAGCTCATGATATTCAGATGTATTCTTTGCACAATGATATTAATGATTTATAATAAAATATACTATAATTTCCTGTCTATTTACAGGACTCAAAGTGAATACCACAGTCTCATATAGCACTAATAGCACTAATGTTGGAGATTTTCATCTGAATACAGAGTATACACCGAATACAGATTTCTTTCAGCAGTTTGACCATTTAAAGCAGTAACTATTTGCTGTTGGGCAGATGCATGCTCATGTTCTTGTTCTTTGAAATCTTGAACCAGAATCTTTGCTACAAACTTTCCTACAGGAACACTTGTTGAGCTAATGAACATTTCTAAATAGACCTGTAGTATTAAGCAACTAAATAGTGGCCTTTGAAGATATATTTAACTCCCCAGTACCAGCTTTGGGTGTTCTGCTTTCTTCGAGATTGTAATTCTGAACTTATTCTTACATAGGGAATCTGTTCAAAGTCAAGATGGCCAAGATGGAACTGTAATAAATCCTACAGCACTGTCTGTTTCATGCGCAACTAATCATGATCCAAGATAGATCACATGGGGACTTAAAATGCATCATTAATTACTATTTTTGTTGTAACCTGACAGATTAGATTTTCAGAGGGAGAAACTATGGCTGTATGTGTGACTTACATGTGAAAACATACACAAGCTACCATTCCCAGTGTGCTACACACCTTCACTCTCCTGCTGAAGAGTAAGTAATCAAAATAGCAACACCAGCCAGGATCCTCAGTTCACAAAACATGCTGGATACGTCATTCATTTTAGTTCTTAGAACAACTCCTAAGTTTGCCAAGGCACATGTTATCTGCACTTTACAAATAAAGGGTCTGTGAAGTTTAAAAGGACAGATGACTTGCTTAAGGACACAAAGTTCTTAAAAGGGGCAGCTGCCTCTCCTGACTCATATAATTGTGAGTAGCTTTGCAGAGACAGGGACCCAAACTGAACCTCTGCCTTACTGCAACCATCCAGTGAGGCACAGAGGAACTACCAAAAGGTGATGTGGAGGCTTTACTCTTCAGAGGAAAGAAGCTCCCTCAAGGCCAAAGAGGTACCTGCTACAATTCCATTCAAGGAAAAGATGTTTAGCTATCTTGTCTGAGGTATTTGTTTCCCACTTACAAAGAGACCTTTGTAAAGACTTTTATGTTACTCAGATACTGAAGAAATCCTAATGATTTTTTATGAAAATCACTATTATAGCTAATACGGTTGTATTAGTCCTTTACAGCCTGTGAAGAATGTGGACTTCTGTATCTAAAAAAAAAAGGATCTTAATCCTAAATTGAACAATCCTTCCCACCTAGCCACCTAGTAGGATGTATACCTTTTCCATTGAAAATCATGGTGCATATAATCAGTTTGGTTTCCTGGAGCATCTTATTTTAAAAAGTTGTCTGAATACTAATGATAATGGACCACATTGCTAGACGGAGTATACCTGGGAATTGAGAAAGAATCAAAATTGTGAGTCCCGCAAACCACAGACTTCTGTTGTCACAGTACAGAATTCAAACTTGTCACTAAATTCTGCAACCCCGTGAATAGGGAGTTTCAGATCAAGGAACTCAGTACATGGTTCTAGAGATTAACAGTGCCAGGGACTCTGTTACCCAACATCCCATCCTTCATTTGTCTACTAACATCCAGTCATCACTATAACTTGAAGCCTTGGAACTTCTTAAGCCTCTTATTGCTACTGTCTCAGAGCCCCTGTCGGTATGAAATATCAAGGAGATGCCCCAGCACCTTGGTCCTAGAATACTTGTAGTCCAAACTGACATTCCTTCCACAATAAATAATTCTGAGCTATGCATTTTTTTCATATTTATAATTTTATTACGTCATTTTGCATAAGCAGAACTTGTTCTGTCTCATAGGTGATGAGATTAAGATCATGGTCTAAGGTAACATAACAAGTTTTAGAGCCACAGTTATACCCAGGCTAGCAGATAATTTCACACTCCAAAATGCTTTTTCATAGCCTTGTCGAACTTCAGATTTACCCAGTGACAGTGGTTCTCAGCTGTACTTTAAAGTCACCTGAGAAGGCTAGTCAAAATACAGATAGATACTCCAGCTGATACCTGTGAGTACCTGATAAGCGAGCCTAGAGTCAGACCCAGTAATTTACAATCCCAGCAAGTTTTCAACCAACACTCACTTACTGTCTAAGGTGCATTCTTTTAGGAGCCACTGCCCACCATGCTGCATGCACTAACTGAATGGCAGGGATATAGTAAGGCAGGAGGTTTTCTGAATAAGAGATGATGCCTTGAGCTGCTAATTTCTCCATTTCTAGTCTCCATTGAGAAAGAACAAAACAAATATGGAGTGAAGACTAGGAAAACATTCTTAGTGTTTTGAAAGAGTTCAGACCTTCTGGCACTCAAAGACTGGACACTGGGAAGCTGGAGAGGTGGGTCAGCAGTTAAAAGTATGTGGTGTTCCTCCATAGTTTGGATCCCAGAACCCACATGGAAGGGTCAGAGGGTCACAACCTCTGGGATGTATCTGATGCCTTCTTGTGGCTTCTGTGAACACATACACACATATAGCATATGCACAGAGACACATACACAAAAATAAAAGTAAACATATAAAGAATTGGACACTGAGATCCTTCAGCTTCCTTACAACTAGAATTAGTGCTGTGAACTGACTAGGAAATGTGAGTGCCAGCCTTCAGCAAGTATCATTAGATGAATCTTCAATGAAACCCCTTAACTTACATGTTTTACGTGCCTGACTTTGTGTGGACCTAGAAGGGAGTTCTTGCAGCAAAAAGAAAAGATTCATCCTTGATTTGCCAACCAGGCAGTGTGACTGATAAAGGCTCTTGTAACATAAGCCCAGTTTGAACCAACAAAGTAATATATCTGCCAAAGTGAATTTTTAAAAAAGAGCTAAGAATTTTTCACTTATATTGAAAGATAATATCCAGGCCAAAGTAACTGATGGTGCCTGTATTAATTTCCTGGGCTTTTATAACAAATTACCACAAGCTTGATACTTTAATACCATGCATATTTATCCTCATTACAGTTCTGAAAGCAAAATTCCAAACTTATTTTGCTGCACTGGAGTCAGGGTCTTCCTAGAGCTCATTCATTTTGGAGATATTAGGAAACAATCCATCTTCTTGCCTTTTCTATCTTCTGAAAACTTCTGCTCTCCTTGGCTTATGACTGCTCTTGAATAGCTCCAACTCCAGTCTTCTGCCAGCATGTCAACTGACTGATCCTCCTACCTCTTTCTTACAAGAACTTGTGACTGTATTTATAGCCTACCTAGGAAATCCCAGCTAATCTCCCCATCTTACCAAAGTTGGCTTAATCACATCCACAAGACCCCTTTGGCCATATAAGGTAACCTACAGGTTCTAGGAATTAGGACATGGGTGCATTGTGGAGCTATTCATCAATCTGCCTAGCATAGTTCTTTCGTACTATGTTCATAAGACTAGGTGTATAGTTACCCCTTTCTTGGCTCCAAATTTAAGAGTTATTTTAATAGAATTTATCCAAAAAGACAGAGAGCAGGATTATGGAAACCAAGAATATGAAAGCCACCTTGCAGAGTATGAGCAAAGCAAGCATGGAGAGGGACAGATGAACTGAGTCCCCAAATGAGTGCTTTTCTTCAGTTGTTTGACTGTAAGCTCATCAGATAAGCCATCTCTACAACTTAGCTTTCCTCTGTTACAGAGAAAACAAAGCATCTCATGAAGGCCGTTTTCTTCTATTCTACCACTAGACTGAATTTTAAAATGAAGGACTTGCTTACCATCTCCAATATTCAGGATAAATTGTGTTCATTTTCTTTTTAATTCCAAATTCACTTAAATTTTGAATTTGGAATATGTTCTCTAAGGATTTCTTTCTGTAAAAAATGGCAGTGAGGCTGTAAAAAATAAATAAACAATATGAATACTTTCATTTTCTGATTCTTAAATACCCTACTGAATAATAGTATTTACAGCATCAAATCCCTAGTGTTAGGATAATATACATACCCATTTAATATATTAGAAATGTAAGGCCCAGATAAAAGTGTTGTATTAAGAACTGTGAAAATATTTGGTACTTCCAGATTTTATGGGATGTCATCTACCAGGGTGAGCAGTAGTAATGTGAAACAATACATTAAATATGCCAAAGAAAATGGAAAGGCCTTGTTCCCATAGAGCAGTCTCAAAGCATGAGTAGCTAACAAGAGAGCAGTCACTGAGAGATGACCAGTACCAGAAAAATGAGGACAGGTGATTTGTTTATTTGTTTGTTGTACTTAGGCCTGTTTTCAGATAAGGATTAACCTTTGATGGGATTAACCTTTGATTCTCAAAAGGAAATAGCACTGGTTTACTACAAATCTTCCTGTAGCATCAGAATCACCCCATAAGCACTGACTTAAGTGATGATTCACAGAGGACCACAAAGAATAATTTGGAGGAAGTTTATAAGAAAGAAGACTTGAGAGCTGAACCAGAAAAGGTGCTTGAAAGTAAATCAAATTCTGGCATACGCTGAGTTATGGCATTTATTATTATGTGCAGAGTATGCATGGAATTTTGAACTAAAAGCTAGAGAAGCAAAGGTCTAGAAACTCTCATGCATAGTAAATATATTAACCCTTTTTTCTGTTTTCCATATGCCTTACATTTGGTGATTTATTCATGTAGGTATAAACCAGTAAAGTGTGATGTACCATGCGTGAAGCTACTTATTTGTGCATGTGACTAAGACATCGGCCTCTGGGAGATTCTTGTGGTGCTGTGTGGACACAGCTAGTCTTTCATAAACCAAAAGTTCTTTGGGAAAAGGAGAGGGATCTGTCTACTTTTGACTATCAGGTTTCTGTACTTAGTAATCTAGGGTTTCTCCTATAATATGTTTGTAGATTTTATAAAGCAACTGCCAAATAAGTCAAGGTTTAATGACCCGAATGCTAGCTATTCTAAGTAAGACTTATATTGGTATGCTATACATGTAGTATCTAGCCCTTTCATCTACTCTGAAACACCAGAAATTTTATTGACATATTTATGCTAAAAGTTACACAGTATAAGGAATTTATTTTATCATAAGCAGGACATCAGCTCTTGAAATATCTATCCATGAAGAAAAAAATGTATATTACTGAAATCCTATCACCAAGGAAATGTTTTAATAATACGTTTATTTGACTCACAAATAAAAATCCTAGCTTCAATTAGTTATCTGTTTTCTAATGACTTTTATTCTCTTCCCTATTCATTTATTTATTGCATGTCTACTATACACTGTTTAGCGTGGAGTGGGGGAAGCAGCAGCCTAAATGATTACACAAACCTTAAAAATAACTACATGTTTGTGTGTGTTCATATGCTTTTTAAAAGAGCACGTCTATGACAGGGAGTGAAGGATAGCATTGTCAGGGGAAAAATTAAAGAGACACGATGTAATTATCCAAACTGGAATTAAGCCAATTAATAACCTGTGTGCTAACACTACCCTCAAAGTGCTAAAAATACCGTCAGATGTTTAAATGCCCCAGGCGGTCATGGTCAGCAGTCTTCACCCAATCCATTCCCAATACTGTGCAGGGTACATGCACCCTGGCTTCTGACCAAGGGCTACACCTGAGAGGCACCAAGAGATAGTCGAAGCTCAGGGTTCTCTAAAGTGATGATGATGAGACGTAGGTTATTTCTAGTAAAAATTTTTAAATGCATTTTATTCATTTGCTGTTCCCTTAACCTACCAGGTCGTAAAACCTACTGAGTGCCAGGAGAGTACCTTTGCTGGGAATACAGGCTTAGGCTCATATTGCCTGTGTTTAATCCCAGCTCTGTTTACAGCTCTGTAACTTAGCAAATTCCATGGCCTCACTATGCTTGAGTATCCTCTGCTACAAAGTGGAGGCACTGGAGTACCTAACTCATAGCGTTGCTGTGACAGTAATGTATAATAGAAGAACTGAATCCAAAGCAACTGCCCCAGAATATCATCATTATTATGAGCCAGGAAATAGTCTTGAATTTAGGGATAATGAAATTTCATGGCCTTCAGATGACCTAACACCCTGTAAGTTTAATTTTAGAAATCAGGGTTCTAAATTTCACTGATTTCTGTTGCCCAGCTCTTCCTAATAAAAGTCTGCATCTTCAATACTTGCTTTTTTGTCTTGTTTTATGTCCTGAACTGGTAAGCTTTGAAGAGAATACACTCAGCACATCCATAGTTCATAATTTTGCTTATTTAACCTTCATATTAAGCCTTCCTCCATAGCTACCAGGTACTTAGAAGCCTGTATACTTTGCTCATATTAATTTCTGCCATCTCAGCTGGCCCAGTATCATTGCTCTGTACAGATGGGAAAACTGAGGCTCTGGATAAAGCTGTGTCACATGAAATGTTTTAAAGCTGTGCTTGCTGTGTCGCTTGTGCCCGCCTTATGCAGCATGCCAGCATACATTGTAAACACCTTCCTTCCCTGCCCTGGGCTTCCCCTATCATATACTTTGAGACCTTCAGGAGGATCAGCCAATGTCAAAATCAGTCCCTTCTCTCCCTCACCTCCAAACTGTCTGTGCACCTTGCATTTCTGGCTAGTCACAGCAGCTCTTGGTAAAGAGGTCAGTGTGCAAATAAACTAAATCGCTTTGGCTGTGACTTCCTTCGGATGCCTTGCTTTTGAGTGGCTTCCCAGGTGCCTGACATTTCTTTCGGTTTTCTTCTTTCACCCTAAGTAGCACCGTCGTTACTGAAGCATGACTGACAGTTTTTGCTTTTATATACATCATGATTCTTGTTTTAGGACAAGAGGCTTAATCTCTCCAGTAACATCTGATGGTACTGTTCTTTTTATAAGCACCTCCTCCTTTTAAAATACAAACCCTCAATTTTCTGTTGTCAAGGGAGAGCTCCTGATTAAATGTGATCATGTGTCCCCAAAAAGATAGAATCAAATTTGCGAGCAAATAATACAATTGCCCCTTTTATTTTGGTGGCTTGTTTTCAATTGAAATAGATCAGAAAAGTTGCCCATAGCTAATCTTCTAGGTAGAAAATCTCATTAGTAATTTAAAACTCTATCATAAACTGAAAGACTCAATCTCTTTCACCCACCCTGTGCCCGTATTTTAGAAATGTGTTGTATGAAAAAGCCACATCTTACATGGTGGCACGTAGCAGATGATTATCACCGAGGAAACTGTAAACTCTGGGCGAGGTCTTTTCAGATCAATCCACTGCCCGTGTTAACTTGAAAACATAGCACATGCTATCCCTTCCTCTGATGGGACCCCAGAATGTTATATTTGTCTACTCTACTCTGAGAATGACCTGAGAACTTCAGTCCCATATGCTTATCGTTCAAACTGAACCAAAAAATTATTCCCCCCGTAGATGTAGACATCTGGGGGGAAATGGAGGTCTCTGCACTAATTCTTTATTCTGGAGGCAAGGGGGATCTCATATCGGTTGGGTCAGAATCTTTAAGGAATTCTAGCAGTTTGGTGATATGTGAAAGGGCTTGCCAGGTTTCTAGAACTCTGGGTTCTAATGTTAACTGTTGTTGCCTTTGTGATTTATTGCTCTGAGTGTCTGGGCCTCAGTTTCCTCCTCTGCTGAATTAGAGGTGGGAGAGGTTCATCTCTAGGTCTTTCTCCAGCTCTGTATTCTCTGGGTCTGCAAATCGCCCTCAGCGTCTGCTGTAGTCTGCCTCAGCCAGCTCTGTTTGTCACAAAGATTAATCTATTTTAACTGTACCTTGGAGTGCACCCGAGAGAGGAGGATGAATGGATTGTTTTGCACCTATTATTGCATCAGAACTTTTGCTTTTGAGACGAGATCCTGCCATGCCTAAAATCCGTCCTCCTGTCTGCCCACTTTGTGCTGATCCATGGTGCCTTTTTCCAGCATCCATCTCCCTCCAAGATCTAGACTCGGCATCCGACTGTACCTGTCTTGTTCTCTGCAGCATCTGTCTGCTACACTCCTAGACCATCGTTAATAAACTTTCACACATGACACACAAACCCCCAATATGCTGGCACCTGCTTTCAAATATCTATGATTCATAAAACTAGGGAAGAAAACTGCATTTAAAAAAAAAACAAAAACCTCTATCTAGTGCCATTTGTATCTGTACTTTTTGTTTAGTTGTAAGTTTTAATAGTTCCCCCTTTGAGGGTTTGTCAGTACGAGCAGTATTGCTTATCAGAACACACCAACAGTCTTTTTGTAATATTCGCTTTCCCCTCTGGTTCAGCCGAGCCTGCTGACAGATCATTCAAATTCAATTGTTTTATGTCTAAGCCGAACAGCTAATTAAAGTAGGGATGATTAACCTGACTGGCAGTGTCGCTCTCCCTCTCGCGCTCTCTCTCCCTCTCCCTTTCTCTCTCTCCCTCCCTCCTGTTCCAATCAGTCTTTTTCTCACACACTCTCTCTCCTCGGTGTGTCTCTGTCTCTCTTCTCCCTCTCTCTCTCTCTCCTCCCTCCTCTCTCTCTCTCTCTTCCTCTCTCTCTCAGTCTCTCTCTCCCTCCCTCGTTTGTGCGCTCTCTCTCTCTCTCTCTCTCTCTCTCTCTCTCTCTCTCTCTCTCTCTCTCTCTGTCTCTTGCTCTACTGTTTTTTTTCCCTCTCTCTCTCTCTCTCTCTCTCTCCTAAACGTGGTCTGCTTGCTGATGGCAGAATGGCACTCGGAGATTTGTGCATTGTGTCTGGTTTCCTACGGGCAGGCTGACCCAGTGCCTCCAGGGACTTATCAATAGACCACTCAGAAGAGACACAGACAGGAGAGAGGAGGAGGGGTGGGGGGAGAGAGAGAGAATCAATATCAAGAATAGAAGGAGCTCCGAAGCCATTTTTTTTTTAAAGAAGTATCGGGACTTGGGAGAGGGTGACAAAGAAGGTTTTTCAAAGAGGCAGTGGAGGAGGTTCTAATAAATTTGGAAGGAAACAGTTCCCTGTCTTGGGAAAAGGAGAACTCCTGACTGATTAGCATTCACACCAGGTATGAGATGTTCGCTTCCCCTTATCACTGTGTCGCAACCGAGATGGAAAAGCTTTTTTTTTTTTTTTTTTTAAGGAGACTGAGGGAGCATGTATTTTGCTGTGTTTGTTGTTGGGGGGTAAGAGGGGCGGCGTGAGAAGCTGTGGGCATTTGTGTACGGGAGCAGGGAGAATGGAAGCAGTACACGGGGGTGGGAGAGAGTATGGAGTGTGTTACTGTCTTCCCTGTCTTTGTGCACCCCTGGGGGGTACCCAAGTTCATTTCTAGCAGGTGGATTTAGACGGGAGTTACTTAACGCTTGACCGCCAGTTTTGAAAAAAGAGAGAGAGATGGAGACAGAGAGAAAGAAAAAGAAAAAACGCTGCTTCCTATGTCTGTTAAAAGGAAGCTCCAATTTCTCTCTTCTCTCTCTCTCTCTCTCTCTCTCTCTCTCTCTCTCTCTCTCTCTCTCTCTCTCTCTCTCTCTCTCTCCTCTCTCTCCTCCCTCCCTCTCTCCCTCTCCCCCATCTCTCTTCCCCTCTCTCTTCTTTTTTTCCTCTTCTAACCAGACAGCGGGAGGGTTCCTGGCTCTCAGCCAGCCCAAAGCCTCTAAGTGTTTTGCACTTGTTTCAGGGAGTAGCTGCCCGGGGATTTTTCAGCATTTTCACTGGAGAACAAAGAGTTCTTTACAAAGGGAGGGGGGGCTTAATGTCTGATATATGTTTTTCTATTTTTATTAGTTTTTTTTGCCTAAAAAAGAAGGAGACAAGAACAGAACATTACTCTATAAAGACACAAAGACGTTCAAAAGAAAGCTAGTTATCTTTTCTCTCCATCATCCCTACTTATATACATGAAAAATTAAAAGGAATGACTAATTAAGTTGGCTGTGTTGCTCTTTTCTCCTCTTCCAGTCTTTCTAAATCCAACTGATCCCCGCTCACTCTACTGGTCTTTCCTACTCACAGTAAAAGTTGCTCAGGGTGCATCTTCTCTTAGCATGTCTGTACCATTTTTGTGTCCCCAAAATCTTGTAGAAGAAGGAGCTAGAGTTCACCAAACAATCGATGTAGTGGCGAGAACATCTTCTACTTTTGCCACTTGGGTGAAAAGTTAATTATGGAATTGGAGCTCCCAAAATACCAATGGGGTGCACCAGTTCATCTGATCTCGCAAGTGTTTGCACCCCTCTGCTTCAAAGACGTCGCTTGTGTCACTTGTCACTTATAAAGCAAAAGCAGTGAGGGAGCAGATATTTACCTTTCGTATTTTGTTCCTATGACGTAAAAAACCAAATCCCCAGAAAGATTGCTTGTCCCGTATATGATATATCAGTTTAAGCAAAATATAGTCTAGACGGAGGTTTTTCAACATCTCTGACTGCCACGTAGCTTTGTATTCTGTTTGATGTTTTGCATATGCGTGTGTATTTCCACTATGAATTTGTGTTTGTAGCAAACATTCCAGAATGCTTATCATTTTCAAATTAATCCTCTAACAAAAGAAAAGAGAAATCAGTATGTAAACTGTATGTGCAAAGTGTAGCGAACAGTTTTATCTTTTGATACGTGCTGTGCACTTATATTTTTATACCAATATCCTTGAATTATAATTCCGAAGAAATGCTTTCTTTCTGAAAGTTCTACTCCTAATGCATTCATATTTTGATTGTTGTTTAGTAATCTTTCGAAGGCACATAATGGACACTAAACTGAGCAAAGAGGAAAGAAATAGCCACAAGTACCACAAAAACCAGCAAACACAGCTTACACTGAGCACCCAACTGCATATAACTGTGGCTCAGAGGGAAGCAACTACAACAGTTGTTACTGAGTCGGAAACTCTCTCCTTCTTCCTTCCTCCCTTTTATGGAAAAATATAATCTGTTCATTATCCCTGGGAATGGAAGCTATAAGAAAAACTACAGACATATGCATTTGCCCGTGTTTATGAAGTGTGTGTGTTTCTGTGTGTCTGTGTGTCTGTGTTTCTTAAGAGCACAGTGCTTATGGGGCAGAGGGCAACGCCTCACTAGTCAAGCCTCCCGGCTGGGAGGTCTGAATGCCTTATGTTTGAAGTAACTTGATAGCAAGGAGTCTTTCGGGAACTGTCTATGTGTGCGCTTCTTCAGTAATGACCCTCAAATTCAACCTGGAACTGGTGGCCGAGCTAGCACTTGAGCTCACAGAAAGATACTAGAAGTAGGGGAAGTTTGGGCAGAAATTACTAGAGTAGGTCACTTGTTACAGTTACATGTTTTCTTGGGGAAAATTCTTGAATTACACTCAGATGTCCATATTTTTGTAGAATTTGTAATACTTTTAATAGAGCTTAAGGAGCCAACGATCTTAAAATGAAAGTCAGCCATCAGAAATAAAAGAAACTAAATCTTTAAAAAGTTTTATATCGAAAGCAAGAGATCTGGGGATTTCTCCCCCTCCCCACTTTGCTTGGGTTCTTTCTTTCTTTCCTTTTTTCCTCCTGAACCCTTTTGTTGCTGCAGCTGTTGTACCTGCATATTTTGGTCTGTGTGTGTGTCTCCTCTCTCCACCCTTCCTCTCTCTCCCTCCCTGGTTTTTGATGTGACCCGAGTGTTTTTGGAAAGGGACAGAGGATTCAGGAAGAGACCCGTGGCTGTGGCTGAAAGCAGCAGTGGCCCCCTTGATCCAACTCAGGCAGCCCCCACCAGGACCTGTGCCTGGAGAGTGCAGAGAAAGGTGATAGCTGTCACTCTGGGATTCTTCGTAGATCTGACCTGAGAGTAACACATTCACAGTGGAGGAGAAAGGGGGAAAATAGAGGAGGAGGAAAGAAAAGCTCTTTGAGCTGGAATACACTGGCCCTTTCTTCCTGGAGGCAATCCGCTCTGGTTCTTGGCGACGTGTCCTGCACTATCAGATATCATATGACTTTTTATTTAGATTTCTTTTTGGAGAATGGCCTGTTAGGACTCTGTTTGTTTTCTTTGATTTAATTTCCTTCTCCCCTCACCCACTAGTTTTGTGTATTTGTGTGTCAGAGTGTGTGCACGCATGCATATGTGTGTGCAATTTTTATCTTTGTTTTCGTTCTGTTGATCTGATGCTTTATTTAAGGACAAAGCTTTAATTATTTCAGTATAGTGGTTTAATCATTTGCCAAAAAGAAACCTCATTCTGGGTTGTTGTTTTTTTTTTTTTAGGGGGGGGGGTCCATTACCATAGACGGCGGCAGCTCCTAAATGCCTGCTAGTCAGACCTTGGCCCCCTCTCTCACCTTCATTTACCCCCTCCGCAGCAGTGTGAGTTAGGAAACACCTGTGCAGAGTTGGGAGGGCAGTAAAAGTAGAGGCAACTTCTTCAAATCTGCACTCCTAGTTTCACTTTAATAAACTTTGTTTTTCAATCCTTGGGTTGTTTTTTTTTTCTTTCTTTCTTTCTTCCTTTCTTTTTTTGGCACTCTGTTGAGCTTGAAAACATCAGAGATAGTAAAGATATGTCTGAGGTGCTTTTGTGAGGCCAGCTGAGCACCACTGGAAAGTGGAGCAGGCGCTGCCATCCATTCAGAGACTTAAGAATTAAGTAAGAGGTTTAAATAAGGTCTTTGAGATCTGTGGGCTGTTCGTTCAGGGTTTGGTGATAGATGGTAAATGGGATAGTTAGGGCATTCAAGGCAGAGAAAGAGAAATTCCCAAACAGGAGAGAGACAGGCGTTTCTGCTGCAGTTAGTACTTTTAAAACCTTAACTCAATCGGATTTTTTTATTTTGTATATCTCAAAATTTAACTGACCAATGTGTGATCGGCTACTTTTCAACGCTTTTTTGAAAAACAATTATACTGATGACTATTGCTGGATTTACCCTAAAATTTGATGTATTTCTTTTTTAATTTTGAAGAGTTCAGATTTTAGTTAGAAAAAAAAGCATAACTTCTGTCAGTACACATGAGGCTGTCTGTGCATTATTCTTGCCATACAGAACGTACCAGATCCTGATTGTATGTGGATGTCTGTGTGTCACGCCACACTAAGGTGACCGCTACATACTTTAGACCTGTAGTTTTTAGCTTCTTGTTACTTGCTCAGAAACTATTTTTCATGGACCTTTAATATGCAATATCTTTGCATAACCAACGGTGAATTTTGTTGAAACTTGAAGAGAAATTTATTCCACCCCTTTAAGAGTACCCAAAAGGGAAGGGAGACTTATTCTCTTTCGGCTCAAAAAAAATTTTTTTTAGAAACCTTTTTCCCCCAACGGAAAACTCCAAAACAGCTCTGTCTCAGAACATTAAACTTGGCATGGGTAAGAAATTTGAGTTTTGCTTTGTTTCAGGAAATTTGTTTTTGAAACAACAATGTTATAAATATTTTTAAATTGCCTGCTGAGCATGCGCTGTCTCTGACTTTATTCATAGTTTTAAATACACACCAAAGTGCAGTCTTCTGAATGGCCACAGGTAAGGCTGTTGATTTGTGTGATCCTTCTCTGAGGCACCTTCAGTGAGTCTACTCAGTTTTCCAGAAGGGAAAGGGGCAAGAGCTGAGTTCAGAACTGGATTCCCTTCTAACTATCATAGAGAAAAAGTGAATTGCCCACTAAGGCTTACATACTGTACTTAGGGTAAGTACTATTCAACTTTTCTTTCCTGTACGAGTTGCCTGCCTTAACTTTCCAGCTTATTACTAGCAGAGTAAATGGAGAAAAAAAAATAACTCAATGAGGAATTTGACTGAAACAGAAGATTTGCAGATTTTTAAAGGCATCTATTGTGCATAAATTCAGGGATATGCCGATTTGCCAGTAAAATGCTAGCAGCTCAGTGCTTACAGAGCAAACATGTGCTAGTCTGAACATGTCTGATCTCATCTAGAATCGAAAGCTAAATCTAGGTGGGCCTGGAATAATACCAGAAAAGGAACACATGTATCTTTTGTGCAAGCTTTTTTTTTTTTTTTTTTTTTTTTAAGCTAGCCTTCCAAAGGCAAATGACAAAAGAAATAGATTCTCCTCTTGCTTAGCTGGTCCTATACTCCCTTCTGCAGATACATACCCAGGTGTTCTTGGTCATTTTGTTTGTTGTCATTACTGCTGAAGTGCAGTCTTTCCTGTCAGTGATGGTAACACTTCCCATTTTCCAGAAAGCTTTATCTCCATACTCGGTCTGATGTTGCCTCATGCTCTTAGGTCTGCAGTGTCCCTCTCAAGCTTCGAAACCCTGCCTGATTCTTGCTAGAATATAGCTCTTCACTAGCTGTCTGTTATAGTTATGGTGGAGGCTTTTTTTCATTTTGGGAGTCTTCATAACTATAAGAACAACTTAGCCTCTAAGATGAAATTTCGACTTACCTGTGACTCAGAACTGAACTTGAAAATATTTGTGTAAGAAGAAAAATCTAATTTACTATTTGGGTTTTGCTGTTGTTGTTGTTGTTGTTTTGTTTTTGTATTTTTGTTTTATGAATTTTAAGTATTCTAATAAATGTAAATGATTTTTTAACAAAATACATTTTGATATGCAATGCTTTTCTAAATCAATTTTCTTTATGTGCTTTAGGATCAAATTTGAAAATTCAGCATGTTAAAAAAATTAGGAAGCCTACTATTAGGTAGTTACTAGGTGGCCTACTGATATTTTCAATACCCAATTTGAAGTAATTCAAAGTTTTAATTTTCATTCGACCTATCATTGAATATTACCTTTCATTACCAATTGGTATTAGTATATGCAGGTGTGTGTTTGTGTGTGTGTGCACAGGTATATATAAATATATATGCATGCATACTTGTACATACAGCACAAGATACACAAAGCCACATTTATATTCTGTTTTTATATAAAAGAAAAATTGGTGAACTTTTTTTACTTCATCATTTTTCTGTAATTCAAAAGTCCAATAAACTGCTGCCTCTATTTGATTATCGTCCACATCTATTGTAAACAGCTTGTAAACATCTATTTACCATAATTTACACTCAATAGGTCTTACAATCCTGCATTTTATGCAGCTGTATTAATGCTGAAATTTATTTAGATACTCTTTGCTTTATTACGTATCTGCGAGTGTGTTAACAAGTGGGGTTTTTGGGGGGGGGTTGTTTTTTATTTTGATTTTTTTTTTCTTTTATTCTTTTCTAATCTAAAGTGACTATATATGTTTCCAACTATCACTAATATTCTGAGAAAGAAACTTGTAAACCTGTGATCTCCTAGAAAGCTTTCAAACAAACAAGATACATAATCTTCACCTTGCTTCTACTGGCCCATTTGTCCACACTGTGCCATAAACAGCCCTGAGAACACGGCGATAATAAGTACAACATAATCATTTTTCTGATCATAGAACTAGGTACTACCAAAGAAAGCTGTGGCATGTGTAGGAAAATGCCAAGATCTTCACCAATAAAATCAGCTATTTTGCGCTCCCCCCCCCCTTTTTGAATTTTGTTTGTGACTTTTTTGGCTTGCTGAAGCAGTTCCCTATAATCTTAGGAAGCCACAGCAAATTCCCAATGCCACAGCGACACTGCACAGCCAAGGAGAGCCCAGAGTGCTGATCCTGGGGCTGTGGCCTTCTCAGCAATCATACAAGGTAGGAGGAGGAAAGAGGCTACTCTTTCCTTTGTATTTTCCTGGTTTATTCAATCTGCCAGGGACAGAGATTTTCCTCGTGCATCTTTCCTTTACCTACCTAAAGCTTTTCCTTCAATGCCAATGACTTTCTATTGCTTCCGAGAGATGGTTCACATGGCAAAGCATCCAGTTTTCATTTTATATAGAAACATGGAAAGCTTTGAAAACTGGGAAGGACAAAGAAAAGGGGGCTTAGGGTATCTGGAAAATATCCAAAAGAGCATTAGGCTCACAACTAGTTTTTTAGATGGTCATATCTGTAAGTTATCTCTTCTCTCTAGGGCTTCTAAGTGTTAAGGTAATGAAGGGGATGACTATAGGGTGCAAACTGTGATCTAACTGATTCAGTAGATGGAGCTCTTCCCCCTAAGTCTGTATTTAAATTAACATCTTACTGTAGTTCATGGGACTCTCTGTTTTAAGGTGTGTCATGATACAAACATAAAATCAAAGCCTGTGTAGATGGAGAAGAGATTTCCTGGCACTTTTTAAAGACATGAAGCATTTGTTCAGAAACACAGAACTGCAGAGGAGTGCTAAGGATAGGGTAGGAAGTGAAGTTCACCTCTCTAAATGTCTCCCTTGGTTCTTGATACTCCTAAGTGTGAAGTTAAAGCACAACGGTTTTCATACAAGGGACTGGTACTCTAAACCTGGAAAAAGTACATAACGTGAACAGGGTTTGGCTGTGCTCGTGACAAGCCTTTCAAGCTATCTGAACTGTACAACCCTTCTTTCATTTGATTCCGCAAAGGAATCTTAATGCGGTAATGCAGTTGTTTCATCTAGTTAGTCTAGAGAATCTGGCTGAAATGCTACAAATTCTGAATTGTGACAGCACCGTGAATAGCAAGGCAGATCTGTAAGGTGCCCTTATAGGAGCAACAACTACCTTCAACAATGACTGAAAATGGATCTCTAGTGTCTGTTTTAATATAGAAAGAAATGCTTGTTTATTTCCTTTGAAATTAATCAAAATGAGTAATTGCCACAGCATTCTTGTCAGTTTGCATTATCTTTAGTACCAGTAACAAGTTTGATCATTGTCCTTTCCCGGTTCCAGGACAGAAAGTATATATATGTATGCACGATGTAATAAATTATCTTCCTTGGTCTAATGTCTTCTCACAGATTGGAGGTATTATTGAGTATCTCTTGTTAAATCTTGATAAGATCATTTGGCCAAAATAGAACTGGCATTGGTCTTACTACCAGAAGAAATAGCATTTTTAAAGGACTTGGATTTCCGTTGCACACCACGTGTCTGAGCTTGGTACAGTCCAGGAAAATAGAGAGGATGAGACAAAATTATTCCTAAGCAGCCGCCGTAGGCCAAACACTGAACCAGTGCCAACCTGGACCAATCAGGCAGGCTTCTCAGAAGACTCATGCTTTGCTGAGCACTTCTCTGAAAGGAAGAGTGAGAAAGCCCTTGAACTCATTCAGATGAGCAAGTCTTCGCTTATTTCAGCAAAGTCCATGGTAGTGAATTCGATATCTTTTTGCTTCTGTACGGTAGAACATCGGAGTTTCTTGGGCCAGCCAAGGCTCCTAAATGCTGCACTCCCACATCTTCTGAACAGAAGTATCTTTCTGAATTTAAACAAGTGAAAAACTTCTCTCAGATGAGCAAAGAGTGAAATTAATGGAAACTCAAAATCAATTCCAAACCCATTTCTGGCATGATGAGAATAACATTTGCGCTGTGTTTAAAGCAGTTTAACACAAGAAAATGATAAAATGATCAATATAGTTAAAGCCAAAAATAACCAGGAGAGAACAATCTGCAATCCATTCCCAGTCCTGAAACTCTACACTTTAGATTAAACATGAAAATAAATGACTATATCTTTTATAAGGTGGCACTCCGAGCCTTGTAATATAAGCAGCACTGATGAGATGCCAGCTATCCAGTGTTCTATTGAAGCTATGTTTCTAGAGTTTAGGATAAACATTTCTGGAGCTAAAACTATTGTTTATTTATTTATATACATGCATATACCATGACCATAAAAAGAACAAAAGTTAAAAGATAATGTGCGTTGTCTATGAAGTACATTACCAGTCTACAGTTTTTATACTATAAAAGGAAAAAAATCAGGCTTTAAGTACAGCAGAAAAACGTTTTAGGCTACATCAGAAAGTTGATGACTGATCAGTGTGGATCAGACGTAATATTTTTAAAAAAACTTAGAGGCTTCCTTAATTCATCAAAGTCAATGCATACGTATATACAAATTATACATATTTTATATCTATTACCTTACTAGACTACTCTGAAGGACTACATTGACAATTAATAAAATCTGAACCTGTGGATTCAAGGTCAGTGAAAGGCCACTATGTGAATTTACAAAATTCTCTCTAGTCTCAAGATTTTGCTCCAAATTAACAACCTTTTATCACTATATCAGAATCATTTGACTTCCAAGGTATTTATTGATCATGTAAAATAACATTTTGTATCTAGTTGAAACCTAGCTGAGGTTCACAAAGTGCAAACACATTTCATCTTGATGAACTTGATGAACTAACGTTCGGTAGGAATGATGATAATTCTAACGAGCACCATGACAAATGTAACTACAGCGAAGCATGTGTGATTACATCCGTAGAGTGACCTCAATGAGCAAGGTCAGGAGGGTGACAGGGTAGGGACTAATGATTAGTCATTGGAGATGTTTACAGCTTGTGGCTGGGTACAGAGTTAACAGATATGGAGGGGAAAAAAAAGAGCCAATCAATTTTAAAAATGAATATAGAGGCAGTACTTTTCCAATAGGGTATAATCAGCAACAGAATTCAACTCTTCCAGGGAATTACAGTAACGTCAGAAGCTCTGGTTGTCCCGGGTGATAATGGTTGTAAAGAGCCGTTGTGCACATCTGCTTAAAGAATCCTATGAGTGTAACTGCTAGAACAAGTTGTCATACTATTGATTAAAAGTTAAAAAGCTCAGCTTTAAATGTCCATAAAGTAAATATCAGCATCATAGAATCAGAATCACTGTATCTCAAAGACTGAAGGAACCTACAGTAACTCAGGGAAAAAAATGTTGGAATGTCTGATGCAAGACCATATAATCTAATTCTTATATACAAACATACACATGTACATGTACAGAGTGTGTGTGTGTGTGTGTGTATGTGTGTGTGTGTGTGTGTATGAGAGAGAGCTTGTTCGTGTATGTATGTGCATGTATGTGTGCATGTGTGGGGGGATTGTATTTGGAAAACAGAATTTTAACAGGAAAGCTTAAAAAAGACAAAATGAGACTGCACCAATTTATCTGGACCAATGGTACTGTACCCTGGTTTCTGTGAACCATAGTTTCTAAACAGGAAGGAACAGCAGGTTTCACAGAGAACCAGAGGCCTAACAAAGTCATTTTACCTGGGATTAACGACTAACTATGCCAATAAGAAAACTTACATGGAAGTGGAAAAGTGGCAGCTCGTTGAGAAAAGTAAAAGTGGGACATGATGGGAAGTTCCCTGAGAACCACATTCCCGTCCCCCAGAATAGACCTGTAGAGTTAGAGAGGATTAATATTCCAGAAGAAACTGAGGGAGAGAGCAAAGGCACCAAGCTTTCAAAGGTATCTTGGTATCAATAACCTCACCTTAAATGGGGGCAGGGGCAAGCCTGTGTGGTGAGGATACCTTCATGTTCTGGAAAACAGTAGAGAAGCACCATGCACATCCTAGGGGCTCTCTGGAGTTTACACTGCCCCCCCCCAAAAAAAAAAAGCAAAAAGAAGAAGACGAGCAGGAGGAAAAGGAAGAAAGAGAATAATAAGGGAGGAAAGAACTTTATAGTCACAACTTCCTTTTCAGAAGAAGTCCACCTTCCTCCCTAAGGGTGTGTTTGATAACCAGAGTCTGAGTTCTGATCGGGCCTGGCTGATTCACCACACTGACACATACTGCAAGCTCAACTCCTCCCTGCCTTGCAAGCATGCTCCACATTTTCTCATCCCTTTCTCCTTTGAGTCCCAAAGATAAGCAAATTCCTCCTTAATTTCTATGATACCTTCTGTCCTTTACTGATTCTTGTTATTTCTGTTTCCTAGATTAGTTGCTAGTTTGCTAGTTTGTTTAAGTAAAAAGTTTAAGTAGTTTAAGTAAGTTTAAGCAGTTTATTTGTTAAGTAAAAAAGCAATTCTGTATGATTTGGGGAAATGTACATAATTTTATTGGGCCTCATTTTCCATATTCGTAGGGAAAATAATAGCCACCTTGCTTGGGTGTTATAAAGATTCTAGGAAATGTCATCTGTAAAGTGCTTGCATAATGAGTAGCCCATGGTTACCACTCACTATCAATTTTATTACTACTAGCACTAATATTACCCTTAAGCTTGTCACTATTAATACAATGCTTAAAGGCATAAATTGAGTTCAGCATCTTATTGGTCAATGTACAGAATGACTTTTACATAATAGGATCTGGATAAAAATGTATAGACTCTCTAGAGGCTTAGAACAGTGGTGGTCATGGCCAGTGCCTGCTCCAGGCACGCACACCGTAAAGGACATCAGCATTGCTCACTGTGGGCTCTCAGTGTCACATTAACTTTCAGGTTCCCCACAGACCCTCAATCACTTAGGACAGCTCTTTGCAGCATCCGCCGAAGTGTTCGCGTGTATTCCTGCTTTAGTGATTAATGAGCTTGTTACAGCTCTGTCTGTAGCCTGAACTAGAAACTTTCACTTTGGAGAGCAGGTCAAGATCTTGAATTTAATTTTGGTTGTATCTGTTATAAGCCAGTTGTGTATTCATTACATTTATAGATTCCCTCTTCAACCATATATTTTCATGGCCATTGAAAGCACCTGACTCTGTGCTGAATGTCCCTAGATTTTACTTTGGAGACCAGAGAATAATACAGCAGTGAGCTTGGTGATCGCTAGCTGTCATCTTTGGCATTTTCTTCCCTCAATGGTCTAATCTCACTAAATTTGAAGAGGAGGCAAGTAGGGAAGTTTTAATTGTCCAAAGTATGGCATTGTAATTCTCTATTAATGAGGTTTATGGTCAATATAGTTTTCCTCCACATTGTTGTCTTCCCAACTGTGTAATCACATATTGTGCAAGGGAAAAACCACTATAAACATGAAAGTGATTTTTAAAAATTGAAGCATATAAAGATAGAGCTAGAACTAACATTAAACGTAAGAGTTCAACAGTAGACAGGGCAACATACAAAGGAAACTGAGTATATATTAGTCCTTCAAGATTTTTGGTGAACAATGAGAAAATGAAAATTTAATAGGTAATGCAGGCATGGAAAGGATGGGATGACATCAGGGTGTGCTCAAGTCCAGGATAATGCTGTCGTTTAATCTGCCAGCATTCCACTCTTGTGAGAGTGAGCTGGTATTTGTGAGGGAAACAAGGTCACATTTAGGAGAACTGGTAATTCAATGAAGGATTTCGACTTTGCCAGAGTGATAGTGTTGGCATCAAAAGAAAAAGTTTTGCAGATTTCTCTGTGTGCACTTGCTGTTACTGGTGTTCCTGGTGGGTGGCTGAATCATCCTGATGGCATTCAACAGGAACCAGCTGCTGAGAATATTAAAATGCATGCATTTATTCCTCTAGAGAGACAGTAGCATCTGCAAAGTCTCCCTATCTTGATAGTACAGATAATCCCAGGGAGCGTTCTCTAGTAGTTTTAACTTTCTATTCATTTATACATCTTCTCTTCATCATTTCATCGGTACCCTGAGTCCTAACTGGCATTATCTGGAGTACCTGAGTCCCGAATCCATTCAGAGGTTACAGAGTCAGACAGTGAACTCTTGGCCAAGAACTCAGGCTTTGCCTTGAATTGCAGCCTCTGGGGGAGAAAGTGGCATCCGTCTCTCTCGGCCTGCTTGTCTTGTAAAGAGCCAGCCATACTCAGCCTTCTGCATAGGTAAATACAGGATCCCCACCACCACACACACATACTGTGGCCAGAATGTAGGCTTCTGAATTCTCCTATGTACTTACAAAACCTGTGAATCTTCTGCTTTCCTTGTGTATTTGTTGTTTTATTTTATTCTGTAATTATTGGTGGTTTTGGCTTAGGTTTTGGTTTTGATTTTTAGTATCAGCAATTGAGGAAAAAGAAACTGCAAAGAGGAGGTCTGTACTCCATAATCTACTAAGTCTTCCCCATCTCTAATATTTATGAATAATGTATTGAGCTGATGGAAAAAATGTTGAATATGTTCATTATGAATTATATTCATCAGTGTGTTGCCTGGAATATAAAAGAGCAAAGCAGTTGCGGTGTTACTACTTCCTTACAATAATACATGCATTGATACAACAGAACCCTGTATCCTTTCCTAGTGCACCGTGTGCCGTCCCCAAATGCACACGCTGCGTGTCTGAGTAGTAACTGCAGAGGGGGTACCTGATGGATGACAGACAGCCAAGGTTCAGACACATTCGGAGTAGAGTCTGAGTCCTGTACGGAAGCAGCTATGGAGAGAGATTGCTAGTGCAGTGTCCTTTATAAGGAATCACTTTCACATAACAGACATTACTCGTATGCTGTCATGACACAGAGAATGTTATAGGTACTACCATCAGAAAAGAAATTCAGTCTGGACCCTGATTTTTTTTCAGATTAGAACAAATAACTAATTTGTTGCCATTTGAAAATAAACAAGGAAGAATGGAAGAAAATTTAGAATTAAATATTTATTAAGGGTAGCTTCAGAATTCATTGTATGTTTTTTTCCTCTACTGGTTTTCTTTCATTATTACATTATGTTTAGGATTTATGAAAATAAAATTGTCTTTCCTAAGCACTCACTAGAAATCATTAGTAAACACTAACCAGAAACATGACAACAGGCAAGGAATCTGGTTTTTTCTTTTTAGTTAGACAAATAATCGACAGAAGTGGTGACAGAGAGTTAACATAATTTCAAAGGATAGGTAGACTATCCCTACTATCGTGAGAGTAGAGCCAAGACAGACCATGTAAGGTCAGGGACTAATGGAGCATAGCCCTAATGTCCAATTGAGAACATTTCCAAGTTAAAACAGTTTAGTGGAAAGGTAGGACACAAGCTCTGGCCTTTCCTGGGATCTCAGGAGAGCAGTGGGTATAGAGCACAGGCTGCTTCAGAGAAGCCTTTGCTTCCTCCTGCATTACTTCAGAGCTCTTAGGAGAGGAGAGACTAATCCATCTCTGGAACCAAAGTCAGCGTTACACTGACCATTACCTCAAACAAAATGTCCCAGCATTATTTATAATTACACATTTTAGAGATGTTCTTTCTTTCCCATGGCCTCTTCAAAAGCTAAAACCCATAACATCTCATAAAAAGCTAGCATAAACTTAAGAACAAACACAACTACCAACAGTTTATAACATCTCAGAGATGAAGAAAGAAAGAAAGGGGATGAGAAAAAAAGCAAAACATGCTTTCGGGAAAATCGCCCTAACATTTACATCTGGTCAGGAGAAACAATAATCGCTCTCCAGTTCCAGAGCTGTATGACATAGGAGCCAAAGTGGTAGGATCTACCCAGCCCTTCCTTTCCTGTCCATGAAAGAGTGTGTTTGTCAAACAAATAGAAAATCGTCTATCCTCATCTACTTCAAAGCAGTATTGCTAAGGCTGATCGTACAAGCATATATAAATGTATATTATAACTTCTGTTTATAGCAGGGAGGAATCGTTTTAAATATATCAGGGTTTTGCGTATGCATCTGTTGTGAAGGTCAGTCACATATTTTTATAAATTTTAAGACCTCCTCTGCTAATTACAAATTGTTAAAACACTTGAAAATGACGAGTGAGCCTCTCTCACCTAACAAAACAAAAGGCTTTTGAAACTAGGCACGGGTCTAGAGAGCCAAACACATCTCCGTAGACAGAAGAATCCTAGTGGCCTTACTGAATGTACACAGCACAAACCCATTAGGGGGAAAAAAAGGAAAGCTTTGCCAACAGACAGGTTTGAATATCTTAAATCCTGAATATAGCAGTTGATTTAGTACCAAAGTCTAATCGTAGCAGTAGGAGTAAACTAATTGTTGTGCTATACTGCACGCCAGACATGGTACGGCCTTTGCCTTCTTGAACTCTCAGCCTCTGTGATGACCCATAAAAGGCCTGCACAAGACTCAAACCAGTCACTTCCTCTAAGGCTGCTCTCTTCCCCAGGGATTGGACAGTTGACAGTTCCCGGGCACCCCATCCATTCCTGAGAATGTATAGACAGTCAACAGTTGTTGGGAAAGAAGCATTTTCTTCAGTGACGTAGCCACTTCTAAGTTTTCCATGCTCCTATAAATAACCATAATTAAACACATACTAAACTAGAGTTGAGTAAAATCTGTTCTTTGGTTTGTCATTGGTGCCCTATCAGGTGAATAGACATTTGTTCATCTCCCCCAGGAAAAGTTCAGAAAGCATGTTTTAGGAAATGAGACAAAGGCAAATATAGAAAGAATAAGAGTAGTCATCAATGCTTAGCAACATCCTAGACATCTGTCCAAGCTGTGGGTCTGTCTCAACAACAGTAAGGCTCAGTATATGCAAAGGCGCCGAAGATGGCTGGGAAAGCAGTTGTGTTCATCATGCTCTCTACTGCAGTGATTCTTTTGATGTTGGTCTTGGCTCTTTAATCTTTCTTTTTCTCCTTCAGCCCTCACTGGAATGATAATGACATGAGAAGGGCAAGTGCAGATAAATAAATGTGGTTTTTTTCAGTCATGACTGCTACCCTCTAATAGCATGCCCCGTCCTCTTCCGGGCATCCAGGAAGGAGAAATTGAGCTTCCATGGAGAATGAAGCCATAGCTCCAACTTAGCGTATAGAGGAGTGAATGAGTAGTAAGCATACTGTTACTGAAACAAGTGAGTTTCTACTGGTTCTCCTATTTCCTCTCTTTTTTCCAAACTGAGTAGAGTTATTGTGGTAACTCCCCTGTGCTTCTGAACCTGCGTGCACATGCCTAAGACCTGGGGTAAGGCCAGAAAGAAACCAGGACTCGCATCCAGAAAACCCAGCTCCTTTGTAGTAACTTCTGCCTGTTTTGATTTGTGTTTTCTCAAAATGTGTTTCCGTTCCCAGACATTGATGTCCTGGGTATCTTTAGGTCATAACAAAGTCGGGATTGATGGGTACAGCAAATACAGCAGAATCCAGAGCATTTGTGATCAATCGGATCTGTAGGCAGACCCCAGATTGTTATAGTCCCTGTATAATTCATGTGGGCTCTTACCCTAAGAAGGCAGGGTTAACTGAGAATTTTGAGAGCAGTGATACATGTTCTAAGTTTGAATCTTTGAATCTTGGTGACAGTGGAATTAGAACTGGGGCCAACTTTATGAGGGTCCAGCCTGTACTGCTGTACAAGCCCCCCACCTCCCGCTTGGAAGCACCCCAGTACTCAATGTAATGCATCGCTGTGGCTGTCTTGAAATCCTTAATAATTTCTAATAAAGGCCCCACATTTTCCATTTAGCCCAGAGCACTACAAATTGTGTAGCAGGTCCTGTCCGCCTGGAATTTATCTTTCCCTGGCATGCCAACTGGAGGTATCAGTCACATTCTTCTCTTACTGAAAACGAGCCCTTCTTTTGATTCCTCAGAAGCTTATTCCGCTGTTAAAACTCTTTGAAGATTCCTCTCCCAGTTATGTGGTTCAAAGACCCCATCTTCCTTCCTTCCTCCACATACCTCAAGATGATTGTGATCAAGGTGCTCTCATTTTATAATCAAAAGCTCTGAGGTTCTCTTAGCCAAGGTGTTCGTTTGGTTGGTTGGTTGGTTGCTTGGTTGGTTCATTGGTTTGTTTTTGAGGATTGAGGTGTTTGTTATTTGTTTTGCTAAAGACTAGCACCTGGAGAAATAGTTATTTCATGGTTGTAAAGTGTTTGCCCTGTACTGTAGTTATTCAGCCATCAGACTGAAAACTTAAAAACTACATCTAGCACTCAGCTCATCTTACCTGTGGTATTTCTTAGCCATCATGTAATCAGATACATCAGTCTTATGAAAACAAGTTGATCTTCTAGTCCTGGCCTTGGGCTTCAGCCCTCCCAGCTCCATGCCTCCACGCGTTCTCTGTCGTCCTCCTTGTCCCTCCTGCCTCAGCAATTATCAGGCCCCTCCCTCATCGTTCTCACTAAATAATAATAATAATGGTGTTGTTAGGGGAGTTCTTTCTTTGGCCTAGTGAGAATACTTTTTGCTGAGTGTGAGAAAAGACAGCAGTCCCTGCCTCTACCTTGGTGTGTGTGAATTACAGAACCATAAAGTCTGGACCAGACCCAACAAGATGCAGGAGCCTCTTCAACAGTAACAGCCTTCTCAGAATACTCCAGACCTCCTAACTTCCAGTCAAGTGTACTTTGCATTTCCCTGGGGAGGGAAAGGTGGGTTGTCCACATTCCTGAAACATAATGTACATATACCTGGTTCCTAACCTCTTCCCAAACATCCATAACTGAGAGGAGAAGAAATTAGTTATCAACCTTGGGGAGAGACCCCGGGGCATCAGAAGCCTCCTAAACACTTGCTCTCACTAATAATGCCCAGGGTTGCTGGAGGGTCCAGACTGGTGCTGACCTAACACAAAGCTGGGTTCACTGACTGCAGAGCTAGGCAGAGCTGCTTCTTCTCTCTGGCCTAGCCCCTTCTACATCACCTCTTCACAGAGTGGTCTCTCTCCTCTAGAAAAGGAAAGAAAGTGGGAGGACTCTAACAGAGAGATGCTAGGCAAGGTAGTTTTTTCATGTTTAATACAGAATTGGATTTACCTGCCCTTCCCTGAAGTTTGCAAGCTTTTAAATGATGGCTGACTTCCTGGCTAGCTAGAACAACACAACCAAGACAATAATAGAAGTCCAAAGACATAGCTGACAGATAAACTGTAGCTTCCCCAGTGAGGTTTTCCATTGTTCACCAGATCCAGATAAGCCTCCACTGAAAATGCAATGAATACTTAAGTCCTTTCTGGTCTTGACCACCCCTGAACCCTCTCCTTTGCCAGCAGAGCCCAGGGTCCTGTGTTAATCTGATCCCCTCCTTCAACTTCCCTTGTTCCCAAATTGCCTCTATCCCTCCCCCAATTTCAATTCAGAACTTCCTTCCACTGCTGTAATTGTTGGGGTTGAAGTAGTCAAAGCTTCAAGATGTGAGTGGCTTAACCACACAATAGGATGTTTGCATTTCAAAAGTGCTGCAAATTAAAATGTACTTCACTAACAAGGGGCATCTCGGGCATCTTGCCTAAGGTGGGTGGTTGTTCCTTCTGAGCTAAGGTAGACTGCCCAGAAACAGCCATGTTCTTCAGTGGGAGCAGATGTGCTTACTTCACCCTATTTCACTGTAAACGCAGATAGGATGTAAGTTCAGAAAAGCAAACTTTTTCCCAGGAAGAGAGAAAGAGAAAATGTAGGTCTACATGGTAAATAATCAAACCCAGGATGGTTGCTGAGGGTCTCCCATGAAAAATAAGGCACAATACTACTTAGTTTTACATGAAAATACGTTTGTACTTTAGATAGCCAAGGCCTTAGTAGGTAAGGCTCTATGCATAGTGCAAATAATTTTAAAACCTAAAGACTTTGTCAAGACTCTGGCCTCCAGTAAACTGTGAGCATTTCACCGATTTGAAAGTCCCTTTGGCGGTCCTGTTCACATCTGAGAGTGTGATGACTCAGGGAGAATCCAGCTTTTCTTCAGGGTCATCAAATTTAGCAGTAGAACTGAATTTGGGGCCCATGAGCTTGTAAAACCATCTAGATTTCCTCCATAGTTATAGGCACTGCTAAGAGGAAGCCGGCCTTCCCTTCTAGTCTTTTCTTTCCTCTAGTTGTTGTTCCTGCAATTCCAGAGGAGTGTTAGCATGAGAATTAAAGGGAGACTGTGGGGCATTAGGGGAACATTAGCAACTATTGAAAAGACATTTTGACCTATTTCTGTAGTTATCAATGTAATAGTATTTGTTGCCAGGAAATGCACCATTGGCGCTGGGAGGTTGGATTGCACTAGCAGCCTGTTCTCAGAGGCCCTCCAGTTACAGGAGGTGGTAATTCTAGTTAATAAAAGGGTGAACTTCAAACACATTTTAACCAAATCAAATTGTAGCAGGAAATATCGTATTACTGATGTTCAGGCCGACTCACAGCTGGTAACATTAGTCAGTATATAGGCCCAAATTCTGACTTTTCAGCGTTTTCAAATGCATTTCTGGCAGCCAGAGAGTTCCCCAGGCACATTGTTATGGAGGAATAGGAGATTTTTAACTAATGTAAGAGCTGGGATAAATGAATTTTTTTATATTCTCATTGGACTTTTTATAAGATTGTCAGATATTCAAATAATATGTAGCCAAGCCAAACTTCAGGTGGCTGATAGGAAATCTAGAGCCAGGAGGGTTTTTTTTTTTTTTTTAATTTTTTTTTTTTGTTTTGTTTTTTTTCCATGACATGTTGGCAAATGATAAAAGCGATTCACTCTGCTAACCAGAGATGCTGGGCAGAATTCCCCCAACACTGATTTCATGCCATGAAAAGCACATGGAGTCTGGCCTGGCAAGGCACAGCGTGCAGCACTGGCTTTGTGTCCTGGGGCTCACATTTGAATCCCAGCTTAGCCCCTACTGGTTCTGTGGCTGAGGAAGGTCACCTAACCTGTGAACCTTAGGATCTCCTTATAGAAAATGGGCACTGTATCTGCCATCCGTCGTTTCAGGTAGCAGAGAGAGATCCACATGTGAAAACCGTGTCAGGCAGGTGCCAAAGTGCTCAAAGGTGGTGGGAGTTATCTTCTTCCATTTTGCTTTGAAAACTTATTTTAAAGGAATTATCTTTCCCAACAAAACATATGTTTAGTATGATGTAAACACTACAGCCTACCCCGAAGGCTGATCAGGTCATCAGCTCAGTCGTATGAGTGAAGAGCAAGCCTGGATACCCCTTTAGTGGTTGGTACTGGGTTCATGCAATTAGAACACAGAGAAAAATATAATCAAGGCAACTAGCCCCATGATAACACAGCGCATAACTCCCCGGAACCCCGCATTTGTCTTCGCTTGCCCTACTCCACTGAATTGGGAGACTGTCAGGCACCTTTCTGTGGATTGTCTCTTGTCTGCATTCATTTTTCTAAACTTTTTCTATGTAGTTGTATCTCCATTTTCACAGAGTTTAATTCTGATCTGGTTCGCCTACACTTTTGATGCTTTAAAAGCTTTCCATTGTGGGCAGATTGTCTCAAATACTGTTTTTGAGGGTGGAAAAAGAAAATTCTGCCCAAATGTCAGCACCATGGAATCAAAGAAACAGTAGTTTTGTTTGTTTGTTTGTTTGTTTGTTTTCAGTTGCATTCTCTGAGGATCCAGACAACCTTGAATTCTTTACAAAAGCATATCAATAATGCCATCCTCCCTTCTTACACTCGTGCTCTTGAATGTGCATTTGCACACACACACGCGCACACACGCACACACACACAGGGTGGGGGGATTGTTCTTCAAGATGTAGAGAAACAAAATGTTCAAAAGGAATAAAAACCAAAAAGTAGCATTATTCTATTAAAAAAAAAAAAAAAAGCAGAACTGGAAGCCGGGACGTCTGAATTCTGTTTCTGCCCTCCTTGTTTGGATCTCAGCCTGTTCCCCTCCCCAACTCCACTGATGTTACCTCCAGGGAGCATGGATTATCACTCATTCGCTTAGGGCATATCTGGGGGAAATTCATTTGTTACTATTTTGAAAGACACTTTGATACCTGTACTAAGGGCACTTCACGTGGGCAAAGTATTTGCCTCATTTGAAAAGATGAAGACCTGAATTATTCCTCCCATCACTCTTCAATGGGTAAAAGAATGAACTTTTCACACTAGCACAGGAAGAAAACGATGTCATTAGAATGCCAACTTCTAACATGGTATTAGAAATTGTATAAATATCTATACTTGATGCAGACACACTAGCCTTGGCTGGCTTCAAGTGACTCTCACCGTTATCCACACCTGCCATCGGTAAACATTACACACGGCCAGCATACTATGAGAGGGCCTCTGGGTGTGGTGTGTATCTCTCCTATACAGCCCCCCATGTGCACTGATGGTTAGTTAGCATAAAGCTGGATACAGGTCCCTTCCTTTTTGTGCATTGACCCAATTAGTATGTCTGCCAAAAGGCTGTTCCATAACCAGGAGGGCATACTTCTTCTGGACATTTAAAGTTTTTATTTATATGTCATACATGACACTGATTGTGCCCTGCCCTATTTAGGGAGCATGTGGATCTATCTTATGCCAAAGAAACACAGTTGTTACTCCCTAGAATGTGTCAACAGACGTGGGAGGTAAAGGCTGGAGAGATGGCTCAGTGGTTAAGAGCACTCGCTGCTCTTGCAGAGGACCGGGGTTCAGATGCTAGCACCCATGTCAGGCAGCTCACAACTATCTCTAACTCCAACTGTAGGGATTCAGAAACCTCTGCAGGCACATACACACACATGTGCACTTACCCAGATAGACACACACACACACACACACACACACACACACACACACACAAATTAAAATAATAAAAATAAATATTTTTTAAAAGTAAAAGATATATTTTAAATGTGATTTGAATAAATGAAATTATTAAGGATGGCATGTGAATTTGGGGCAGTAAATTGCCTTTTCTGAACTCCATAAATGCCTACCCAGAAGCTAGGCCACAGAGATCATCATTCAGTTATATCTGTAAAGTGTCAGGATTTCATTTCCAATAGCTTAAAAGCTGCCCTTCCTTCCCACTATCACATGCTTTGTTTCTCTTTTGCTTGGGCTTTGCTGTGTTGCTCAAACTAGCCTTGCATACCTAGACTCATGCAGTCACCCTGCCTCAGCCTCCTGAGTAGCTGGAATCACAGCTACTGTGCTAAGCATCCTTCCCCACTCTTGATATTTACACATAGTAGTTTTTAAATGAATGGTTATTGGTTTATTAATTAAAATCAAATAGTAAAGCAGAGATTTCTCCATTTCTTTTCATTAATTTAATTATGGTGAGTCTCAACTACCTCTTTGCCTTCAGACTTTGTCTATCCCATAACACAGAGACCCTAGGATTTTAACTTGAGCTCAGAAATAGTCTTGAGTTACAATTTGCCTCCTCCTCAGGATTCTCACAGAACAGATGAAAATTTACTTTTTCCTGGTGGGACACGGGTCTTCTCTTTTTCATGGGGCTGTTGAATAGTTGAATGACATAACTCTCTGTATTAAAAACCTTTGATTCCTAGAAAAAAATACATCAGGCCACAGCTCCAGAATGAGGGAGCTTTGGCAGCCCCCACACAAATCATTTTGCACATCCTACAGGTCAGACTTACAAGTGAAGGTTTATCCCTCCAGGCTTTTAGGATAGGTGCAGACAGTCTGTAATGCCAGCCATTAACTGTGACCTCAGTCCAAGTGAAGCAGCTGATTTAAGCGCAGAAGCCTCACGGTTCCTCTGCAGCCTGACTGAATTCCATCTGCACGAAGTGATCTGGAGTGGCTACCCTGGTACAGAGTCACAGGAAGCGATACAGCAAAGAATTCCAAACCAGACACATTATTCTGATTTGTCTTAAGCTCGTCCTCCACTTGCCTGTCTAGCAGCAAGCTAGGAAAGCCAATCTCTCCTCAGCTAGCATTCTGTTGAGTCATGTTTACTGTCCCCCCTCAAAAAGGTTCCAAAAGCAAATGCAAGAGGTTGCCGAATGCAGGGACATGTGGCGTACGCACTACTGAAGTGAGAGGCATAGCATGCACCTGCCTTGTGGCTGTGGCGGGCCATCTTGACTACGCCATGCCACAAGTTAGCATTTTGGATGAGCAATTGCCATTCTGTTGTTTTCTTCTCAACACATGGTGTTCAAAAACAGTTAAAAGAAAACTGTACCCATTTGCTCATCCCAGAAATCTAAAATTTCAAAGACGCATGCCAAACTAATTTTCACATAATATTTTCCAAGCTTTTTCTATGCACTGAGAAATGATACCTCACTTTTTGAACTCTTGGTGTCCTGGCCTGGGGTAAATGGGTGCAGTTTCTCTTTAAATGGCATTGAACATATCAAAGCAGGATTATATCTGTCACTGTCTTTTTTTTTTTTTTTTTTCTAATGGAATCAAAATCCTTCAGGGAGTGTCCCAAATCCACATTAATGTCTTTGAGTGCTAATGTCTCCGCTGGGACTTTCACATTAGCAAAATACAAGTGTGTGGTTCCCCTGTGCTGTCTGTTTTAGAAAGAGATAAACTAGGCATCTCCTTCTCCATGGCCTTCAGCGAGTCCACGCACCATGGTAGGAGAGACGTGCCTGCTCTCCCATATCTCTCCCTTGTGCAGTTTTCCCAAAAAGTCTCTGCGAGGCCTGTTTCCAACATGGGGCGAATCTGTGGAATGCCAACTGTGAATTTAATCAAGAAGGCTACACTGCATATCCACCAGTCCTTTTCTTTTTTATCTCTGTTCTAATTGTGGAAAACGTTTGCAAATACCCAAGGTCACGGGGCATGGCTGTTGACATTTTTGTCATTAATATTAGGGTATCGGTCATTTTTCCATTTAATTGCCAGAGGGTAGTGTGTCATCTTCTTCACTCCCTTTTTTTGTCTCTTTAGCAAAGAAATTGGAATTTCTTTTTTTTTTTTTTTATCAACTCCTGATTATTAGTGTCAACGTCCTAAAATGATGTCATAAGTAGATAATAATAAAAATAATAGGTTCTAACACACTGATAAATAAATAATATAGTCTTAAAATTATATTTAATCTTAAAATGGACCTTTTACATGCACTTAAATATATTCTGGAAATTTGTGGCATTTCTTTGTTGTTGTTTTGTTTTGGTATTTTGTTTTTTGAGGCAGGGTTATACTACCTATCCAAGCCTGGCCTTGAACTCACTATGTAGCCTAAGATGGCAATGAATTCACAACAATCCTCTTACCCCAGACTCTCAAGGGATTGGATCACAGGCCTGTACCACCACATGGTATAGGTGTTCCTTGGATAATTGTTCTCATACGCTGTAGGGAAGGGACTAGATGCTGTATGGAAGCAGCCTCGAGCCCCAGTCCAGATTTTGTCTTGTTGTTGTTGTTGTTTGGGGTTAGGGTTTATTTGTTTTTTGTTTGTTTGTTTTTGTTTTTTGAGACAGGGTTTCTCTGTTGTAACTCTGGCTGTCCTGGAACTCACTCTGTAGACCAGGCTGGCCTTGAACTCTGAGAGAACTGCCTGCCTCTGCCTCCTGAGTGCCAGGATTGAAGGTGTGTGCCACCACTGCTCAGCCCGTTTCCTTTTTTTAGCCCTAGAGGACTCAGCTGTAGCCCCAAGTGGGACATCTGTCATGGCTGGAGCCCAGGGGACAACAGTTGGGACTGTTGGGAAGTGCTTTGCTTTTCCATTCTGGAGCATTCTGAGGGCTACACTCCTTTCTTTTCCTTCTACCCTTTTTCTGTCCTTTCTGCCTTCTTCTATATCCTTGTGAGTTTTTTTTTTTTTTTCCTTTCTTTCCTTTCCTGCAAGGAACTAGATGAGGACATTTGAAACTGGCATTTTGTGTTATGTGTGGAGGGGCACATGAGTGCAGTCAGTCTCTGAGCACCACGCCTACCCCCAAGGCAGGGGATCCGAGGATTACTCTAGATGACCTCTCTCTGAAGGCCTTCACATGTGGAAGAAACCTCAGATATTTTGCTTTTTTTACAGTTTGCAAAAGACAGGGTAAGTAGATAAGGTGAAAATGTTCACCCTGCATGGTACAAGCTATGAGCTCATCTTTAAATATTTTTGAGATCAAACCCCTACTTACTGGTATTGAATTCAGAAATTGACTAGGCCAATTTTCGCAGGCTTGGCACAGGATTTCTGGTACAGGTTTTGGAGATTTTTCTTTCTTTCTTTTTTTTGCTTGCTTGCTTGCTTGTCCTTAAGCATTGATTGCATGATAACTTTGTAGTGTTGGGTAATATCTAATGGGGGAAAAAAACAACCTTTTAAACATGAGTTATTTGAATTTTCTACATTAATACTCCAATGGGTAGGTCTGATGTTAGAGTGTTCATACTAGCAGGTTTAAATGGTGAGATGGCTGCAAATATGTGTTTATACTCAGTGCTAACTTCTGCTCTCAATTAGCATTGTGAAATAGATGCTCACTTAAAAGGTCACCAGTTGTATTTATAATTTTTTTTCATCTTTGGGTTTCCTCTTTAGTAGACTTTGGCAAAGAATATAAGCTATGTGGGTCAAACGTTGATCCAAATGTGAGTGCCATAAATTGCCCTTTAGATTTGTGGGTCTAACCAAAGTGCAGTCTCACCACGCTGTGGCTTCTTTGCCTGAAGAAAGGGAAGTAACCATTTCTGCTCAGAACGGTCTTTATGAGGATTAAATGAGGTGCATGTGTACCAACTCATGGCACCTGAAACGAGGTGGGCTCGGGTGCTGTTCTATCCTTTCCTCCCTTGAGGGATGCTTGGAGAATATGGTCCTGCCTTTGGTCTCTCAGGTTTACCACTAGTAATTTTTCTCATTAACAAGACTGAGTTAATGATACTTATTAGGTTTTAGCCGCTGCACTTTTGTTGACTACAAGGAAGCCATTGTTCTCTGGCATACATATACTTTAGAATAGCTGGAAGCAAACTGACTTGGAGACTGGACACAACCAGGTTCCTGCTTTATCCCTAGTGTTACTCTCATCTTGACCTAGATTCCCAGGGCAGAAGAGTAACAGAGCTGCAAGTCCCCAAAAGCTCTGATCTGGAGCTCCAGGGGCCGAGGGGAGGTGGGGGGCGGTGGATCTGGGGTAGGTTCTGAGGCACATCAAATCCACAGAACAGCTGGGAACAGTGGCTTAGCTTTTAGATCTGAGGTACCAGAGACTTCCCAGATCATTTCCAGTGAGTCAAATCTAAGCACAGTTTATGCCTTCTCTAGTGAAACAAAAGTAATGATCATGACAAGTATCAATCCACTAGAAATTAATTATCGATAGCTATTTGAAGAAGTTATAGTGTAGATATAAAACAAGTAGATTATAAACTCTGATTAGGCAAAACAGAAACTGTCTAATTGTGTGCTTTTGCTTTCATAATACTTGCACAAGTTGGGGCTCAACAAATGTTTGTTGAATGGACAAATGTATTTAGTCAGCAACTCCTGATAATGACAGTTATAACTCAGTTTCCAATGTTTGCTGCCCCAGAATCTATTCTTATACATATACATATGTATCTACATATCTCTCCTCTACATATTTGTGTATGTGTATGAATGTATACTGTTTTCCTTAGGGGAATGCAAACATAATTGTTTAAATATGAGGCCATAAGGGACTCAGTTCAGCTGGGTCCTTGATAACTTCAAATCGCTCTTTGAACTCTGCTGCTGAAATTGCCAGCAGCATAACTACCTCTCTGACCATTGGCAAGTCCTCAGTTTCCTCATTACGAAATGGCTAGATGATCACTACCTTTGGAAACCCTTTCAACTCCAGAATTCCATTCATTCACCCTACTGAGAAGTAGCATGTGCTTCTGAGAAGAGAGCTGTTGCTGAACATAGTACACGCTTTTCCTTACTGTGAGATCACAATAAGAGCCCACTAAGAAGTTGGGAACTAATACTGGTTTTGTGCTTTGGGGGTGGGCGGGGGGTGGTGAGAGAGCACTGTATATGTTTACATACCTGGGTTCATGCAAGAATGTATATGATGATGTCAATTATCTTCTTTGATTTTTCTCCACCTTATTTTTAGACAGAGCCTCTCACTGACCTCAGAACTAGCCCATTAGGCTAAGCTCATTGGCCAATGAGCTCCAGGGATCCTCTAGTCATTGGGTTGCAGATGTGCTGCATACAGCTTTTATATGAGTGTTGGTTATCTGAAGTCAGGTCCTCGTGCTTGTGCAGCAAGCACCTTACGACCAAGTCGTATGCCCAGCTTTCAGATGGATGTGTGTGTGTGTGTGTGTGTGTGTGTGTGTGTGTGTGTAGGGGTACATATGTGTGTACATTGTATGCACATGTATATTCAGGTACACTCACTTATGCATGCATGTGTTGAGGTCAGAGGTTATCATCAGGTGTCCTCCGTTGCACTGCACCTTATTTTCCATATTTTATCTGTCTATTTATTGGGGGACACCTGTGCCAAGGTGTGAGAGATGGGATAATAGAACAACTTTCGAGAGTTGGTTCTCGCCTTCCACCATGTGGGTGTCTCTCAGGGATCAAACTCAGGTCATCAGACTTGGAAACAGATACCATCTCAATGAGCCATCTCTCTGGACAACTCCTCATTTTTTTAGACAAGGGTCCCTCAGCATTTTGGCTTGACTAGCTAGACAGCAAGCCTTGGAATCCACCAACATCAGAGCTGAGGCTATAGGTGCACGCCATGAGAAGAATGAGATCCTAACCAAGGTCCTTGCTCTGGTCTCCCATGGGGCAGCACTTCTGTGGTGAAAATGAGATTGCCAGTCCCTAGCCAGCGTCTGGATTCAAAGGATGTGCTAGACGCTGGTGGCAGTGGATTTCAGTCACCTCACATGTCCAGAGTCATTCCTTTCTGGGGGCTTGTCTTTTCCCTTTTAAAGCCTGCATATTTAATGCTGTGTCTGATAGAGCCTGATTGTCTCCGTCATGAAAAGGTTTTTATGTCATTAATATGCTGATTTGGTTCATGAAACAGAGAGTAAACTGCCAGTATGGTTCAGTGCCGGGGTTGCTCCTCTTTCTCTTCTTTTTACAAGGAGAAAAAAGACACTAAATTGTGCATTTTGGATTATCTTTTTCTCCTTTTACATTTGAATTTGAAAATCCTCCTTAAAGGAACAATTCTGAAAGTTTCCATTTCAAAATGTGCCTTTGGATATAATATTTATACTCCCCGTGCTAGATGACTTTATGGCTTTGGGCAGCTCTTCCTTTTAGCTTTCATGAGTATGCTGTGCCCTGGCCTTCCCTCGGAGTCACTATGGCATCCAAAGGATACTGACCACCCTGGATATTTTGATAACCAAATAAGTCCTCTGCCTCTGTTGCCTTCCCTCTCTCCCAACTGCCCCCCATCCCCCACATACACCTTCCTGAAGAAGAGCCTTAACATTTAATCTCTTTATGATAAAATTCAGTGAACATCCAAGCACTGGATTGTGATGCGTGCTAAGGGGAAGACTCAGAAAACACACAGCAGTCTCCTGGTGGAGACCACTTTACAATGTAAACGGCCAGCCCTTTGGGGAAGCCAGTCTCCCACATGTGAATGAAGAGGAACAGAGGTGTTGCTTCCTCTGCGTCAGGACCTCCTCCTCCCTGGTCCACAGCACAGTCCTGCTCTTGCTTAATTAATCCATTAAGGTCTATCTTAACCCTAGTCGGTAATAATGGAGGGGCTCACCGGAGCCATCTAGAAGGGGGGAAATTAGATGGATAATGATTTTTGTGCTGATGATGTGTTCTGTCTTTTTATATAGTTGATCCCATGAGGGACATATTTCTTTGGTGTATTCCTGATGATGTTCTCAAGACAGATATATTGCAGAGGAATAAATCAGGCTATTAGACATTGCTAGTGTCTAATTCTTCATGTGTAAATTCAGTGTTTTAAAATCAAAGCTTTGTAAGAAATATTTTTATCAATGCAATAGTAAGCAAGGTGGTATGCTAAATTTGAGAAATTTTCATTCCAGTATTATTTTTACTGCACTCTGATGCTATTATGGAATATTTATGTTAACCGCCTTGTTCTGATTGCTCCCTCCTACACCAGTCAGTAAACTGTTTAAGAGGATTCCTCCTCAATCCAACTCAACAAGTGCTTACTGATACCTGAAGTATGCATAGCAGTTGACAGTTCTAAAATATCAGGCTTAAATGGCTTTATACAGCTTAAACTGTTAAAACAGAGCAGCTTGTTGTTTGTTTTAAACAGTCAGTTGAAATCAAGACTAAAGTTACTGGCCAATAATTGAATGGTATTGAGGGCCCGCCATATGTTTCCCTACCGTCATTAGTTTATAAGTAACTCCAATATACATTTAAAATGCACTGTGTTTCATAAATGCTGTGTAGAAAGGCAGACAGAGTAGTTCTCACCTTGATTTAGAGAGCTAGAGGTAATCATGGAAATCTCTGTGTACAGTGCAGTCTGAGTTGTAATTTGAATGAAGGGAAGATGTTCTTCAGCTGATGAGGGATTATTCCAAAGATGCAGGCTCATGGGAGAAAGCTTCAGAGGTGGAGAGAGAAGACTCTCCGAGGGGAGAAGCCAGAAGCAGTGGTGACTTACTAATTTTTTTTAAAGGTGGGCCCAGGTGGCTCCAGCTAAAGACAGGTTAGAAGAACAAACAAGCTTGCAGGGGACTTTGAGTACAGGGAGTCTGGAATTCACAACTGAGGCAAAGTAGCCAGAAAACCCACCGGAGGACTGACGACCAAGGACAATCAAAGGATATGGGTTAGGGTAAGGAGTTAATTTCTATATCCTAGCTAGAGTGTGATCAGAGCCAGCCAAGGACAATAGTGGAAGAGTATATTTTAGTTAAGAAATTAAAAGTCTAAGAAACTTTCTAGATTTGGTATCTGCCCATACAGAAGTGGCATCTCTTTTAAAATGTGAATCTTCAGCAATAGATTGGGCTCCTGGATGTGGCATGGACTGTGCTTATACATAATATAACTAGCAGAATAGTTTCAAAATAAAGACAAGGATGGTCCTCATTACGTAGAATTTGAGGTGTTAGCAGGACAGCCATTCTGAAAAGGAGGTGTTAACCAAGGGAACTTAGTTAACCTACCTAGGCTATGAGAAAAGGTGAAGTAAAATGAATCTTTCAAATGCATGAGTCTAAGGAGAAAAGCCCGGGTCCTAAAATGGTCTGAGTGATGGCACACTCAGGAGATACTAAAGGGGAACTATTATCGAAAGAAGACTAGACTCCAGGAGCCAAAGACAGAGAAAGGAGCCATTTTAAGCTTTTTAGAGAGCAAAGAAGACGAAGACTAGGAAAGAGGAAGAAGAGGAAAGAGACAGACAGACAGACTAGTAAGGACCTTATAGTGTCAACTCATCTGCCACCCAAACTGTATTGGAAGAAAAGGAAGCCTACAAAGCAGAAGTGGTGGCTTGGTCCAAGAAAGTACAGCAACTTACAGAAAGGCCGGGCTGTGAGGTCGGAGCCTTTGATCATAGTAAGTGGTCCTTCCACCGTGCCTTCCTGCCTCTGTGAAGAATGCCGGAAGCCGCTCACACACATCACAAGTAAAGCAAAGGACCGAAACTGAGTAGAAAAGGCTAATACAAACTATAAGCATTTCTGCCCCCTCTGGTCTCCTTAACGAGGTATTCACCATGCTGGTAGCGATGATTACTTGTCTCTCTGTGCATCTTTTCCTCTCCTGAATCCATTGCTGAGAGCCGGGGAGAAATATTAAAATCCCTACCACTGCAGGCAGGATGATTAGCGGGATAGTAAATGGTTTCAAGTAAGCCAGAGATTCCTTTATTACTTGCTAGTATCCAAAGCACATGTGTAAGAGGATACTGACAAACACAGCTATATAGTTTTGCAACTGTTTTCAACTTAATACCAAGGAAAACACAAGAGTACTTGTTCAATAAAAATAATTTCAAGTGAGCCTTGGCTTAGTGGATTTAAAAGGAGAAAGAATGAAACTGGAGGCTCTCTTGCTGTAATCAAAACTGAGAAACTGGTTTGCTTTGGACCTTGACTGCCTTTCTTCAGCACCACAGTGCAAGGATTTGGCCAATCTGTGGTCTAGAAAATGTGCCATGCTTTGCTTGCGAACTATCATTAAGTTGGTCCCTTCGCTTCGGGAAGACCTCCTGGGTTTGCCTGGTGAGCACCATAAACTTGAGCCATACTAACTGTAACTGTGAGATCTTGCAGGGGATGAGAGAGGTGCTGTGCAACTGTGACATGTTGAAGGGGGCTCCCCTGCATAATGTGATCCCTGTCTTTAGGAATACAGCTTTGCTCCCATGTTAATACATTCTGGAAATTGCTCAAGAGGCAGCTTTGGCATTAGAATAGCAAGTTTCAAAGCAGTGAACGTCAGCACTTCTATTTCTCCTTCTTCTTGGCTTGCATTACGTGAAGTTGGAAGGACTAATTGGCTAAATGAAGGGACTCAGTGTCGCAGAGTTGAAATCCTGGCATGTAAATGGAGAGGTGGGGAGAGACTTAGCATGCATATCTATATGGCCTCCCTTTGTGAATTATCATAATAGAAATGGTTCTGCCCCTTCTGTAGTTTCCCTGAGAGATGAGTTGGGGTGTGAAGTCATGGCACAGAAATTCAGCACGCTCTGTATCTGTGGTTACTTGTATCTGTGTGCATTGCTTCCACTCTTAAATTGCATGTTTACCTACGGTTGCTGAATAATACATTGTCTTAAAAGATGTATCCCGAATTAAGGTTTTCATGTGACAATTAGAATATAGCTACATACAGCTGACTGCTGTTTTTAAAAATCAGTAAATGTCACTTGCAAAAGCAAACAGAGAAATCTCCTACTTGCTTCATAAAAGTTAGATTTGCTTCCTTGACCTCTACCAAGCATTTAGAAGGCCTGATCAATGAGAGACCAGGCAGTTCGTATGCCATTGACTCCCTGTGACAACAGTCAACATAGCATACAGGGTGGAGCAACCCTAGCCTCCCACACAGGCTGTCCATGACAGTATCTCAAAAGATGCCCCACCATTCATTCTGTAAGCTTCTGTGAAAAGCCACCGACTAAAACTCAGTTGGTACACCGAACCTGACTACTAATAGCACGTGACCTAAATTGTCACAGGCAAATGGGGACCAAATTTATTTCACACAATTTACAGCGGAGCATGGCAATGCTTTGTATGGCTTGGCTTCTGAATTATGCCAGGGCGTTAAATTCCTTGCACTCTCAAACCCTGTTTTAAAATGTTTGATCTGAGTTTCATGTACAGAGAATAGGGTAGGTAGCACATCATCTCACTGATGGCAATTACCAGATTACCTCACAATATTTGAGGCAAGGAAGGAAAGTTCTTCGGCCTTTGCTCAGAACCTTCTCTTCTAATCTTTTCCCATTTTTATGAGCTATGGGGCTCTGAATACCAAGACTGATATCACAAAAGGAAGTGGATTTAAGTTATACATTTGTAATCTCATTTTTGGCATTGAAAAAACAACAACAACACAGTCTTACTGTGTAGTTCTGACCTAGAATTCAGTCTTTGGACCAGGATGGCTTCAAACTCAAAGATCCACCTGCCTCCACCTCCCTAGTGTGCACCTTAAATGTGTCTGGCTGCATAATTTTATTTTTAAAAATCTGTTTTATACTTGGTGATGTTTGTGAAACCCAAGCCTGATACAGTTCACAGTATAAGTACCTTACAGACAGGATCTTTTTACATACACTGTTGATTGCTGATGAGATAATTTATAGTCACTAGATGCCATTTTATGAAATACTTGGGTTAAAATGTTCTGTAGAAGTGTAGTGCCGAAAGAGGAACTTAGGGGTTCATCTTCAAGCTGAGCAAGCATTAGTTGTTTCAATCAAATTTGAGGGTGCTGGATGTGGTTTAAAGAATCAATAATAAAATGCCACCCTTTGGCCTTAAACCATGGTGGAGGTGGATTTGCCTAGGGAATAATATTGGTATGGCTAAACCACAGCGGCCAAATGATAGAAAATGACCTTTCCACACTGGATTCTATCCAAGGGGGTGGGTGAAACATGCTTCCAACTCGTCATTGGTCAGACTGCTATAAAGGTCAAGGAGATTGACCCAACATATGTAATAGCATTTTTCCAGTGTCCTGTGCAATAATTTCATCACTTCCTCCTCAGTAAGTAAATAGGAATGCATAGACATCATTCTCCCCAAATAAGAAATGGGAAACACTGAGGCTGTGAAAGACTTGAGAACCTTGCTTAGAGCCATCTAAATAATCAGCAGAAGAAGCAGAAGCAGAAATGGGTTGGGGACCAGGATCAACAGAGTGTTATCTTCAGGACCAGGCAGAACAAGTTATAATCTCTTTAATTTTAATGCATTTTAGTCTCTAGGAGAAAAAAAAAATGCTACACAAATATGTGATTGTTTCATGTTTTCTCTGTAGATTTCTAGAAAGGGAGTTGCAGTTGAGGGTAGAATGTTTTTGCCCTTACAATCTTATCAGCTAAATTACCAGAAAATTCATATTCCATGTCAAACTCACATACAGTAAGTAATATCAGCTAGAAATTGTGCATAAAATGAATCATCTTGCTGTGTTGTGTGCGCCTCACATCAGACTAAAGTGGCTTTTGTAAGCTCTTACAGATTACTGCATAAAGTTCTACTTCACAGCCACAGGCTTATAGATCTTTGACACTAGGAAGGTGGCAGCAGCTATTCCAAAGGGGCCTCTGCCTGTTTGTTTGTTTGTTGTTGTTTTGTTTTGTTTTTTGTTTTGTTGTGTTGTGTTTTTGTTTTTTGTCTAAGTATAGCTCTCATGTGAGCGCTATACCCACTGCAAGAAACCCCCACCCCCAGCATAGAGTCAAATGGGAAAGTCTTGCCATGTTTTAAGCCGAAGTTTGATGGTCTAAGTAAGATCTCTGCCTTCTAGACCCTGTTGTCATACCTGAGGGAGAGAGAGAGCAGATTCCAAGAGCAGAGACTTCCAAATGTTTTTTAACTTGAACATCGACCAGGACTCATAAGGGCTCCTTGTATGCCTTGCTGTAGAGTGAGCTTCAGTCACTCCACGGATGTGCAATAAGACTGGGCCAGAGATGAAGAGGGTTAGAAGCAGGGTATGTCAAGGAGATATGGACTTTAGAAGAGGGGAGTATTTTCTCTGAGAAAATATTCTACCAGACTCAAAGAGATTGTAACACACATACACACACGCGCGTGCACCCGAGCGCGCGCACACACACACACACACACACACACACACACACACACACTATAGTTTCTAAAGGACTTTTATGTCTTACTTTTTCTTTCTCCAAGAAATTAGCATTCAGAAAGTTCTATTTCCAACTATGTCCTGATGTGTGTCTAGATCAGGAGTGCATCTTTATGACTGGGTTATAAACCATCATAATAGTGAGGGGTTGAAATGGAATGCCTTCAAAAGATAACCTAGACCTACTGCAGGCTTAAAACTCTATTAGCCTAGCTATTAAAACGAGGAGGACAAACTGTTTCTTCCCTGGATACAAAAGCTGTTAGGCTACGGCATGACCTAGTACAAAAGTTTTCTGAATCTCTCTCCACTTTACAAAACGTCGGCTCATTGCTGCCGTCTGCAGTGAAGCTGTTTACAGCTCTGTGCTAAGTGGAAAGTTCAAATCAATTATTGTCCATTAGAGTTTAGGTATAACTGATGAAATATCCCCAGAGGAGTATTGTAAATGTATCAAGACGTCCTTCCCCATTATAGAAATGAGGACGCATAGTGAATTACTTACCTTCTCTCTTGCCCTTAATGCCTCTGAAAGGCTGCTGGGCAGACAGAGCTTCTCTTGTCTTGCTGGGATTTTGAGTGAGGACTTCACCATTTGGTGAACATGTGTCTTGAGCTGGCAGAAGTCTAGATTTCAGCTTACTTTCTACTCTTGCTTAACTTCCGTGTGGATATAAGAAACTAAAAAATGAAAGATTGAGACACTGTAAAAATTGATTAAAATAAGTTCCCTGGCAATCAAGTTCCCTTTGAATGGCTAATATCTTGCTAACAATCAAGCGAGAAAAGCTTTGACTAGGCTTTTAGCAAGTGACACTGAGAGTCAGTGCTGGGTGACTGTGCCAGGAGGCTCAAGCCTCGTACTGGTTCTTTACCTCAATCTTCTGCAGGACAGAAAAAGAGGCTCACTTATATATAACCTGTGGGGTGGAGGCTGGTTCCTCAGACTCTGCTATGTAGCTACAGGATCTAACAGTGATTTTCACCCGTAAAACCACAACCCAGAGGAAAGCAAAGAACTGTATGCAGTCTGCTCTAATGGGACTTGCTTTGGAAGTTGTCTTTGCTTATGGTCTTTCCTGTTGGTGCCCTGAGCAAGGGCACCAGTCTCCGTGCCCCAGAGACCCGAAGGCTGAAATGCATGGACTCTTCTTGTATTGGGAAGAATGGGTGTTGTTTCCTAGAGGGCTGTGATTTTTCAAACATCAGAAAAGTAATAGAGGAAGGTCAAAGAAACATTCTCCTGTGCCAACGATTCTTCCCTCTGTGCACAGGTGGAGGGACACCTTTTTTTATCCAGAGTTAGTCCTATTTGGATCCAATGGCTGCCCTGTGAGGAGGCTGCAGTTCTACCCTGACTATAGTCATAATGGGAATAAGATTTGTTAAATTAAATTGCAACACTGATTTCGTTGTGTTGAACACGAAGGAGAACTCCAAGATGTCTCTCTGCTGACAGCTCTGTCCGTGGTGCTAAGCAGTGGCTCTGTTTCCTGCTTGTGACCCATACCATTTGCCCTCAGCTCTCCTGGGGCTTCCATTCAGCTCTCTGTGGAGGCACCAGTGACTACAGGGTAAATCTAAGATGAAAACAGAGCTTCCAGAACATATATTAGATCACATTAGAGATCTTATTTTCTATTCTACCGCTTTCTTAGTCTATTTTTCTTCTTTTAGATTTTTTTTACTCTTATTTATCCATTGTATATGAGTATGTGCTCACATGCGCATGTGTGTATGAGTGTGGGTGCACCTTTGCTGTCATACACATGTGGAAGTCAGAGGACGACTTGCAGGAGTTGGTTCTCTCCTATCATGTAGGTTCTGGGGATTAGACTCAGGTTGTCGATTGTCAGTGGGCACCTTTACCCCCTGAATCATCCTGCTGGCTCTGGTTTCTTTGCAGTGGACCAGAAGTCCTTAGAGTATATTGTGGGTTGCCAAACCATTGCTTCTTTACCAAATAACTGACTGGGAAATTGTCACATGCTCAAAGGGAGCTGTCGTGTACACGTCCACTGTGGACCTCTTCCCATGAGATGTGCATCCGCTCATGCATCACCGGCTTCTAATGATCCATGGCATCTAAAGAATGAGTCAGTTTCTTTCTGCACAGTTGAGGAAAGGACCATTGGTTCTCAGCACTCAAGAGCCACGCATGCACTCCTCTTCATTCTACTTGGTTTATCAGTTGTTTGGGGAAAAAAAAAAAAAAAGAGGTTGTACAGTTGTTTCCTCTTGGTATTTTAGGAGACTTCTTTAACATGTTAACTATAGGGATAAAAATAGTGACTGAACTGTAAATCTTTTTGAAAAAATTAATATGATACAAGGACATGACAAAATGCTAAATGACTATGCAGATCTGTATCTCTCTTCACCGGAGGTGAAGCATCTGGATTCTGTACCTGAAAAAAAGCCTAAATATGACAGCACTAAATACAGGCTGAAGTACCAAATGTGGGTCTAGATTTATTTTCCTGCCCCGTTGCTGTGAAAGCATGTTTATTCAGCCCTCTCTCCCGGCAGCGTCTCTGCTCTGAAGCCCATTTTGCCTGCCCTCTTCTGAGTAACAGCCAACACACCCCCATAGATTACTGATATGCTTGCTCAGATTTAAGGAGCAGGGCTGATTTTCAAGTTTCTTCTAGCCATTATTTGTGTTCCAAATTATCTTCCTGCATCTGTATTAATTTTCTGTTTCCAAAAGTAAGCTCCATGTATTTCAAGGCAGCACAGTTGCTTTTTCACATTTTCCAGGGAACTGGTGTTTTTAATGTCATGTGAGGACAACATTACACAATGGATCTTTGGCAGGGACACACAGAAATGAATACCGTGTGCGAACAAACATTAAATGGCAGTCTTAATTACAGAGTTTGACTCTGTTGTTTTTAATGCCCTTCAATTTTATAATTTGATGGAAAATGCATCAACACAGCTATTTTCTTTCTACCCTAAATGATTAAGGATTGATATACCCCCAAACTGTAGTAGCTCCTTAGATCAGCTAATCAGGTAGGCCTTACATTTTATCCACTAGAGGGCAGTAGGGAAACACAGCCACGCCAACCAATATGTGCAACATATGGTCGATGTGGAAACATAGTAGCCATAGCATTCATGTGTATGAAAAATTCCCATTGCAGTGTTGCTTCACTTATAATTATACTGAAAGTAAACACTAATTCACAGACGGACTATGCATATTTCAACATACCCCTCTAGTGTTTTGTCTATTCTAGTTTAAAATATCCTGAGTAATGAAACTTACACTTCTTCCCTTGGGAAGATGTATCAAAACCCACTAGTTTTAGATGCCTTAAAAAAAAATAAACATATACTCAAGATCTATTAGTCTTCCTTAAAGTTCATTTAGATCTATTGCATACTCCATTTTTCCTTACAACAAAGCTAGTTGCGTTGTGCAGAGGCTGTTTACTGAGTCCCCATTGTGTGGAAGACATCACTTAGTGAGATGTCCACAGCTGGCAAGCATTGCAAGGCTCAGCTTGAATGATTTGCATGAGTCTAAGCTACAGAAGAAGCCCTTCCAAACCAAACATCAGAAAAAGATGTTGGCCTAAGTTCTAAAATGAGTGACATCCATAAAGCTGTCATAACAGGAAAAAGTTTAGTTGCACTTAGATTTCTGTATTGAAATTCAGAGTGCTGGAAATACATGGTGGCATCTCATATCACCCAGGGAACTGTGAGCTCTACAGCTAACCTGGCAGTGAGCTCATGCCAAGGAAAGGACCTGGATGCTTCCCAGTGAAGGCTGATCCTTTTGCAGCTAGGTCAGATTAGCCTAGAAGTTTAGAAACTATTCTCAGATTCCTCATACCTGTTTATGAAGCAGAGGATATATGGTTTGTGAATCCCAACAACAGTGTTCCTGCATCTGATTTTTACATTGACTCATTGGGTTCAGTCCCAGTGCCAGTACACGCCTTGCATGATGAGAAAGTAACCCAAGATCATCATCAGTTTATTCACACAAAGTCTGATTATTATGTTTCTGAACAGGGAGGATGAGGGGAAAAGCCAAGCCAAGGAAATTTCTGTAAGGCTGGAACTCACAATTACACTGTTATTAGAACATCCTTTGCCCCCACCTTCACAGTAGAGACACAGCAAGATTATTTGCTCTGTTGGGCCTTTTTCTCTGGAAGGGTTTCCATGAGGCTGTCCTGGTCTCCAAGGACAATCCCAAGTAGACATTCACGCAAGCAAGAATGTTCAGCCTCCAAGTACAGAATGGAGCTTGGCAGAAGTTCTAGGAGTGATACTGACTTCTCTTTGCTCTTTCACATCCTTTGAGCCAACATAGAACATAGCCTATTCTCCAGGAATAAAGGACTTTCTTTTGCCAATTAGGAGAGCAAGAATGTGCTTGCAGAGGCTGTCTTTCTTTAGGAAAAGAGTAGGGAAGGATACAGAATCTTCATGGGAATCTACACAACAATAGTCCAGACTTTCTATCACAAACAAAGCTTACATCTGAAATTTGTGTCACCTGTAATGAAATCCACAGGAGTATTTTATGTGGAAGTAATTAAGTGCAAATGTACAACAGCAATTTTTGTGTTTTTGTTTGTTTCAAAATACCAGAGGTGATTAGGCCATATTATGAACTAATTGCTTACTTAATTTATTTAAGTTGAAATGAGTTCTTGAGTTATACAGGGCCCAAAACAAGAACTCATTACTCCATTCTGCACACCCCTGAAAAGAACAACACAAAGACGTTAACGCCTTTATTTCATTATGTTCCAACACACCAATATGCTGAACACTGATGAGGACCCAAGTGGTCAAAACATCTGTGTTTGGTAAGAAAACAAAACAAATAAACGTTTCCCCCACCATTTACTTCTTCCGTTGATGTGCTGAAATTCAAAATGAATGGCCAAAGGTAATAAAATAGCATGCCTTTTTTTAGCACACTTTCCTATGGAAAGTTTAAACAACTCTTCAAACATATTTGAAAACAGTAAATAAATAACCTACAAAATTCAATATTTTCTTAAATTTGGAAGTAAACCACAGTCATTCCTGGGCTTGAGACTCTGTACACCAAGTTTCAAACCAAAGCATATTTTGGTATTTTGATGGTTGAGTTACAACCCCTGAGAAGAAGACCTGATTGTGTGCAGTGTGGACAGCTGCTCCTGGAACTACAACCAAGCTACTAAAATAAAGCCAGTGTTCACTTGTCACTGCTGACCAGGAGACATGAGTCTGTAGGTCTGTACTATAGGCAGGGAGGGGAGCTCTGTCAGAACTCTGTGATTGCCTTAGCCAGGTTCGAGAAAAGGAGAAAAGAGGAAACAATACACCCCAAAGCCAAAACCAAAACAAAACCCCAGATGGTAAAAGCAACTAAAGATACCAACAGTCTTCTGGGTTCTAATTTTCCGTTTCAATATTTTTAAGGTATTACTATGGAATTCTAATTAAGGTGTGTCTGACCACATTAGCTAAGTCGTTGGTGTTAGTAAGCATCTCTATACTTTTGTATGTTCCTTTTCTGCATGATTGTGATTATCTGAAGCAAAATTTATTGAAGGGTTTATTGCCACTTTAAGCTCTGTGCACCCCACACATTAGCAAAATACATGCAAATGCTTTGCAAACAGATAAAGGCTCAAGCTATAGTACTAGCTGACTTAATTGCCTCTCACCCCTCAAAGAATTGGGGTGACTGCAATAGAAGCAAACCTCTCTTTTCCCATGTGAAAAGTGAAGAAAATGAGTCTGTCATTTTCATGCCCCAGCTAGATGCTGTGAGCATTTGACAGGCTGGTAATATAATCTTAATAAACTCAGTGAGTTTGCTCATGATTAATTATCTCTTCTTGGAAGAGGATGCTAGGACGAGCACTCTCAGCTGATGTGAAAAGTACCAAATGGTCACCGTCTTGTCTCACGGCATAGCTGGTTCTAGCAATACCACAGTCTCAACATGAGTGAGATCCGTGTCTTGAATTATTTTGCACAGGGACTCAGATATCCAAGTAACAACACCCATGTTCCTTTTTGGCAGCTATCCATTTTAATTTAAATTATAACCCATGACTATGAAATGATATCCCAAGACATTTAGTCACTGAACAAATATTTATTAAGAAGGTACTAAGTGCAAAACACTATATACTGAGCCATCTGATGTGCTTGGGAACTGAATCTGTGATGCTGACCACATTAAATCCATGGCGTAACCAAGTAAACCAGCCAGACAACACTCACGAAACCGGAACTTTCTACTTGAAAGATGCCCTTTACTGCATAGATGAAGGCATTGGAACTGATCAGTTATATTAATTCCTCCCTCTCTGCACATGTGGTTCATATTGAGCTCCAGAAGCAGAGCTCAAAGACTCTAGCCACACTGTGTGCTGTGTTCTATCCACAGCATGCCTGATTATCAAGAAGTTTTCCTCTGGGATGCTGTAGGCAATATGCTCTGACATTTTCCCCGTATTATCTTTCTTCTTTGATGCTGATCAGTTAAGTACTAGTATAGCTTTTCCGAGTTCAGTAATGACACATTCCCAGGCCTTGTTTTAAATAAAATCATCACATTGGTGTTGAAAGAATGTAAGCCTTTATATGGACATGTTCTTAAAGAATAAAAGCAATTCTCAAAGATTTATCTATCTTTTTCTTAATGATGTCAAACTATATTACCTTTTCCCTCCATTTGGCCACTGGTAGGCACTCTTAGGGGTGTACCTTCAAGAGGATATTTGTAAAGGTTGTAAGTCGCTCCACAGAGGTATAGAAACCTACTATATCTGTGCATAAATCCTGAAGGAAAGGGGGAAAGAGCAGAAATATACAGAAGGAAATGGAAGAGACCCGAAGAAGGTTTAGAGGTGAGTTTGTTATTAACAGGGCCTCCAATGATAGGTCTTAATTACTTGTAAACATACATAACAATTCTGAATATTGCCAGGTGATGGTGGTGTATGCCTTTAATCTCAGCACTTAGGAGGCAGAGGGAGGCAGATCTCTGAGTTCAAGGCCAACCTGGTCTACAGAGTGAGTTCCAAGACAGCCTGGGGCTACACAGAGAAACCCTGTTTTGAAAATAAATACTAATAAATATAAATAAATAAAAAATAATAGAAATAATTCTGAATATTGAAAAAAGAAACCATCTATTTACAAGAATGAAAATTAAGGTTCAGATATTCAATAGCATAATTTAAAAAACTCATTAAAAAGCTCCTACAACATATCACAGCTTTAGGTTAGCAACATTGTTTCAACACAGCACCTACAGCCGAACTGCACTGTCCTCAAAATAGAGAGAAAGCAAACTCATTTGAATGGACCCAGTCTAGGAGAGTGAATTCTGGACTGTTCTCTTCCACCTTCTCCCCATCCCAATATTTGTCATTTTTTCATCTTTCAGTTTGAAAACCCATTCACCATTAGAATTGCCAATACAAACATGAAGTTTGACATTTGTTCACTTCTTAGATGTTACTTCAGTTCAACTGCATGAGTTCAGGTTAGGAACTGTGAGCGTTTAGGAGGTGGAGAGTAAGCTGCCATTGTATACATAGACTGCAAAACTGTTGTAATCCTTAGCTGTATGTGTTACTAGCAGTGTGCCCCTTTCCCTTTCATCATCTGTTTGCTCCTTTTGTTCCTTCTTAATGAGATCTAGGGCTGCCGTTACTGTAAGATGTAGACATACACACAGCTTGCTAACAAAAAGCTACTGCGTGCAGTTTACATAAAGGGAGAAATGAAGAAAAGGACCAGATAGCTCTGAAAGGTCAAAGTAGTCATCTCAAACTGTTGGTACTTCAGGCCACTGGGCGAAAAGGCAGCAAGACGGCTGGGTAGGCAAGGGCACGGCAGCTTATGCGATCCTCTGTGTGTACATGTGCGCACGCTCACATAGACACACACTGAAATAACAAATACGAATAATGAATTTTCTAAAGCATTTTTAAGCCACAGGAGTCCGTAGCACAATTTTCGAAGCAGACAATCTTGAGTTCAAATCTCAGCTCTGCACTTGCCAGCTCTGTGACCTGTGCTAATTTACTTCTCCTCTCTGAAGTCTCTGATCCACACTTGCCTCACCTGTATAGGAAAGAAGTCACTGCGGAGAAAGAATGTCGTGGCTCAGATAATAGGGTGTAGACGGCTACAGGTTTGAGAATTTGCAGGCATTTTGACCCTCTGTGCCTGCATCCAGCATCATGATCGCCCCTGGTGTCTTGTGAGCAGGTGGTTATGAGAAAACCCCTATTGGGTCAGTCTCCTTTCAGGTCAGCACTCAGTTTCTGACCACAGGACCAGGGAACTGTTACATAAGACACAGTTGTCCTTGTTGATGACTTCAGGAATTACTTTCCTTCACATATCCTAGTTTCTCTGAATAACTCTGAACTTAATACCCATGAATTTAGCTAAACTTTGTGATATTATTTCTGTCATCGACCTTTAATGAATTTTATAAGTTTACAGCCTTGTGTGTAAAGTGGTTCTCTGCTTAAAGACTCGTAAGATTTTTCCTCCTTATATAACAGAATATAATAAAGAAATTCATTTTCCTGTTCCCAAGCTTTTCATCTCTTTATAGACATTTATCAGATCCCTGCCTGGATTTGACCATCCGTGATCAGTCTAATCCATTCTGAAGTTTCTCTCATTTGTTTGTTTGGTGTGGTTTTAGAGTATTTTATCTAGAAAGGGTCCCACACTTGGGTTGCCATTATCTTCTGCTAAAGAATTGTTGTGATTTAACTCTCCCCTTCCCTTGTCAAAATTATGTTCTAAGTATATTCCAGGCTTCAAACAGAATGGTCTTAATATGACTGCAATTGTGTCTGAGCCAGGATTCAGCTTAGAGACAGCTGGCAAACTGTTCAACAAAACTGGACCAACAAGGAAGAATCATAACAAAAACATGATCTGTCTGGAGCAAAGTGAAAAACTTGCCTTAAGAAAGAGTAGGAGGCTGACATTGCCCCTGCTGTAGGAGAGCCCAACAAAGACTGCAAAGCACTTCCCCAGCACAGAATTCCTCTTGAACTGGCCCTTGGGCTTGGAGTACCAGAGTGCCCAGTGTTTTACCCAGTGTCCAAAATCCCCCTCCTCAAGTACCACCAGGAGCCAAGTTCTGATGTAAATGCAAGGAGCCTTTATTCTGCAGAGCAAACCAGCATGCTGGGGTCAGGCACCAGGTGAAATGGCCGACCCTGAACAAAGGCTTGCTGTCCTTTTTATGGACAGTAAGAGGGGGTTTTAACATAGGTGAGGTAGCCTGGTTTCTAATTGGGGGACAGAAATGCAGTTTACAAATGTTTAGTTTTGATTGGCTCCTGCTCAAAAGGGCTAACTGTCCACAATCTTAAGCTATATCTGGGTAGCCATCAAAGTCAAGACATTTGGTTTATGGCCCCTAGGCCATCTGGCCAGACAAAGTAGGGGCCACTCCTGCCCTACTTCTTCTCTCTGATTGGTTGCCCTCAGAGTGGAGGTCCTTTCTCAGGTTATCTAAGCCCCATTTGGCAGGTATATCCTGGCTCCAGTTAGTCTGCCATTTGGTTCAGTTAAGGGACTTTTGCAGTTTTTCCCAGGAACCAAGGTGGGGGTGGGTCTTGCAGTTCTTCCACGGTGGAAGCCTTTTCTTTCAGAAAGAATTGTTCAGGCCTAACACCCAGGACCCTGAGGGTGTTGAGCTGGCTCTGCTGTTGCAGTCAGAGGCTGGGGCTGCCAGTCTGAGAAGGCAGCGGAAACCTAGGACTACAGAGCCTCTTCACATTAGCATCTGCAGCACAAAAGTTTGAACTCAAAATGACTCACTGTGAGTGGGTGGCAACCTACTGTGGAAGTACTCTGTGAACCCAAGGTCAACATCCTAGAGAGAAATCCCTTCAGGTAGTGAGTGATAGCAGCTCCAGCCCAGTCCTGGTCGGTTTTGTCAGGGCCTTAGACGCTCCAGCCTCGGCATGGCACCACTGTCTCTAGAAGTAAACACCCTATTTGTCCAAATACTTCATAGAACATGTGGACAAGGTACATCATGTGATTTTTCTACTGTTGGCGAACTATTCATTTTTCTCGTCTTGTGAATGAGGAAAACTAAATTGTGTGCACAAATATAGCTGAAAACTTTGTAAGCGGGACTAAAAGACCAGTGTCACAATACAGAGCCTTATGTCCTTGCTGTGTTGCCACCATGAAGATAACAAGGTCATTTCCAGACATTGTCCTGAAGTTAAACTGGCCTGTTGTGGATGACAGCAGGACTCAGGAGACCATCCTGAGGCTTGGCTTTTTTCAAATGCTAAATGACAGCCTTCATTTGCCTCCCTGTCACTGGGAGAATTCTCAGTAAACCTAACACCAGCCCCATGTCTGGACAGACAGACGGTTAAAGACAACGGCATTAATATGACCTTTTCTCGTTGATTTCTTTTAACTTCCTTTCCGTATTAAAATAGTCTTCCCACTCCTTAATTCAAATGTGCCTCCATATTATTTTGATAGACTATACCCAACATCTCTCTGGGCCCTTCTCTTCCTTCCTGAACAATCCTGGTAGGTTCTGAAAAGCCTTCGCCAGGCAGATAATGAGTGAAGGCCATTGTATTTCGGCTCCCTGATCCATTACACTCCTGCCTCTCGCCAGCCTGCAGACCGTTGTGTTGGTTTTTTTTGGTTTTTTTTTTTTTCCTAACAGAATAAATTAAATATGAAAGGGAAGGACTAATGTAATTCAAATAAACATGTTAATGACCCTATTTTTCCATTTGGTAACTAGACCGGATGCAGTGGAATGCCAGTTTTTACTGAGCCTGTAATTTAAAACTTTGAACAAACACTTTTTTCTCCTTTGATTTCCATCCTCCATCCCCAACCTCTTTTATTCTTACAGACACTCCTTACTGTCCAATTAGTTTGGGAACATGAAAACTGTCCTCATTGCTGCCTGGAGTCGTGGGCGACCCGGGTGGTTTATCTCTGTGGGGTGGCTCGTGAGTCTGGAGTTTTGACTGGTGATTAACCTGTCAGAGCACTGTGCCTCTTCCAGGGCACAGGGAAGGAGGCCACTGGCACACCACACACCTCCTCAAAGGCCTTGCGGCCTGATTTTGCAGATTTTACATGTGCGTGCCTGTCTGTAGGCAATACTTCAACACTGAGATGTGGGGACAGATGAGCTTCTAACCTGGGAACGAGCCATGCATTCCAGCGACATTTTAATAACAGTTAGAGCCATGTCCTAAGAACTTTTGATTACTCAAACTAAAACCCTAGTTGCCCCCATATAACCTCTATGCCCTACTATGTGTCCTGTTCTCCCTTGTACCCAGAGCAGCCACTTTTCACAACACCCTCCCCCACCACACACACAGAGGCACATGCACACATGCACACCACACGCACACAAACATGCGCGTGCGTGCACGCACACATGCATGTTCACACAAACATACCACACACACACTTGCATGTGTACACATACCACGCACACACATACACATGCATGTGCACACAAACACACCACACACATACACACTGCACACACACACACACCACACACCCCATACACACACACACAGACACCACACACACACATACACATACACACCGCACACACACACACACACATACACACCGCACACACACACACACATACACCCCCACACACACACACCACACACCCCATACACACACACACAGACACCACACACACACATACACATACACACCGCACACACACACACACACATACACACCGCACACACACACACACATACACCCCCCACACACACACCACATACACATACACACCGCACACACACACACACATACACCACATACACACACACACACACACACCACATACACACCGCACACGCACACACACACACACACCACACACACACATACACCACACACACACACACACCACATACACACACACATACACATACACACCGCACACGCACACACACACACACATACACCCCCCCACACACACACCACATACACATACACACCGCACACACACACACACATACACCACATACACACACACACACACACACCACATACACACACACATACACATACACACCGCACACGCACACACACACACACACACACATACACATACACACCGCACACACGCACACACACACATACACCCCCCCACACACACACCACATACACATACACACCGCACACACACACACACATACACCACATACACACACACACACACACACACACACCACATACACACACACATACACATACACACCGCACACGCACACACACACACCACACACACACATACACCACACACACACACACACACACCACATACACACACACATACACATACACACCGCACACGCACACACACACACACACCACACACACACACACATACACCACACACCACACACACACACACACACACCATATACACACATGCCACACAGGCACCACTGAAATGCTGACTGTGAAACCTCTCCTGCCCCTCATGCCACAGTTGTGCACCTGTCTGCTGCAGAGGTCATTAGAGAGCTCAGGAGCCTGAAATTCTCCACACCGTGCCTCTTTGATCTGTTTCTCCTCCACCCCGGAATGCACTGACCCTTTGGCATTTTACAGGCTAGAACCCGTTATCTCTTGTTTCTTTTACTTTAGTCACTTTCCAGTGTTTGAAGGAAAACTTTTTGATGTGAACATATTCTGGTTGGTGGTTTTTTATTTTTTTGTTTTTGTTTTTTTCCCCTAACTGGTGCTGGCGGGAGGAATGAAGGGGAGAGGGGGCCTGGCCCTGTTACTTCCTGTTTGTTTTTGTTCTGGAGAATGCAGACCATCTGTGTCTCTCAGACGCTTTTCTTATGCAGCCACTGTTCTCATTCTGATATTTAATGTTCTTAGTTTTCCTCATTTCTTGCTACACAATTTCCTTTTTCTCTTCCAAAAACTCCTAAGCCCCTCATTAAATCTTTCTTCCTGAAATTTCTTATCTGAATAGTACCTCTGGATACAGTGCTGTCCCCATTAAGGCCAGGATACAAATTAAGTAAACGATAATGGGAGAGAGGCAAAGGAGAGAGGGAGCGAGGAAGCCGTAAATGAGAGGGGGAAATTAGGCGTGCTTTTTAAAATGGAGTCCGATGATTCTCAGATCCAGGTCCCAGGTCCTAGAATACACCACTGACTCGAGCCTGAGTGGGTCGTTTTCTGGATATTGTGGATGTCTGCTGAAATTGGATGTCCCTAAGCGTAGCCTGAGAGAGTTCTTGCCAGGCTTACTTTTGTGGCTTCATATAATGGTTAAGATTATCCTTTCTTATGGCAATCAAATATACTTTCTTACAGTTATCAGGATTGTGGAGGTATCTTTTATTTTTCTAAGAGAGTCCCATATACAAGTTCTGTTTACTTCAGGGTTTTTTGTTTTGTTTTGTTTTTCAGTGCAGTTTCACTATACAAGGTGTCTAAGCAACTCCCGTCTTCATACCTTACGGGAATTTGATTTCTGTGCATGCCTGTGAACTCTGTGCCTTGTGGAAACCGACCTCTGTGCACGCCACTTACGGAGGCTATTTTCTGAGTACCGCCTTCATGCCAGATGTCACTGCAGTTTTACAGTTTAGGACACAGGATTTCCCCATTCGTGTTGAAAGCAAAAATCAAATTACCCCACCCTCTTCGCTTCTTCGTGCTTAAGGTCAGGGTTAAAAAGCTAAATGAATCCCTGGTTTCAGGCTCCCAGAATTATCTTTCAGCCAGTTTGAGCCTAACATGTGTTCCCAGCAGTCCACAGGAAAGTGAGGAGTAGCTGTGGTCTTCCTGGAACGCCAGACAAGCGCTGGCCTTTAGTGTCCTTCTGCTTGTCCCTCCCTGCTTTAGTGCCTTTAGCCAAGCACACATCATTCAATCAGCGATGTATTAAAATGGGCCTGGTATAGTCAGCAACAGCGAGGCCAAAATTGATTGGCTATTTTTATAAAGAAAAAAGAGGATAGAAAATTGCTCTTTTAATCTGGGTAAATCAAATCGTGCCTGCTTGCCTTCCACCTGTAGCTAAGTGTAGGCAAGAACGTTCTGATTGATGACAGTGCTGCTTTGTACTTCTTTATTCACGCTTATCCACTTGGGGTCAGAGCACCAGGGTATCTTCAGAACTGTTTTCCCATGCATGCGAGAAAACGTGTATTCTGTCTCTCTCAGCACAGAAAAAAAAAAAAAAAAAGATCTCCTCTCTACCCCTTTTAGAAGATTTGAATAAAAACACAATGCACTCAGCCTCTTCTGCCTTTTAGTTTTTTCCCTGCCATGAAATCATATCTGACTGTGACATCACAGTGTGCTGCTCCAGGCTGCTGTGTGATGTATGAAGGCAAGGACCTTAATTGGGTTAACGGGGTGCACCAGGGGCACAGGGTGGAGGGCGAGTTCTGCTCTCCCAGTAGGCATTGCTCTAGGCAGTGTGAAAGAAACAGCCAGGCCAGGGAGGGGCGCCTCTCCCCAGGGATTTTAAACTCCCGTTCTGTCTTCCTTTCATATATTACCAACCAATGCAGTTAATCTCTTAAAAGGAAAAAAATGTAAACTCTGCTTTGTTTTTAATCTGCAAGAGAGTTGGGGGGGGGTGGGACTGTGCTGGCAGGTTTGTTCTGTTGCATTGATTTGTGACCAACAAAGGAAATGTCTACTTATGAGACACAAATCAATGCAACCAGACTGCGAAAGTGCAAACAGAGATGTGAGAAAATTATCCAATCGTTATTCTTCTATGGAATTTAAAAATGTAGTCTTTCAGTTGTTCTGAAACCCACACCCACACACCCCCACACCAAAAAAAAAAAAAAAAAAAAAAAAAAAGTTGTAAATAAAGGAAATGTAGAGAGGACCTCTCATGATTTTAGAAAGGAGAGAGAAGGTTATAAGATTCCTAAAAGATTAGCAATGTCGTGAATGAATTTCAAAACCCATTAACCATGTCTTCAGATGCTGTGGATTTCCAGCTTGTGAGAAACTGGTAGACCAGTTTATACCCAGGCTTCTGCTTTTGTCCACAGTAGCTTTGACCGCTGTAAAATCGACAACTTCTTGCAAATTCTGCTTATTCTAAGTAATCCATAAGAGCTTATATATTTTTTTAATTAACAGTAGCTAACAAACATATAAAAATGTAGGCAAAAGGCTAAAAACTATTTGTGGAATCGCCAACTTGAGCAAATTGGAAAAGGGACAACTGATCTGAATTAACTAGAAGTATGAATTATGTCATTCATATCTATGTAGTTTGGAATTTCAAGAGTATTAACAAGTGAGTCTCTTGAGCACCAACTTCAAAATAATAATCACCGCTAGTGTGCCTAATAGCCATTGGTCAAACATGGTTCCCTCTTCTCCCCCCACCAAGAGTCTAACATTGCTAGTTTGCTTATAAATTCTATTTCCAGAGATAGCAAAAGGTAAATTTCAATACTATTCCTCTTCTAACTATCACAGACTGTGAATTATGCTAATGTCCCCTTGGGGGAATAGATGTTACGTCA